>MU565024.1:6977900-6997003 GCA_024362625.1 Silurus asotus | reverse complement strand
TGTGTGTGTGTGTGTGTGTGTGTGTGTGTGTGTGTGTGTGTGTGTGTGTGTGTGTGTGTGTGTGTGTGTGTAATCGGCACTCACTGTAAAGGCTTTGGCGAAGTCCAGCGCACCGTCAGCTGTGCCACTCGGTGTGTCATCAATGTGGTAAACCCTGCCCAGGTGTGTGTGTGTGTGTGTGTGTGTGTGTGTGTATGAATGTGTGAAAAAAGAGAATTGAGGTAAAGTGGATTTGACACAGATATTATAATGTTGCACTATTACATCATTACACTCTTCGGAAATGTGTGTGAAATGAAACCGCAAAACACTGCTGACTAGTTAAAAGAGAGAGGGGGGGGATGCCAGACACAAGTTTTCCTATGAATCTGTACAGATCTGGAGCATCATATTATAGACAGATGAGACAAAGATGAACGAGTAGCAAAATGATCGGAATATAATAATAATAATAATAATAATAATAATAATAATAATAATAATACATTTAATTTACAGCCACCTTAGATGACACCCAAGGACACCTTACTTACAATAAAAAAACAAAACAATTAACAATATTGAAAAATATTTCCTGCTTGAAAAGATGTGATTTCAGGTATGGGGCAGCGTACCTAAAAGCTCGAGATCCTAGTTTCCAAACGCATACGAGAAAGAACTTAGTTGGATGAGAAGGATTGTAAGAGAATAGAGAAGGAAAGGAACTGCTCATGATCTGAAGCCCACAGTTACACTGATTCTCTAATATACATTGATGAAGGGCCTGGAAGAAAAGCAAAAGGATGAATTCTGGAGTGTATACAGCTACAGCATCTGCTCACATTCAGAAGAATGTCTCAAAGATAAACAGGGAAGAGGTTCACACTACAGATGGACGACAGCCTGGAATATTTTTTAAGCTAATAAAGTGGAACGTTCTGGATTGGTTTCGACCCTAATGAGCTGTATTTCACTTGCTGAAGATAAATCGAAAGACAGAACTCCCTAGGAATAAGCAGGAAGTGAAAATGGTTGCAGTAAAAACCAGACAGAACATAACCAAGAAAGAAACCTTGAGCTTGATGATATCTCTGAGTCATGGACTTCACCTAGTCATTATTAAAACTGATTACTACTGTGAGATACAGCGAAAATAACAATAACTGTAAGTAATGTCCAGGTATTTTCAATGTATATTACATATATAGATATACACCGAGCAGGCATAACATTATGACTGACCACCTGCCTATATTGTGTTGGTTCTTCTTTTGCTGCCAAAACAGTCCTGACACATCGAGCATTACCAGCATTACTTCTTCTGCTATTTGAGCTACAGGAGCTCGTCTGTTGAATTGGACCACAGGAACCAGCCTTCTCTCCCCACGTGCATCAATGAGCCTTGACCACCAATGACTCTGTCTCCGGTTCAAAAATGTTCCTTCCCTGGACCACTTTTGATAGATACTGACCACTGCAGACCAAGAAACAGCCCACAAGAGCTGCAGTCCTGGAGATGCTCTGACCAAGTCGTCTAGACATCACAATATGTCAAACTTCCTTGAATCCTTACGCTTTTTCCTGCTTCTAACACATTGACTTTGAGGACAAAATGTTTACTTGCTGAGAAAATATATCCCACCCACTAAAAGGTGGCATGATGAAGAGATAAACAGTGTTATTCACTTCATCGCTCAAAAAGTTGTCATATTGACATTAAGGATAATGATGATGCAGCTGTCTGCTGCTTATGATGGCCGCCGTCGTGACATTACACATCAGCAATTTTAAAGCAAAAAGCTTCAGACAGCAAACATGTCCCGCTGTAACTTTCCTACTGCTGAGTAAGACTACAAGAGCAAACACAACACACACAAAGAACAGTGTGTGTGTGTGTGTGTTTGTGTGTGGAATCCTTGCACGGCACTATGAACTGAGCCCTTTGCATACACCTGCGGTGAGTGAACACACAACGTCAGTGTGCTGACAGACAGACAGACAGACGGACAGACACAAAGGACAGAGAGGAGCAGAGAAAACAAACAGAACGTGATGCCCGAGCCAACTCTCAGCTAGCCATATCCTTGATGCCCACGTCATGGAGTTCCTCACATTCCTTCACACACCTCAGCCAGACTAAACACAATACACGGCACGTTCTCTGACCTTTCACGGCCCTCCTTCCTGGTTTTGGCGACCTGGTTGATCTCCAAAGCCGTGAGCTTCTTGGCCACGCGGTACTGCCAGACGTAGAAAGCCTCCTTGGATGCGGCGATGACGTGAGTCTTCGTCATGGTTACGAACAGAGGGTCTGCAAATGCAAACAGAGCGTGTGTGTGGTAACACTAGACACATGTCTAATACATGGAGGTTTGGAGGACGATCACGTCTCATATCAGATACATTTTGCAGTGGAAAAAAAAAACGCAAGTCGTACTAAAATAAAGTAAAATCGACATGTTAAAGATCCTGCTTATTTCAGAGGCTTCACCTAAAATCATTCTTCCACAGACAATCTTGCTCACCAATTTCGATGTATTTGGAGTCCAGAGGAGTCCCGATGGAGTTACACAACACCAGAACGTACTGCAGGAATAATAACAGGAATTAAAGCAGCAGGTTAAATCTGACTGTTATGCTTTCAAAAAAAATATCAAATTCTATATATTAAATATATGCATAAAATTAATAAAAATTTGCATATTCAAATTGAAACCGTGATTATGAGTATGATTCAAACCTGCTGCTGTGAAAATCCTAAATTATTCCTGAATACTCATTTACTGAGTATAAACTAAGTATAAACTTGATAGATGTTTGTTTGTTTTTTTTTACATCCCATTCCACACTTATTCCCCATTTGCTGTTTATAAGAACCCCCATTGTTCTAGGAAGATGTTCCACTAGATTTTGCAGTGTGCTTACAGAGATTGGTGCTCATTCAGCTACAGATTCAGGGAGGTGAGGAGCCCTGGGGTTCGGTCAGCATTCAGATTAATCCCAGAGGTGTTTAGTAGGGATGGAGCTCTATAGCAAGATCTTCCACTCCTACCCATGGAAACATATCTTTATAGAGCTGGCTTTGTACACAAGGGCATTGTCAAGCTGGAACAGGTTTGGGTGCTGTACAACTGTGTGCCTCCAACTTTGGGGAAAAACAAGATAAAATTCCGGTTTCCTAATACTTTTGGCAAAAGCATGTATGTTTCATCAGATCTGTTCAACAGATCATGTGACTTCTGTCCGTAAATGGGTGCACCAAAACTATATAAGTGAATATATACAGTGTGTACGAACTGTGTTACTGGTCTTACTGGACTGGACTATTACTGGTCTGTTACTGGAGTATGTCATTCTTTAAATCATTATTTACATCTACAACTATTTATTTTTAGCTAAAATTGCATTGTGTTACCAGTGGAGTAAAAATAGGAAATGCTGTTTGTCTTGTTACCGTTGCTGTTGCCGTGTCTGGGTCTATGTCCTCCTGTTGGTCAGTTCAGGTGGAGAAAATAAAGATAATAAATACAGATATAGTTGTATAATAATGTTAAGTGAGGAACCGATGCTGAGTATCAAGGTGTGAGTGTGTGTGTGTGTGTGTGTGTGTGTGTGTGTACCTGTGGATGAGAATCATCTGCTTTAGTGGCCAGAATGCAGAAATCTCCACAGGTGGTGACCGACATCAGACTCTTCACGTACTTCACAAACTTCTCGTTGTTCTTTGTGTCCCAGAACACAACGCTGTACTCCATCCTATCCGGCCGAGTGTATGCATACACCACCGTGTTCAAGCAGTAGCCCCACTGTACACACACGGACACACACACACACACAAACATACAGTCAGAGAGAGGGAGAGAGAGAGAGAGAGAGAGAGAGAGAGAGAGAGAGAGAAAGACAATTAGAGACAATTAGAGAGACAGAGGGGCAGAGAGAGAGATACACTGTCTTTCTTTTAAATAATGTTATTTCCTCTTTTGTTTGTTTGCGTTTGACTCCCTTTCTTCCAGTTTTTTTGTCTTTCTTTCAAATTAAGTAAGATTCTTTTTTCATAAACATTGTTTTGCCCTTTTTGATTCCCACCCCTACTTTTCATTCAGTCATTCACATAATACTTCCTTATTTTTTTCCTTTTGTCCTTCCTTCCTTCTTTCCTTTTCTCAATTCTTTAATTTTTATTCTGTTTGAATGTTTTATTCTTTCATTCATTCTTTCTTTCTTTCTTTCTTTCTTTCATTCATTCTATTAATCCTTGTATTTTTCTTCTCTCCTTTAATTTTCTTTTCTTCAAATCATTTTCTTTTTTGTTTGCTTTCTTTCTTCTGATCTTTTCTCTCAATACTTTTTTTTATTTGCTTTCTTCCTTCCTTTCTTTACATTTTATTTTGTTTAAAAGTTTAATTCATTTATTTTTCTTTAAAAAAAATTTTTTTTTGTTCCATTAATTGTATTACTCCTTTATTTTTTCCTTCCTTTACTCCCTTATTTTCCTTTTCCCTTCTATTTTCTTTCTTTCTTTCCTTCTTTCTTCTGATCTTCATTTCCATCACTGACGAAAGAGAAGTGTAAATGCCGCAGTGACAGTTTTACCTTGTAATCAGGTCTTATGTTGGCAAAGTAAATGTAGGAATCTACGGCCAGGCCGATCCGCAGTCCTCCACCTTCCCATGATATGGCTGTCACCTGTTTCCCAGGAACCTTCAGAGTGCGCAGGTGCTGCACCATGAACCAGAGGAATGTAACGAGAACAACAATCACAGAAAGCAGAAATAAGTGTCGGAGAACAATAAGAAACAATTCAGCTACAACTATTAATGTTATTTTCTTTATATTATCTTTACCTCTCCGAACGGTGTGTAGAAATTCAAGACATTGACATCTTTATCTCCTCCAGGGTTCCTTAGTGATCCGGCTATTGCGAGAACGTTGCCGCTGTGGTTCCACTGGATACTGGCCACGTTCATGAGGGTGTCAATGATCACTGGATCTATACCAGCACACACACACAATGAGAAGCAAGCAGCATTCCTTCGGATCACAGTGAAACATGGTGGTGGAAGCCTCAAATATGTATCTGCATGTCTAAAAGGTATCAAAGGAACCATGCATGGAGCGATAAGGGAACTCACTGTCATCGTTCTCGTAGCGCATGACCTGGCAGCGTCCATTCTCGTAGCAGATGGCTAAGCAGGGGCAGTCAGGCTCAACATAACCCTCGGTTCCAGCGTACCAATGGATACCTGCGATGCTAACAGCACCGGTCACGTTTATCAGGCAATGCAGTGTCATCTTCATCTAAACACAAGGCAGACCATCCAAACTGCTGTTGTATAAGAACCATAAAACAGGGTACAAAATATTTAGCTACAGATTGTGAGTAGCATGATGTGTACTGACAATGAAGTTGCCCTGGTTGTCGTAGATATGGATCTCTCCATTGGCCATTCCAAACAGCAGGATCTTGCTATCGGGAGACCAAGCCACGTGGGCCAGCTGGATCCCCTTCAGCTCCTTGCCCCAGATCCTGTTTCCTGCAGAGAACATCAAGGAGAACATGCAACCCCAATTCCAAAAACGATGGGACACTGACAATGATTTGCAAATCTTACAAACCCACATTTTATTCACAATAGAGCATAGAATATTATGGTATGGGGCAACAAAAGGGGGCAGCACTGCATTTAAAACAGTCATGATTCTGTAATGGAAATCACTGCATGGGCTCACTAACACTTCCAGAAATCATTAGCTGTGATTACAGTTTGCTATGTCTTCCACAAATTCAGATGAAATCTCCAGCATGCGTGGGCAAAAAACTGTTCTGTGGTCAGACAATCAAAATTGTAATTTCTTTTTGGGAAACCATGGACACTACGTGAGAAGGGGGCCATCTGGCTTATTATCAGCGCTCAGTTTAAAAAGACGCATCTCTGATGGTAGGGAAGTGCATTAGCGCCTGTGGAATAGGCAGCTTGCAAATCTGGAAATGTTCTATCAATGATAAAAATCCAATCCAACAAATTTCTTTTTTTTAAGGAAGTTCTTGCATATTTGAGCAAGACAATGCTAACTACGCACTGCATCTATTACAATAGCATGACTTCGTAGTAGAAGAGTCTGGGTGCTAAACTGGCCTGCCAGCAGTCTAGACCTTTATTTGAAAACATTTTGCACATCATGTAATAAAAAATACAACAAAGAACACCCAGAACTGTTGAGCAGCTGGAATCCCGTATCAGACACATATGGGACAGCATTCCTCTCCCAAAATTTCAGCAACTGGTTTACTAAGTTCCCAGATGTAAACGGATAGAAAACATGATGCTACGTAGTGGTCAACTTTTTTTAAACGTTTTGCAGCCATCAAATTCTTTAAAATTATATTTTAAGTTTAAACATTTTATATGTTTTGTTAATAAAATATTGATTTGAGAGATTTGCAAATTGCATTTTGTTTTTATTTACATTTTAGATAGTGTCCCAACTTTTTGGGAAATAATTTTTTCACATATCTCCGCAATGGAAACTGAAGTGCAGAGGGTCAAAGGGCTTGTTCAAGGGCCAAAAGAGTTGCAGTTTAGGGGTTTGAATCCTCAACCTTCCGATCAGTAAATCAGAACCCTAACCACTGAGCTTCCACCTCCCCCATGTAAAGGTGTACATGGAACCAGGAGTATGTAAAAATTACCATAAAAAATAACATTACACTTTGGCTTGCTAAGTGGGTGGAACTAAGAATCAATAAAGCCCTTCCACCCTTGAAACTTTCCAACACACAGCGTTGTTTTGGTAAAGATTTTTGGAATGGCAGTTCTTTCCCAAAAGTTTCACCCTTACCGTCCACTGATCCCACAATAACGGCGCCGTCTTCATACACGATGCAGATCTTCTCACCGTCCGCATTCCAGCTCATACTCCTCACCACAGACTTATTCCTGTTATTAATCATCTCCTCATACCAGGAGCCTGTTAAGGACACAGCACACAGGAGTGTTCATGATGCAGGAAGGAAAAGTGCATTAATATAAACAAAGCATGTACTTGAGTGAAAGAAGAGATACATAATACACAATACATAATATTACTCCAGTAAAAGTACTTCACTTGAGTAAAAGTAAAAAGGTATTTTCCTTCAAATGTATAAGCACTATGATTTATTATGGCTATAATTGTTCCTATAATCATTTTTATCACAAGACTTTGGTTAATTAACTTAGTTGATGTTAAAAGACCTCAATGTTACTCTTGGCACACCAATCTATTCATAAAATGATATTAATGAGTTAAACACAACCAAAACCTTATTGTCAACAACTTCTAAATAATCACGCAGGGGCATTTATTCCTCTTAAAATGTTCTGCTTGATGTTGAACAGACGCTGAACTGTATGTTCGTACTAAGCTGCAATGGCGTTTCTAGCTTGAATGATGCCCTGGGTGAACCACGCCATGACCCCTGTTGATTCGTTTCAGCTTTGAAAAGCTCCTCTCTGCTTTAGCTACAGTCACTTAAAGAGTAAGAAATATTCTCAGTGCAGTCCACACATTTGGATTTGGACATTTGTAAATATCACCCTAAATGCATTTATTTAAAGCAATTAAATTCACATCAATATGCAAAACTCTCAGGAAAAAGACCCATATCAACCTTGGCTAATTGTAGCCATATGATACATACAACATCTATATCCTTATCATCTATATCTTTAAAATTGGCCTTTTAAACTGCACTGGAGATTCCCCCTTACTGAGTTCAGTTCAGGACCTGTTCAGTACAATCCCAGACAACCTTTATGACATCACCTCAATTAGAGGTAACCAACTCAATATGCACTATCTTATCCTAGACTAGTTAGACTGTAATTTTCTTTCTACACACATTATAATAAACAACATACTATAAATTAAAAAGTTATGCAAGCTAAAAGTTTGTGTAAAAGTGTACACTGCACAGCATAACCAAAGTGATATACAGCTTTAGGCTATTTAATGAAATGCATTAGGCTTTACTATCCTTATAACGAGATGAGTGATAGAGCTGCATTCAAACCTTTAATTTTTTTGCATGTGTCCCCCCTACCTCTTTTTGTGTAAATTGGGCCACTGCTAAGTTTAAAACAGAGCGTGAGCTCTACCTTGATTGGTGGTGTGCTGTGAGATTGAAATGTAGTGAAGTTTAAGTCTCCCCAAACAGAAACACTTGTTTTTTTTTGTGTAGCCATACTTTACTGAAGTACAGTAACCAATTACATTTACTTCGTTACTGTCCACCACTGACAATCAGACGAATAACATTAACCATGTTCCACCTTTATACAGCATCCAGACGATAATGAGGCCGTTCTGGTCACTAGTGGTCAGTTTCTGGTACTGCTCATTCCAGGTTACTACCTGCACTGCACCTGTACACGACACACAAAAAAAGCAAAACAAAATCATTTTAAAAACAAGATCATAGATTGTTACGTGCCTGCTTCAAGTGACACTTTAACCACATAAGCTAATTTCTTAAACTATATTCATTTGAAAAGTAGCTGCAGTGTCCACCATTTACAAATATGTTTGTCATAACCCTTAGTGGGCATGGCTTTATAGAATGAAATCAAATAATAGCAAAGATGAATGTACAGACTCTACTTAAATTCACTAGTAGTTCATTTGGAAGAGGATTGCTAATAATGACTGGGTTGAATAAGCTAGATATAGTCTTAATGGTGAGCCAATCAGCTTTCAGCAAGCCTTTGAAAAAGGTAGCATTCGGATAACATCACAAAATTGGAAAAGTTCTAATCAAGAGAGCTATTTGTGCTGCTTGCAGCTATTGAGATTTTTTTTTTTTATGCATAATAAATAGATTTTAATTATTGCACTCGTACCGGTGTGTCCTTCTAACGTCTGGTTCATGGAGAGATTACTCGGAGCTGCAAGACCTTTTAACTTGGCATCGTCTGTAAAGATGTAGGAACACAGATCAGAATACATGCAGAAGAATACAGTAGGGTATGAGTGATTTCTGAAAGTTCCATGGGCTACAACTTGAACTAATAATATTGCTAATTAATAACAGGAACGTCAAAGGAGATTTTACAGAGGTTCCTCAAATGACAGTGTCTGCTTTAATAATTTACTATCAGTGCAAAAATTTGTTACCCACAATTCAGAGAATCAAAAGACAGAAAGATGTGTTTGAAATCACAGTCACTTTCTTGTCCTGATAAATACCGAAAGGTTTGAAAAATCTCTTCAGAGAAACTCGAGGGCAGTAACGAAAGGGGTGTGTATACTTTTGCATTTGATTGTACATTCAGTACGTGCCACTTTCCGTGCAAAGGTTGTGATTTGAGGTAGAAAGTGGGCACCTGTACGTAAAATCTGAGCCCTGCGTACTACAACATGGAAACACAGAGGGCACAAAACGGGGCTGGATGCCTGTGTATGCCACATTCCACGCCAAGGTTGTGCTTGCTAAGCTTCTTTGTTTCCATGTTGTGGTACACAGGGCTCAGAGTTTACACGTTTATAAATGAGACCCCAAAGCGGTTTTGCGCGTGGTGCGTCAGTAATACTGGTACATGGGGAAACACAATGCTCTGTTTGTAGTTAAATGGACTAAACGAAGCGTCAGGCAAATAATTTTGCTTTTTTGTATTTAAATTACTCAAGTTACTCAAGCAATCGTTTCAGCCCTATACAAGAGTGAAAGACAAAAAAGACAGAGAGCTGTGTGTACCTGTTTGAGTCTCCAGTTTGAGGACCTTTAGCAAACCCTCATCTCCACCACAAGCTATAAAGCCCTGATTTCGGTTCCAGGACACACACTTCAGCTTAATGTTGTTGGGAATCGCAATCTGAGAAACAAAAACAGCAGCAATTATCATTTATCATTTACATCATCGCCACTACACCCCTTTACATCATCACCACTACACCCCTTTACATCACCACTACACCCCTTTACATCATCACCACTACACCCTCACCACTACACCCCTTTACATCATCACCACTACACACATTTAAATCATCACCTTTACATCATCACCACTACACCCCGCTACATCATCACCACTACACCCCTTTACATCATCACCACTACACACATTTAAATCATCACCTTTACATCATCACCACTACACCCCGCTACATCATCACCACTACACCCCTTTACATCATCACCACTACACACATTTAAATCATCACCACTACACCCCTTTATATCATCACCTTTACATCATCACCACTACACCCCGCTACATCATCACCACTACACCCCTTAACATCATCACCACTACACACATTTAAATCATCACCACTACACCCCTTTACATCATCACCTTTACATCATCACCACTACACCCCGCTACATCATCACCACTACACCCCGCTACATCATCACCTTTACATCATCACCACTACACCCCGCTACATCATCACCACTACACCCTGCTACATCATCATTACTACATCTATTTACATTTAACCCCAACATCTATTTACAACATCACCACTATGTCCATTTAAATTCACCACTACACCCCTTTACATCATCACCACTACACCCCATTACATCATTACCACTACACACATTTCATTCACCACTACATCTATTTACATTCACAACTACACCCCTTTACGTTCACCAATGCACCCCTTTAAATTTTACCTCTACACCCCTTTAAATCATTACCACTACATCACTTTACATTCACCACTAAACTCCTTTACATAATCACCAATTCACCCCATTCACCACTACATACCTGTCATTCACCACTACATCCATGTCATTCACTATTAAATCCCTTTACATTCACCACTACATCCCTGTCATTTACCACTACATTCACCAATACATCCCTATACATTCACCACTACATCCCCATACATTCACCACTACATCCCTATGCATTCACCACTACACTCCTTTATATTCACCATTACAATTATACATCACAAGGCCTCTACATTATTCATCATAAAAAATAATTAAAAAAAACACTTCCACGTGTACTTTGTTTGTTATTCGACCTTACCTTCTTACTCAGGTAAATGAACATCCTTGCTAGTTGTTAGCTTAACCTCCAAACCGCCCTGAAAACTAAAAAAACAACAACTAGGTTTTCGTTGCGATGTTAAAGCAAAACAAATCTGTTCTCCTGAGAAACGGTTGCGTTTGAAACATTTAATCCATAATTATAAACAGTTTCCTCAGTAAGCAAAACATTTCGGTATAACGGGGCCAAGCGGCTTTATTTGGTTTCTAGGTAACCGGCCACGGAAAATGACGTCACTCAGAGGCGACGCTGATGCAGGCTACACGCGTGTATAACGAGTCATATTGTTGTTGTTGTTTTACTGTTCACTAATTATTATTCATTTCCTCGTGTAATATCACTATCAACTTAATGATAATTGAAAAAATGCATAAAATCTTTTTTTTAATCAGTTGCGGTTTGTGTATTTCACACCTCTGGCTGCAGTGGTGTTCTACTTGAATCAGTCCACCTCTTAATGCCATCACTCTTGCCCCATGTCTAAAGAAACCATCAATATTATAGGAAATATTATACAGCGAGAATGAATGCCATTACAAGGAATGAAAAGCAAGAAACCCAATAAACATAATTCAACAAGTCTCCATTCACTGTAGCCACAACTGCACTGGCAGCCTGCATCATATTAACCTCATAAAATTACCCTGGGTTTTTACTGCATTTTTGTGCATTACGGTTTTCGTGGGGATTAGGAATGAAGACTGATTGTGTTTTTTTATGCAAATTCTACAGAAAAGGAAATGCAAAAGAATGAATGAGATTCAAGAGAGATTCGAGATTTTTTATTTGTCACATTCATAGTGCAGAATACAACTTGCAGTGAAATGTAACAGTCATCGGCCGCTCAGAAATGTAATATTAAAGGCAATATAAATATAAAATAAGATGAAATATGAGAAAATAAAACAAGAAACTATTTGCAATATATTAGATAATGATAAAGTGGTATTTTAGAAAATAATGTAAATATATTTAGATGTGCAAAAGGGAAGTAAAAGATTGAATGAGGTATAACGTGGTACCTAAAAAAAAGCTTAACAACTGTTTTGAACTGTTTTGGTTGACCTTTCCTCACGATGTCTGGCTTTGCTTGATATTCTGCCTTGTAAATATACTTGTAAGTGTACCTGTACCTGAAACCAGTCATTGTGGAATGAAAAAAAAATACAGATGCGGTTTACAAGCTCTGACTAGTGCGCTCTCTGACCATCCATTCAATGAACATGAAAATGATGAGGTTATTCGTAGTGGCCAACTTAAAATCGAATTGGTTAAACAACAGTTTTGAGCCACATGGATTTGAAGCTACAGGGAGCCCACAGACATTATTGTGAAGGTCCTATCACATTCCCCTTTGACCCTGGCAATGTGTGCTGTGACAGCAGAAATCTGGTTGGATAGAAACTCTAACATACATTTTTCTCAGTTGCACCAGTATTTGAAGAAGTGCACTATAGAAAAATGCGATGAAATTAAAAGAATAGACTACTAAGAAAAATGTGAATGCATATTCAAATATGAATACTCATATTCATTCTGTTGAACTAATAAAAACAAAAAAATTTCCCAAGCCATTTTTATTTTCTAATAAAAAAAAATCTGTACAAAGAACTGCAAATGAGAGAAAAAGTCATACATTAGATTTACACATAAAATCTTTTCTGGAAAAAAAATATTTCTCCTAATATTAAACAAACAAAACCTTCATAAGGTTCTCCAAAGCTTTTATTTTTACAAAATAAAAGGAGACTGGACAAGCATTAATGAGACAACAGCATCAGGGTTATTATAAGATCAATTTCAGGCAACCTGAAGTAAAGAATATTGGTACTGTGCTACTTTAGTTTAGATGAACACATTGTTTAGGATAAAATGCAAAGAAGAGGAGGAAAGAGATTCGTCCAAAAGGCTCGGCTATATGAAAGAGAGAGAGAGAGAGTGTGTGTGTGTGTGTGTGTGTGTGTGTGTGTGTGTGTGTGTGTGTGTGTGTGTGTGTGGCTTCAGCGTAGTTGTAACTGATCAACTCTTCTTGAGAGATCGTCCAGTGTAACGAGTCAAGTAAAAAAACATATGACAAAGCACAACGGCATTAAACACGAAGGTATATAGTAAATAATGAAGCTTTAGATTACACTACACTTGATCTTAACCAAAATGATAAGAAGTGATTTATATTACACAGTTTCAACTCATAAAACCAGTAAGTGGGTATTGTGTGTATTTATAAATCCATTTGTGATTAGCAGAAGAAGTGAAAGGATATGTTTGCTATTTATCTCTTTAACACTGTGATGGACCTTCTTCTGGAATGCAATCTGAGCTTCACACATGCAAGCATCCTCCATCAAATCACCACGAGCCTCTGGGAGAGAACACACACACACACACACACACACACACACACACACACACACACACACACACACACACACACACACACACAAACACACAAACTTTTTCTAAACCATCTTGCAAAACAGTTCTGCTCTAAATGGTCACAGAAGTACTTCAGGTTGAGTATTTTGTAATAGAGTTACACAAACAACTATTTAGTCAGTGACCCAATGTTAACCAAGTTAGCTAGCAAGTGTTAATGAGTTTTAGTAATTTAATTAGAAACGATCTAGAATATATTACAAAATAGAATAGAAAAATACCTGAGGTCATTTTCAAAAGGAAAACCTCCATTACACTGCATTCAAATCATTAAAAATAAAAATGGTACTAGCTAGTTTGAAAACTACAATATTCAGCAGTACAGTGCTAGCAAGTTAGCTAGTTGTGAAACACATTATCATGCCCACTGTAATATTAGCTATCCTACAGTACCCATGGAAGATGTGGAAACATTGAGTATTTTATGATCTTTGAGACACAGCATGTTCCTTTTGTTTCAATTCAACAAACTCTGTAAAATGCAAAACACACAAGATACAGTGTGGAGTGAATGACTGAAAAAAGAAAATTCTGTAGAGTCCAAATGTGAAATGTTTGTATCTAACAGAGGAACTTGTGTAAGATGCAGAACAGGAGAGAAGATGTGATCGGATCGCCTCACCCCCACAATCAAACATGAATGTGGAAGCTTGGAGACATATTGGATTTTCACTAAAAAGTAAAGTGGAACATCTGTCCATTTATATATTTCTTTGTTTAAAGTAAATCTAGTTTGCTGCCTATAAACAAAATAAACATTTATATGTCTCTCAAAAAAATATAGACTAGGTGTTTCAAAAATATAATTGACACTGTATATTAAACAGTGGTGGCAATCACGACCAGCAAGGCCTTTTCTGCTGGCCTAAACACTATCAGAAGCACTGATCTACATTTACAACCTAAATTCTAATTTTTTTTTTCAGAACATTGTATTCATTTATTCCCAACAGTTTATTCTCTTCATTTTGTAGCGTTTCTCTTAGCTGCACTGCTTCCAGTATGTGGATGTAAGATTTTTTGTCCAATCAGATTTCAGCCTCTATGTGCTGCCATGTCAATCTAATCTGCACAGGGCCTTCAGAATCAGTAGTGCTGGCCTATATACCTTAGACTATATTTGCAATGGGTCTGTTTCTTTAACCAATCAGATTTAAAATTTGCCTCACAGGGTCAGCTAGCTGGCCCAGAATAGCGTCCTGAATAGAATAGTCACTGAGGTAATTAGTTAGCATGCCATCAACTGTATCATGAATCCTGTATTATAAATAATGCTGTGCTGTAATTACTTGATGTACAAGATGCTTGTAAGTAAGCTAGTCAGCTAGCATGCAGTCACATCAGCTAGGTAGTTCGCCAAACGTTTCTAAGTTTGAAAGGAAAATAACACTGAATGCAATCTTTGACAAACAAATAATGATTTAGTAAATACCACAAAGATTAGTGAGGACAGTTTTGACATGCACTCAGATACTCTCTAAGCATGACACAGAGAGACAAACCCTTGGCCTGTGAGCATGTTTTCTTGTCCGGGTTAAGCACGTATCCCTCTCGGCACTTGCAGTAGTAAGAGTTGAAGTTGTTCACGCATTCGTGCTCGCAGTCGTGTCTAAGAGAACATGCATCGATACCTGTAGGCGATAATCGTGACTAGCAAAGTTAGCAAACAAAGACACACGTTCATCATTCATGCAGTCAGAAAACAGTATCGAACAGCAAAATACAGCAAAAATAAATGAATCCAACGATCATCTTCAATAATTCCTTGAGAAAATGTCTTTGGTGGCTTTTTTCAACTCCTTCCCGCAAGTTATTCTTATAAAAATGGCAGAAAAAATGCATTATACAGATAAAAAAAGCTTAGAAAGAAGTATTTTATTTTATATTATTTAAGAAGTGTTTATAGCTAGAACAGTTAGCTTTGTTTATTTAATCTGAGAACAAAGCAAACATTAATCCTAGCATGAAAATCAAACAAAAAATATATTTTTGCACTTTTTATTGTTTTGCTTCATTTCCTGTTCAACCAGCTAGCTGTAGAAGCTGTCGATATAAAATGGAGGACAGCAGTGATTTGTTACTTGCTAACATGAATGTAGTTTAAAAGCCATAACATATGAGGAGTTCAATGTAAACATGCTGGCTTGGGCCAAATGTAAAAAAAAATTTTTTTATAAAATAAAGTTTCAAGTGTTTTCTGTTTTCAAGCTGTTGATATTATGTTTAGTATCACTTTAAGATTTCTGCTCAGATAAACTGGTCATTTTTACCTTGTCTAGTTGAAAAAGGGGCATTTTCCTGATCTTACCACACAGAGATTCCCTGAACTTGGACGTGAGTTTCTCAATCACGCCGTACGTCTCCACATAGAACACATGATCATCCAGAGGCTGGCTTGCCATCGCTTGCAGGGATTTCATGTCGGCCCTGTCCACTCCAACGGCATAGATCTCTATCCCGACGGCCCTCGCCGAAGCCGACACCTCCTCCACCGTGTCCTGCGGACGACCGTCTGTCACAATAATCGCCACCTTAGGGATGTTTTTATTTGCTGCCCTGGCACCAGACTCCTCTGTGAACGCTCTCTCCATGGCTGTTTTAATGGCCAGGCCAGTCATGGTCCCGGTGGAGAGCGGCTCAACCCGAGGGAAGGCGCGCTTCAGATCAGCTTTGTTGGTGAACGTCTTCAGGTGGAACTCAATGTTTACCGTGCTGGCGTAGTTGACCAGTCCGACACGTGTGGCATCGATGCCAACATCCAGTGAGTCCACCATATCCGAGAGGAACACTTTGACCTTTTCGAATTCTGCAGGCCGGACGCTGCGAGAGCTGTCGATGATGAACACCAGGTCCAGCGGGCGGCTCTTGCACACCTCCACCGGAGCTGGGGATTATGGAAAATGTCAGTTTTGTCACCATAAAATCTGTAAATCAAACAATTTGCAATAAACATCTGGTTAATGATTATTTTTCAAATTTACACAACAGCGCTTCTGAATTCTGGATACTAATTGGACATTTGTTTTCATTTCGGTTGAAACATCATTGATTAAATAAAGTTTTTTGCAAGACATTACTTATTTCTACATATATGAAAGGAGTCTCCAGTGTCAGACATCTTCAGAACAGAGGAATTTATGCTTCTTTGCAGTTTCTTGGTTACACAACACAGCTGTAAAAAAGAGAACCCAACAGGAGGATGGGTGTTTATGCCTGCCATAACATGGGAGATATGATGTTGGATGGACGTTCCACATCATTGAATGTAACTAAAATTGGAAAAAAGTACTTCAGCACATTTGGGTCAGCTGCTAGCCAAGCATACATGACGAATTATTTTGCAGGTGCATGTTTCTAGAAGACCTCATTCATGATCCTAACAAACAGACATGAAGACATTTAAAGGCATTTCTATAAAACCAACTGCTCTGATGAAGACAGTGATCTGATGAAGCTTCCACTTCATTCAGCACTGCTTACTAGAGGTTTGTCCACTCATCTAACAAGATTTATTACATCTGATTTAAAGTTAAAGAACCAATGAAATTCCTCAGATAAATGGAGCAACATCTTTAACTGTAAACTAGTATCTTTAATGTATCAAGACTAGACAATGGGTTTGTCCAGCCAATATTCTCCAATGAAATGAAAACTATTCTACACTCAATGATTGGTTCTTGGATGCAGTTTCAACTGGTAAAGATTCTCCAATTACCTGAGGAGCTACAACAGCTCTAAATTCTTATGTCTAATCATCCTCTTGTAAAATCATCAACTTTTACAAGATTACAGTCTTAAACTTTTTTGTTTATGCAAGGATCTTCATCGGTTCTGGTCAAAGGTGACGATGCCTGTCAGTGGCGAAACATCTAAAATTTAAAGGATTTTGAATTGTTGACTTGTTACTAAGATTTTAAACTGCAAGGTTTCTGACTTGTTTTGCAATAATATAAGGAGCTTTATCATTTTTGATAAAAAGAATTAATACCACAACACTCCTCGTATGAGCAGAGAAACCTCCAGTCAACTCAGTTCAATATTTCCAACCATGAACTATACTGAGATGTTTACAGTCATAAACCATCTCCAATCACGAACCACCTCCAATTATGAACCATCTCCACTCATCTAAGGAGCTTTATCAAAATAGCATTCAAGGCTTGGTTAGGTTTATCAGAAGCTTTGTAAATCCATGGTAACACCTAAGGAGGGAAAAAAAGTGATAGAAGGAAAGATAGTTGTGTGGAAAATAATAGGGCATCTCATGAGGCACAGCATTCTCTGTGGAGGCAAAAAAGAAGAAAGAATGGGAGGATGACGTTATCATGAGTCTACCTGGATAAGCAGCAGTGGCCTTGGTGGAGCTCAGGGTGCTTGGAGGCAGTGAGGTGGGTGTAGTGGTGTGCATCTTGGTGGTGGTGGGCATCGTGGTAGGTGTAGTGGTGGGCATCATGGTAGGTGTGGTGGTGGGCATCGTGGTAGGTGTAGTGGTGTGCAACATGGTAGGTGTGGTAGTGAAGGGCATCCTGGTGGTGGTGGTGATGATGGGCATCATGATGGGTGTGGTGGTGGGCATCATGGTAGGTGTGGTGGTGGAGAGCATCCTGGTGGTGGTGGTGGTGGTGGTGGTGATGGGCATCGTGATGGGTGTGGCGGTGGTGGTTGTAGTTATCGTTGTGGTGGTAGCTAACATTGTGGGTGTGTTGGTAGTGGGTAAAGTGATATAAGGAGCCACAGTAGTGGTTACTGTCGGAGTAAGCACTTTTTGTGGCATTGTGACACACGGCTTTTTTAGCATTAGATTTGGGGTCACAAGTGGCACGACTGGACGCTGGACAGGAAAGACATGTGGGTGGTGGTGGTGGAACACCGGCCACTTCCAAGGAGGTTGATGGTGGAAATGTCCATAGTACCTGGGATTAATGGCTTGAACTTAATGTGTTTAGAGAGAGAGAGAGAGAGAGAGAGAGAGAGAGAGAGAGAGAGAGCACCAGTGAGGAAGGATGGTGGATTAAGGTGAGCTTAATAGTAGTGTCTTAAATTGAAAGAGACCAAGCTAGCTCTAGACCGGCGCATGAGCATGAAGTGCTTTTCTGTTTTCCCCAATATGAAATATGAAATGACAAAAGAACTTGAATTTCCCACATTCCCCTGGACTGTGGGTTATACTATTTTCAGGAACAAAATTCTAAATGCAAACAGTTAAAAATCGATTACATATTTTTTAGCTATTTTGATGAAAGATTACTTCCCCTATATGCAAAGCACATATATTGCATACATGTTCATGTCTGGATTTCAATGACACAGAAATATATTTACTTTTACGGTATTTGGCAGACGCCCTTGTCAAGAGCGACTTATAACTGAGCAGGAGAGGGTTAAGTGCCTTGGTCAAGGGCCCAGCAGTGGCAGCTCAGTGGTGCTGGGATTTGAACCTGTGACCTTCCAATCCAAAGTCCAATGCCTTAGCCAATTAGCTACCACCTACCTCCCCTATATGCCAGATACATGTACATATATGCTACCTATATTTTAAATATACATATTTCATATATAATACATATGCAGTATGTGTATTAAATACATGTTCACACACACACACACACACACACACACACACACACACAT
>MU565024.1:6962276-6975557 GCA_024362625.1 Silurus asotus | reverse complement strand
TTGTCTGACTTTCTGTCTTCTTGTCTATACTAACTGTTTTTGAGTACTGAAAAAAAAAAAAAAAAATATATATATATATATATATATATTTTATATATATATATCTTATATCGTTATAATCTCATTGATATGAACTATATATAAAGTATGATAAAGTATATTACAGTACCAAATGAAATCAGTATTTAGTGTGAACACTTTACCTGCAAAACAGCATCAGTTCTTCTAGGTTCACTTACACACAGTTTCTCAAGCAACTTCAACATCTTGAACTAACCACAGTTCTGCCTTGAATCCTCCCGACTCTTCCTACAATCTCAGACAGACTCGATGATATTAGGATCAGGACTCTTCTAGGACTCCTTGTTCTTCTCTACACTGAAAACAGTTGTTACGGACATTGGCTGTCAGAATCAATTTAGGGCTAATCAGAAGCCTCTGTGGTGGTCCTGCATTATGAAGAAGTCTCTGCGTTTTTGTATTCCTTCACATTAATGAGACACCAGTAATCCTGTCCACATCTACATCCATTTACAGAAATGTAGCACCAACTTGCAGGAAACCGCCACCATGCTTCACTGTTGTTAGACTTGTTATTGTAATGCTTTCAGATTTGAATTTATCAGGTCAGAGCACCTGCTGCTATTTTCTCTCCACAGTTTCTCTGTTTTCATGCAGTGTTCACTCACTTAGCCTTGTTTTCATGTTAGATGTTTGGCTTTTTGGCTGCAATTCTTCCATGAACCCCACTTCTGGCTGGACATCACCAGACACTGGATGGGTGTAAAAGGGTCCCACTGGTTTTCTTCAGTTCTTTGCTGATGGATATCTTTCTGATGTTGAAGGGAAGGAAGCATGATGTGTCTTACATCTGCAGCATTAAGTGTTCTTGCATCAGCATCTCTGGTCCTCAACAGTTTCTTTGTGCTTCTTCAAAATAGCCTCAACTGCACATCATGAAACCCCAGTTTGCTTTGAGATCTTTGCCTGGAAGAGACCTTGCTGATGCAGGAGAAAACTACCTGGTTCTTGCCTTGGTGTAGGACCTGTGTCCGGTCTTCCACTGTGACAACCTCACCTTAGTAGCAGTGTTTGGCTGTTCCTTACCCAGTGTGATGCTCCTACACATTTGTTTCAGTTTCAGTTACTGGCTGTGTTTCAACCTACCCATGAAATTGATGATAATTAGCACCTGATGGTAGAATTGGTTTGTTATACACCGGACTTCGATCCTACAAAATCCCTGCCTATATGTGTGTACGAATTGATGCCAATGGTGATCACACCAAATACTGATTTGATTTAGATTTCAGTTTAGAACATTGATACAGAATAAACAATTAAAATGTATATATTTTTTAAAACATTCTTACTTTATAGCATTTCTTCACACCTGCCTTAAAGTTGTGCCCAGTTGAACGTCACCTGTTCTGTGTGTGTGTGTGTGTGTCTGTGTCTGTGTTTGTGTAGCGAGAGGAGAAGATGCAGAGTTTCTCGGTCCAGGCTCTGACCCTGCGTCAGCTCGGGAAACTCTCGTCTCTGCAGGCTGTGTGTTCGTGGCCCGGCCTGAGTTTTTCCCTGCGTTGTCCCCGAGCGCTGCATGCGCGTCAGCTGTGGGGCTCCGGAGCTCCTTTCACTCAGCGCTCAGCGGCGCTCCTGAAGTCCCGAGACGCCACCCACGGCCTCACCTATCAGCAGACACGCTTTAAAGGCTATAAGAGGAAAAAGGGGCAAGCAGGAAGTGCAGAGGAGGAAGAAGAAGAAGATCCAGAGGCCAGCGATTACGAGGACGAGCTGCAAGAAGATCCCAGTTTACCCAAGGACTATAAAGATCAGGAAAAAACCGTTCACTCGCTACGTTTCGACCTCGTCATGAAGACGGGACTCGACGTCGCCAGGCAGTAAGCACTGGAGCACAAATTCACACAACAAATACACACCGATAAAACACAATCACCCACAGGTACACACCGATAAAACACAATCACCCACAGGTACACACCCATAAAACACAATCACACACAGGTACACACCCATAAAACACAATCACACACAATCACACACAGGTACACACCCATAAAACACAATCACACACAGGTACACACTGATAAAACACAATCACACACCGATAAAACACAATTACACACAGGTACACACTGATAAAACACAATTACAATTATGAAACACAGTTATAAAACACAATTACCGTATTTTTCGGACTATAAGCCGCTACTTTTTTCCCACGTTTTGAACCTGTGTTCTGAGCTGCACGGCATTGGAAGAAAAAACTTCCATCGGGTGATTTTTAAACGCATGACAATGCCAAAAGATAAACTCCCGAAATAAATAGTTGTGAAAGGAAGGAGGAAGACAGTAAACAATGACTTTCTTGGTAGGCTACTGTTTAGATACAAGCCGTTGTAGCGTGTTGAGTCTGGGTGAAGGAAGAGCTCGCTTCTGGCAGGCTGTTCCCAAAATAACGCTATGCTCCTAAAGGAAGTGCAACATATTTCACCTGTTACACCGTGTGTAACGTGTCTTTCGTTAAAGCCTGTGTAAAGTTTATTAGTGTAGACACGCTTATAGACAGGTGCGGCTTATTTATGTTAAAAATATTTGTAAAATTCAGTGGGTGTGACTTATATATGGGTGCGCTTTATAGTCCGGAAATTACACACCGATAAAACACAATCACACACAGATACATACCGATAAAACAATTACACACAGGTACACACCAATAAAACACAATTACACATCGATAAAACAAAATTACACACAGATACACACCGATAAAACACAATTACACACAGGTACACACCGATAAAACACAATTACACACGGGTACACACCGATAAAACACAATTGCACACAGGTACACACCGATAAATCACCTGTGCACATTATTAACACAAATACACACCTATACACACTGATAAAACACCATTACATACAAATACACACCGATAAAACGTATTACGTACTGAAAAGACACAGACACACAGATACCAATAAAAAACGTGCACACACACACACACCAATAAAACACTCTGATAAAACAAAAATAAAACACAAATACGAGGTGGTATTCCTTTGCAGTAAAATCGAGGACGCTTTCTACGACCACAAGCTGAGACTGAACGGACAGAAGCTCGTCAAGAAAAGCAAAACGGTGAGTTAATAAACGTAATGAAAGTGTTTGTTATCCTCGAGATGTGTGTTACCACAAAGTTAGAGGCACACAATTGCATGCAATTGCAGGAAAGATTTCCCTCACTTTGTGTCAACTTTAAAGACAAAGCTCCTTTGCACAAAGCTAGCTCCATGAAGATCTGCTTTACATGGTGTATAGTGAAAGATCTCCTGCTATAGAGCTTCAACAATGTTGAACACCTTTGGTACGAATGTAAACACTGACTGCACCCTAGACCTACCTGACTTTACTAACACCCGTGTAGCTAAATTAATCTCCTCAAAATCTAGTAAAACATCTTCCCAGAAGAGTGGAGATTATTATAACAGCAAATGGGATGTTCAAAAAGCACATACCAATCTGTGGATACAGTGTGTGCTGAACAGACCTGTTGATTTTGCTGCTTGAATGTTGCTGATGTTGTGGCGTATCTCTGGCGTTTGTCTCCCCCTGCAGGTGAAAGTGGGAGACACGTTAGACCTAATCATTGAAGAGGACAAAGAGAAGGACGCAGTGACACTGAAGAGAGTCGTCCTGAAGAAGATTGTCGGCGAAACAAAGGATGGAGAGA
Organism: Silurus asotus; assembly: GCA_024362625.1. Classification (NCBI taxonomy): domain Eukaryota; kingdom Metazoa; phylum Chordata; class Actinopteri; order Siluriformes; family Siluridae; genus Silurus; species Silurus asotus. The sequence goes on along the minus strand of MU565024.1, from coordinate 6,971,793 downwards.
AACAGAAAGTCCTGCTGAGAACCTGGAAACATCTTCAGCTTCCTAAACAAGACGCCTTCAGAGAATAATGTTACTTTGCCATTTTTTTTAAGAGCATCAAAATGTACTCAAAAAAACAAAAAGAAAGCGTGGACAGAATTGAAAGCAGGTTTTCACAGCTGTGTAAGGATTTCACTTAAACCGATGAAATGTACAGGATTATTTCATCTCACATGGTGAAAGATGTCTGGTTTAAAGTATTATTTGCGTATATAATATATAACTTACACTTTACGCTGATTTCCTGATCTTTTCGTTACCTGAAATATAGTATTCATATTCAAGGATGCACTGTGTGTATTTACCTAAAAAACACACCTCTAGAACACTTTTGCAAAGGAACAGCGGTGGTTCACTACAATCACCATCACATTATCTAATTATCTCCTTGTTTATATTTGCAACGAACACAAATCAAATGATCGATGCTCTGCCCCAAAACATGACATTTTCAAGGTTTTATAAGATTCAGCAGAGATATTCGCGATTTAAATGAAAAATACAGGTGCAAAAAAATCGTTAAATCAATAAACATGGGAAATAATATGCTTTATAATATTTAGAATTTGGGGGAAAACATTAGAAATATATTAAAATAATATTCCTAAAAATAAATAAATATAATGAATATATGTGTGTGTGTGTGTGTGTGTGTGTGTGTATATGTGTATATATATATATATATATATATATATTATGTATGTAATGAAACATGATAATTTTAATTATTTTATATCTGGAAGAACAAATATAGCAATATTGAAAAATTAAAATAATTTGTGTTCACCATAAAACATTAGAAATAATTTCACTTGTATATGCAGGCAAAAGAAAATTGACAATCGTTTGAAATTATTTTATTGTTGGGGGTTTAACAGTAATATTTTACTAAAATACTGTTTCATACTTTTTTTTATTTTACAACAACGGAAATGCGTTCAAATTATTTATTTGCAGGCTGAAACAACAATTCTTAGAAATCATTTTTATTGGTGGAAAAAGCAGCAATTTTTCGAAATTATATTTACATAAATAAACATCAATTCCTTAAATAATTCATATTTCAGGGAAAAAGCAGCTATACTTAAACATAATTTGTTGAAGGAATAGCAATACTTGTAATCGTTTATATTATGAAATATAAATTATTACAAATATTGCTATTTCGTTTTTTTAATTCTGCTTTAGCAACACTCTAAAATCTAAGAGCCAATCAGGTTTCATTATGCTAATTAATGCAGTGCAACCCAGAGAAAGAGGGTGGGGCCTGTGGGTCTTGAAGCATTTGTCGCATTGCATATCTTGTCTAAAAGGATAGTGACTATTTGCTTCACCGCAAAGCATCATGGGAAATTCGCTCACAGATTTCTGTTGTATGTGAATTGGGCAGTACATGGATCAAACATCTGCGAACCAAACAAATCAAAACGGTTTCTGATGAAACACAAACTTTTATTTAAAAATAGTAATCAATCTGTTCCTATATTTTAGTATATCCTGCAGCTAGGACATAAAGTTAGAAAAACGCCAGTGCTGCAACATTAAAAACAAAAAATATATATTTATATATGTGTATATATATCTCTCTGCCATTGCTAAAGAAACTAAAGATCAAATTCTTTCCACTTCTATATTTGCTAGCCTAAAGCTACGCTAGCTTATCTAGTAAAAGTTAGAAGTACAATAGTTTGGCATATTCGTATTCTTACTAATCTGTCAATAGTGTCATCATTAATTAGCTTCACTGTTGTAGCTACATCTTATAAACAAGGACCAACACACGAGGCCCTGGAAAAGCATCTAGTCGTTTGCAGCTTGGGCTCATGGTCTTGTGCAAAAGTTACAAATTGTGTTCAAAAACATCGGCCGTGTTAGGAACATGACACGGCACTATTCAGTCTCTTGGCCTTTTTCAGGATGTCACATTTTTTGCGATTGGGGCGTCTGCAGCGCTCATCGATGCTAGGGACGCATTCATAGTGCCACACTTCCTCCATTTTGTCCGCCGGATACACGGCCTCGACGTAATGGCGAATGAGTCGGAGTCGCACGGGGTCCAGCTGTTTCTTGTTGCAGGCACCCGAGTGGTTGTACTGAAGCCTCAGGTTTTCATGCGTAAAGAGTTCAGGAAAGAGACGGACGAGGAGACGGGCGGCGAAATTCCCGACTGAGAGGCTCTGCTGAACAATTTCTCTCACCTCAGAGTCTGTGAGTAAATATAAAGAAGGCACTGGGAAGTCTGGAGAGGAAACCTTGAGATCTTCCAGAGGAATCTTGCAAAAGTCTTTGCTAGTTTTTTCGGGGGGCATTGAGGGCACTTCGAAGTCCTCTTTTGGACGATCCGAGGTAATTTGGCTAGTGGTTACGAAGTTTTCGAGATCGGGATCTTGATCTGAGGTGTAGAATTTCCGCTGCTGCTGGTAGGAGCGACGCTGGTCTGTGTCTCTACGCCTGCATCGTTCATCAAGTTTTCCTACAAACTCGAGGGTCCAAACCCGATCGTTTTTAGCTCTTGGGTAAAGCATTTGGACATAATGGCGGATGAGATTAATCCGGACGGGATCCAGCTGCTTTTTACCCAGCGAGCCGCTGCAGTTGTAGTGCTTGCGAGTGTTTTCTTGTGTAAACAGTTCAGGAAACATGAGGACCAAAAGGCGGGAGGCAAAGTTTCCGATGGACAAGCTGCTATTGTAGATGCTCCTTAGCTGCTCCTTTGTGAGTAGGTACTCTTGTGGAACTTCAAAATCTGGATGAGGGATTTCCATTTTGTTGAAGTCAACAGGTTCAAGCAACAACCTTTTCGACCTACGATTGCTCTTATCATAGTCGGAAAAATCACTGATCCTTACAATTGAGACATCGTCAGGGAGGGAAACAGGATTGTACATCTCCTCGAGGTGGTTTTCATGATCACCACCATTGGCAGAGATGTTCTCAAGAGCTTCCTCCATTCGCTGCACGCACAACTGCAGCCACGTGTCTTCTGGCATTTCTGGAAAATTTGCCTCCATGTATTTGCGGATCATCTCCAGTGTGTCCGAATTGACCATCAGCTCTCCGACAGTCCTGTGACCCTCGGGAAGTCGTCCTTCCTCAAACACTTCGGGAAATAGTCTGTTCAAGAGGAAGACGACGAACTCCTCAGCTGACGTGATGTCTTCAGGATTCTCTCCGCTTTCTTGGGAGTCGAACGTGGGACCTGATTTTGCGTGGCTAAAGTGGCTACCGTTGACGGTGGGGTTCTCTTCGGACTCCAGCGACAGACTCTCATCCTGTCCGTCCTCATTGATGAAATGGCACTCGTTGTCTTGGTCCATGTCAAACCCGTTCCGTTTTCCACACACCTGCCCACTCTCCATATCCTTCTGAGCCCAGAAACGGTTAAAAAAATCGTTGATCTGCGGCATGCACTCGTTCTGCCAAGCGCTTCCACTCTTGACCAGCGGGTAGCAGGACTCCACGTAGTTGCGCACAAGTTGAATGTGCAAAGAATCCAGAGCGGGTTTACTGGCAACACCACAAGCTCGGCAATCATGCGCACATTCTTTAGCTGTGAATAGCTCTGGAAAGAGCTGGACTAGCAGCCTGCACCCAAGTTCACCTGCTGTGGAGGTTTGCTCCATCAACTGAGCCAATTCCTCTCTGGTCAACTGGTATTCCGGTGGAGGCTGAAATTCCATAGCTATCTCCAAAGGTTTGATCTGCTTCTTGATGCGTGTCACTTCGAGGGAAAGAAGATCCACCTTGCTGTGCAGCTGAGTCATGCTGGAGTTCAAACTGTTGAGAATAAAGAACATCTTCTCGAAAAGCGGATAGAGATGTGATTCAGAAGAAACTGGAGACGCGGAGGATCTGGAAGACGACGCAGCGTCAAACCTTGCACTGATTAGACCGTCCAACTTTGGGAAAAGGATCCCATTACGGCTAACCCGGCCCCCAGCTTCGTGCTGATCCATGCTGGATGTGGCCTTTTTCTCTGTGATACGATGAGAAATGCCATATAAAGGCTTCCTGTAAGACGAAATGGTTTTGTTCTGGGGGGATCTGGATGTTTCCTCTAAACCACCATCTTGGCAAAGTTCATCAACCTTTAAAAGGAAAAACGGACAAATTGCTGTGAGGTGCTTGGGGCAAGTTTGAATGGGTTTCATTTATTGCTGTTTAAGAATTGAATCTGTTACCTTGGCCTTCTTACTGCCACTAGACTGGTTCTGAGCCGAGTAAAGGCAGTCGAAGCCGTGGGACGCAGACCTCTTAGCGATCCTCTGAGTGAAACTGTTCAAAGACTTGTCGTCTAAATTCTGTCTCGTCTCAGTGTCTGACGTGTCGTCTGTTTCCTTCTCAACCTTAATGTCTGACAGAAACAAAAAAAAGTGCATGTCAACACGCTCCACAAGATTTCTCTCTCAGTATATAAATCTACAGTGATTATGCATCGATAACAATCAAAGAGGATTTATGATAAATTTGTGGTACTTTAACCAAAGAGCATCTTAATTAGGACGTCATACATAAAAGGTCGTCTTGATAGTGAATGTTACTGATACCGATAGCCAGGTTTATCGTACTTTCCGATAACTGTTTAATCAACCGATAGCTTTAAAATGGATACTGGATAAAAAACACTCCGTGTAAAACTAGTACTGAACTTTATTACAAATAAAAAACCCCAAAAAACAAAATTTAATCATGAAAATGTGCTAAAGAAACTAAATATTAATAAATTAATACAATTATATAATTAATAAATAATAAATATAATATAGGGCTCTCTGTGCAGTCTCGCGTGTGTAAAAACAAACAGCACATGGCGCCAGTGATTCACCTCTAGAGGCCGCTCTAATGAAAGCGGACAAGACGCCGGAAAAACTATCCGAATGTGTTTTTGCAGATAGGTCCATTTGATTGTTCTGAACAATATTGGGAAATAAAATTCACAAAGTAACACGTCGTTCATGAGACATGGTTTCACAAATAACCCAAACAACATAAAAACCTCATTACCTTTATCCACCGCACGTCCTTCAGCTTTAGCTGCATACTCGGACGAGCTCATTTCCTGAAAAAAAAAAAAGTTTATTGTGTGTTATTTACATGTGCACGAATGCGTTTCCTGTCTAAAGTATGTCATAACAATTTATGGTGGTTTCAGGTATTTATAATACTGTACTGTTTGACGCTACCTGATCCGTATCGGATATTTTTATTTGCTAGTGATTCTCTTGATATAAACACACTTTTTTTGGTGAAGCAGACGCATTTGCGCACATACGCAGTACAAATAGTGTTTCTGCTATGGATCGTATAGTCACAGCAAGGAAACCAATCACAATCCAGCACTCGGCAGCACTACCAATGTTTCAAATAAACCATTGGCTGCCTTGCACATGCAAATCAGTGATGAATTATTCATGAGTTCATTTGCATAATCAATATAGTTATTTAAAGTAAAGAAATGTTGGTTGTGGGGCGTGGCAGCTGCTTCTAACACACTCGATAGGGTACACTGGTACACCGAAGTACACTCGAGCAGCCGCCAATCAGAGCACAAGAAGGCGGGGACTGTCGGAATACGGGTGGGAAAGCACACCTGAAAACACCACCCGTTTACTTCACCCGTAAACTCGATTAAAAATCCCACGAGCTTGTGCACAAACCGGAAACGCTTCGCTTACGTCGGAAACGTGGAGTTCGTGACGAGTTCCACGTGTTCGAGATGTTTTGATTATATTTTTTTTAGTTATACGCACCGGAAATTGACCTGCGCGTGTTTTTTTTTTTTTTGCGTGACGTGTGCGTTACATTGTTGCCAGATTGGGGGAAAAGCATCATACTGTATACACGTTATTGTAAATGTTCGGTTATTTGATGAGATCGCTCGGATGAAACCGCGTCACGCGGGTTGGTGTGTGTAACAGTTTTGTATCCAGTTTAAAGATCGAGATTAGATTGGGGAGTAAATATCTAATCCAACCTCACGAGAGCGCGCGCGAGGCAAAAAGGAGGGGAGGGGGCAACACAAACAAACAACGAGCGAGTTTTTCCCCTCCCCGTCACTTCATCAAAAAAAGAGAGAAAGAAACCAAACTAACGGGATAGAACTCACCCCGGGTGGTGGGTCTCGCGGTTTCTCACGCGGCCATTTGCGTGTCCGTGCGTCCGATCCACGCGTGACTCCTGCCTCTCCGTGGCTCCGTGTCCCGTGGTCTCGCGTGACGTGACGTGACGGCTTTGTCGGTGCTGTGTCATTTCCGCAGCCTGCACGCGCACTGTGGACTGTGGGAAAAAGTGGGCTATGGCTCGGTCCCGAATCGCCTCCCTGTCGGACGTTTAGTGCACTAAGTAGTGTGCAGTGCAGTGCACTAGGTGGGGTGCAGTTAGTGCACTAGATAGGGTGCAAAGTATTCCACTAGCTGGGGTGTTGTGTAGTGCACTATGTAGGGTTGTGAAATAGAGGCACTCGAAATGCGTGCCCTTTATTTATTTATTTATTTTTGGGGTGAAAATCCACAGTGGGTGAATATAATAAAAACAGGTATTTTGAACGCAACATGAAGCACTGTACAGTGTGAAGTTAAGCAAACAGGAAATACAATTGTATCATATAAAATTCATAATCATCATCATAATAATCGATGTGGATAATAAATAATAAAATACATTTACTAATGATAAGAAAAGTTAAATTAGGGTCTGTTTTTCTTTCAATAATTGCTTTTAACTAATCATTTAACCAGAAAAAAAAAATAGCCAGGACAGGATGAGTGTCTGAACTTCATTAGTTTAGCACAAAAACTACAGAGACAGAGAGACAGGGAGACAGAGAGACAGGGAATTTGTCAGAGAGACAGGGAGTCTGGCAGAGCGACAGAGAGTCAGCTAGAGACACGGGGAGACAGGGGGTCAGTTAGAGAGATAGAAAGACAGGGAGAGAGACAGGGGTCAGTTAGAGAGACAGGGAGTCCGGCAGAGAGACAGAGAGTCAGTTAGAGACACGGGGAGACAGGGGGTCAGTTAGAGAGATAGGGAGTCAGGCAGAACGACAGGGAGAGAGACGGGGGTCAGTTAGAGAGACAGGGAGTCCGCCAGATAGACAGAGAGTCAGTTAGAGACACGGGGAGACAGGGGGTCAGTTAGATAGACAGGAAATCAGGCAGAGAGACATGAAGTCAGGCAGAAAGACAGGAAGTCAGGCAGAGAGATGGAATCAGTGAGACAGGGAAACAGTTAGAGAAAGGGGAGTTAGTGAGACAGTCATTCGGCGTCAATGTTTTCTGCTCAGTGTACCAGACTGTTGCTCATTAATAGCACTTAATTATCATCATTAAATTCCCTTTGGCACTTAGAATAAAAAAACACTCAGCGACTCTGAAGCCCATCATCGACGTCTTACCTAATGAAGCCTGAGGTGTGTGCGTGTGTGTGTGTGTGTGTGTGAGATCAGTCATATAGTGAAGCTTAAAACTGCTAAAACATGGGACCTATCTATCGAAGCATGGTGGTGGTTTCCTGCAAGTTTGTGCTGCATTTCTGTACATGGCTGTAGATGTGGTCAGGATAAACGGCTTCCTCACTGCTGAGAAATACAGAAATGAAGATACTTCTTTATCATGTAGGACCACCAGGGAGGCATCTGATCGGCCCCAAATTTATAGTACAGTAATAGAGATAGTTTTGCCTCCCACAGAGCCCTGGTCTCAACATCATTCTGTCTGGGATTATATAAAGAGATAAAAATAATTTGATGCAGAATACATCTGTGGTTTGTTCTACAAGATTTTTGAGACAATCAACCTGCTGAGTTCCTTCAAAACTGTGTGCAAGTGTACCTAGAAGAACTGATGATGTTCTGCCGGTAAGGGAAAACCACATCAAATAGATATGATTGAGATTTCTCTTTTGTTCATTTACTTTCCATTTTGTTTATTGATAAAAAAAAAAGTTATTTATATATATATATATCACACACACACATATTATGAACAATTGAACGATTCTGAAATAATGTCATCTTCACTGCTCAACAGTTGAAGGAGTTTTTGTCCTGTCTATACCATGAACACCTTTTCCACAAATTAACTAAGGCATTTCCAAAAAACCCATTATTTTGCAGAAAACACACTGATCAAACTTAGAGAACACTTTCAGATACCTCCCAGTTATTGGTGTTAATCTGGTACCTGGGGCTAATTTCCTTGATTATCTGTTAACCCCTATTTAACTGGCAGCCTAACTTCCAGTTTCACTGACTCTGCAAGATGGTGGGCCGTTCTAAAGTGACTGAAAGCTCCTAGCAGCAGGTTGTCCAGATGAAGTCCAAAGAGACAACCCTATCAGCCATAGCAAGACAAGTTGGTTGTTACAAATCTGTGATTTCAAGAATATTAAATCACAAACTCATTCGGTCCACGGAAGACAAATACATTAGAGGACCTCAATGGAGGAGGATCTCAATGGGCATTCGTTTCCACACTGCAGCTGCAATTGCTCACCAGTTCACCGCTGAACAGGGTAAGGATCTGTCTTGTCATACAGTGTCTCGATGTTTAAGAGCATTTGAACTGAAAGCCACTCTGTTGTGTGGATAGAAGAGAACTGGTACAAAGTTCACTTCAGTGATGAAAGCTAGTTTAATTTATTTGGGTCTGTTGGGAAACATTATGTTCGGCGACAAACTGGAGAAAGACTGTACCCAAAGCGTGTAAAGAAGTCAGTGAAAAGTGGAGGAGGAAGTGTCATGGTTTGGGGCATGTGTTCTGCAGCAGGAGTTGGGCCTCTTATACAGCTACATGGCAGAGTGAATGCAAATGTTTATCAGATCCTTCTTCAACAACATATGGTTCCTTCCCTGCGTTCATCACCCAATCAGCCCGCAGTGTTCATGCAGGACAGCGTTCCATGTCACACAGCAAAAACGGGTAAAGCAGTTCCTTGAAACTGAAAACATTGAAATAATGACATGGCCTGCCCAGAGTCCTGATCTCAACCCAATAGAGAACCTCTGGAAAATCCTTGGTGACAAGGTTATGGCCAAGAAACCCACTACAGTCAGTGAAGTGTGGAGGAGACTGGAAAAAGAGTGGACCAAAATCACACCAGAGCAGTGTGAGAGACTAATGCTGACCTGTGGCTGCAGATGTGCCCAAGTCATTCAGAGCAGAGGCCTGTACACTTGCTGACTGTTGTAACCTTCAGAAAATTTTGTTGTAATCTTTTTTTATGCTACAGTCATTGTTGTTCTCTAATTTTGATCAGTGTGTTTTCTGCAAAATAATGTTTTTTTTTTGTTAGTTTTTTTTTAATGCTTAGGTATTTTGTGGAAAAGGTGTTCTGGTAGCATGGTATAGACAGGACAAAAACTTCTTCAACTGTTGAGCAGTGAAGATTTCAGAATTGTTAAATTGTTTATACATTGTTTCTCCAATTTCTCTCTCTCTCTCTCTCTCTCTCTCTCTCTCTCTATATATATATATATATA
>MU565024.1:6943129-6962203 GCA_024362625.1 Silurus asotus | reverse complement strand
AAAGGTTTGGACACACCTTCTCATTCAAAGAGTTTTCTTTATTTTCATGACTATGAAAATTGTAGAGTCACACTGAAGGCATCAAGGGCTATTTGACCAAGAAGGAGAGTGATGGGGTGCTGCGCCAGATGACCTGGCCTCCACAGTCACCGGACCTGAACCCAATCGAGATGGTTTAGGGGTGAGCTGGACCGCAGAGTGAAGGCAAAAGGGCCAACAAGTGCCAAGCATCTCTCGGGGAAAACTCCTTCAAGACTGTTGAAACCATTTCAGGTGACTACCTCTTGAAGCTCATCAAGAGAATGCCAAGAGAGTGCAAAGCAGTAATCAAAGCAAAAGGTGGCTACTTTAAAGAACCTACAATATGACATTTTTCAATTGTTTCACACTTTTTTGTTATGTATATAATTCCATATATAATTCCACATGTGTTCATTTATAGTTTTGATGCCTTCAGTGTGACAATTTTCATAGTCATGAAAATAAAGAAAACTCTTTAAATAAGAAGGTGTGTAAAAACTTTGGTCTGTACTGTATATATAACACTTTCTGGTGGTCTATAGGGGTATAATCTAATACATTCATGTATATTACATCTTTCATCTTTTATAATATTTTCGATTGTGTGTGTGTGCTGCAATGACACACAGTTTAGTCAAGGTGGTGCTGCTGCCCCATAAGTCCCTACACACACACACACACACACACACACACACACACACACACACACACACACACACGCATGCACACACACAGCTTTGTTATCAGCCTGCTCAAGAGTCGCCGAATTTTCAAAACCGCAAAAATCTTCATCTCTATGAGCAAAAACAGAGACGAGCTCACATTACACAGAGCTGTGATACAGACTGCTGTCTCTCAATCACTCACTCTCTCTCTTACTCACACACACACACACACACACACAGTTTACTCTGTAATTTAAGAGACTAAAGTTAACAATGAAACTAAACATTTCAGTTACATTATTGACACGTCACAGTGATCATGTAAAAATCCTTGTCTTTAATTGGCTGGCTGTGAGAAGAAAGAAAAGAAGCAAGAGGATAAATAAGGGATAGAAAGCAAGAAAGTAAGAATGTCCAAAGAAAAGGAAATGAAGAAAAGTGAGAAAAACCTTGAAAAAGAGTGATTTTATAAAAGAAAAAATAAAGGAGAAGAAAGTGGTGAAAGAATGAGAGGGGACCTGAGAGAGAGAGAGAGAGAGAGAGAGAGAGAGAGAGAGCGCGCAACAAAGTGAGAGAAAGTGTGTGTGTATACGTGTGACCCGTCCTGCTTCACACCCTGAGCGTCCCGGTGCGGTCGCCGCGGAAACCGCAGGCCACCCAGCCTGGCGCCGAGCAGATCGATACCACAGTACTTCCTGCCCATCTGCACATGCACACACACATACACATACACACACACACCTCTCATTAATTATTAGTGTCAGTGGCACACAAACACACACACACACACAGGTAGCTACGCATACACACACAAAGGAACTCCCAGTCACAACACACTCATATTTTCCACACACACACACACACACACACACACAGATTACAGGTGTATGATGCTGTTTAGTAACCTAGAACCGGAATACGATTTAGGGGTGGGGTCACAATTTATTGCCATGTAACCAAGGCAACACATGATCAGTTTGTGATGAGAGTTTTGTCACATGAAAGCTGTTGCCATGGTGACGCCTTAGTGCTTTTTGAAGTAAAGCATTAAAAAAAATCCTTGTAAAATCGTCTGGTGTTTTTTTTTTTTTACAGAGTCCCATTGTTCCTCTCAGCCGTCGATGGAGTCCACAGAAGGAGAAACGTGTCAATCCCAGACGTTCAGACCGGCTGACGTGACGACGTGTTGAGGCTAGAGCTCGGACTATGGAGCTGATGCGATCGGGTCAGAACCTGGTGACGGCTCGGGCGATGTTCTCGAGAGCTGAACGAGCCTCGGACGGAGGGAAACGCCGGATGGCCTCCAGTGCTGTGTTTCCGTGCTGAGTGCAAAGATCAACAGCCTGCTTCACTCCCCCACCAGATCTTATCCCAGTCCACAACTGGAGAGAGGACAGAGACACAATGTTAACACACACACACACTCAGTCTGGGCCGACTTTACATTTGTCTGGACTGACTGTTTCTTCTGTCCGGTATATCTATTTCTTTAACTGTCTCCCTGTTCTTATTGTCCGGTCTTAACAGTCTGATTTTTGTTTTGTCTGGCTGTTGTCAAATATATCTATGTTGTCTGTCTCTTTTTCACAATTTTTCGTGGTTTGGCTTTTTCTGTCTTGTCTAGACTTACCTAGACAAGTGGCCTGTCTCAGTCTTGTCTGGTCTTATTTGTCTGTCTGGTGTGGCCTGTCTCAGTCCTGTCTGGTCTTATTTGTCTGTCTTAGTCTTACTGTACCTCTTTGTCTGGTGTGGTCAGGCTTCATCTGGACCATCAGATCTAGTCTAGACTTGTCTTGTTTTCTTCCTGAGTATGTCAGGTCTGTCTATTTATTTTCTTTTGTTTGCCTTCTCCCTGTGTATGCTGTGTGTCTGTCTGTCCTGATCTGTCTATCTATCCTTGCTGTCAGGGGTGCACTCTCTCTCTCTCTCTCTCTCTCTCTCTCTCGCTCACTTAATTTGTGCTCTGGGCTTGCTGAAGGCATTTTAGAAATGTAATTTGCTGAAGAGTACTTATTTTGCTTGGAGGTTAAAAATGGCAGAGAGAGAGAGAGAGAGAGAGAGAGAGAGAAGGAGAGAAAAGAAAAGAGAGATCACTTTGGGTCCATCTCTCACCCTATGTCTAACTTTCTCTCTCATTCTGTCTCAATATTTTTGGTGAACTCCTTCCCACCTGAGTGTCTGTAGAAGTTTATGTGTGTGTGTGTGTGTGTGTGTGTGTGTGTGTGTGTGTGTGTGTGTGTGTGTAAAACTGCACACTCCTGACAGCAAGGATGGAGAGAACAAGGTGAAGTGGGATGTGCAAGGTTTAGTGTGTGTGTGTTGAAGGAGACCCTCTCACGATGTCGCTGTCACGTCTTTCTGTCTCCTCTACAAATAAACTGGCCAATTGATCCTCCTGTATCTCATTTCCATGGCGACCTGAGCTCTCTGTAACTCTCTCATCCCACCTTCTGCCCCTCTCTCTCTCTCTCTCTTTCTCTCTCTCTCTCACACTTCTTTCTCCCCCTGACTTTGGAAAACAAATTTCTAAACTATCAGTTACAGAGAGCAGAGACCACGGATACACACACACACACACACACACACACACACACACACACACACACTCACTCACTCACTCACTCTCTCTTCGCTCAAACGTTTAATAATTTCAGACATTTGAACCGGAGTTGTTCATCGGATTAACATGATTACATCAGTAATAATGGATTAATTATGAATAATTAATGATGCAATTAATAAAACAAATGCAGAATGAATTACAGATGCAGTAAATACCACATGAATGGAGTTTCCATATAAATTGAACCGATAAACAGCAGTTCTCAGATCAATGGATTTAAACATTCAGATCCTTAATATTTGATCTTTCTACAGTGAGGTGCAGAAGTTTGTATCCCCTTTTGTTGTGTCTGAATGCATCATTTTCCATTCCCAAAAACCTCAACACAAAAAATGTAATCATCCAAATTGAATAAAAGAGTTCTTCAAGAAATCCTGTTGCTCATGAAGTCCACACGGAAATGACATCATTCATCATTGCTGACGTTGCCATAAATATTAAGGTTTTATCTGTTTTTGTTTTTTTCGTAATCCTTATCTATTTTTGGTCTGATATACAGATTTAATTTACATAATATAGCACACTGACAGTGTCTTTCATCTGAACGATTTAGAGGCGGTATTAGAGGAATTGTGGCAGATCTTCCAGGATGTTTATAAAAGCTCATTTTTCTTTATACAATTGTACAATGATATCTTCTTTTAAAAAAAATACTGACTGTATAGTTATATATTTGTCCATGTTTAGTTTCATGAGAGTAAAAAAAAAAAAAGACCTTTGAAAAAAAATGTAAACGATTTCTTTATTTCATCCCTTTTGAGGGGGTGTAAACTTTTGCGCTGGTTTGAGTAAAACCTGAGACACTCACCTTCGAGAAATCGGTCTGTGTCGTGGAGTTCTGGGCCTGTAGAGAGCGACAGAGACAGAGAGACATGACTCCATGACTATTTGTGCTTTTGCTGATAAACGCTAAACTCGGCTCTGACTGACACTGGAGACTCCTTCCGTAGACGTTACACAAACATTTATTACACATTATTAGTCATTATTACTTAACAGCTCCTGACCAATCAGAACGCAGGATTCCGCAGTGCTGTTATACCTGATGCATCTGATGCGTCCAGATCTCGTGGCCGACGATCAGCCGGTGGAAAACCACAGGAGCTGAATCTAGAGAGAACACGGCCGGGCCCGAACCGCTCTTCATAAACGGCTGCAAGTCCGAATTCAGCTATGGAACACACACACACACACACACACACACACACACACACACACACACACACACAAAACTAAGAAATCAAACAAGTTATGTTAAATCTCCACTCACATTTTTTTATGCATCCATCTACCCATCCATCAACCTGTCTGTTCATCTCTCCATCCACATATTTATCCAGCCATCCATCTTTTCTTCCATTCATCCATTTGTCACCTTATCCATCCATCCATGCATCCATCCACTTATTCCTCCGTCTATTCTTATCCATCCACCTATTTATCTATTTATCCATCCATCTATCTACCTATTAATCCATCCATTACGTTCTCAATTTATCCGTCTAATAATTTATCCATTCATCCAGCCATCCATTTTTCCATCCACCCATTTATTTATACATTAATCATTCTATCCATTTATTAATTTATCCATCTATCTACATATCCTTTCCTTCATTCATCCAAAAATCACCACATCTGTATACATCCACCCATCCCGCTATTTATCCATCTAGCTATCATCCATCCATTTATCTCCCCATCTCTCCAGCTAATTACTCATCCATCCATCGTTTTAAGACACACTCCATTTATGTAAAATTCCTACACCAAAGCACACGTGACACATCAAATCTCAGTTGGAAGAGTTGATTTCTGGGAAATATATTAGCGTCACATGCTCATACACCACTGAAAAATGCGGAAACACAAAACTACAGCAACACGTGACAAACCACAACACGCTGGGGAGAGTTTTCTGGGTGAAATCATGTGATGTCGTCAACCCCAATGCACCGCTCGGTTACATTTTCCTCAGGACAAGTTAGAGTTTGATTTCTTTTATCTTTCTATAGCATCACATTTGAATCTCCTTTGTTCATGTCACGATTTCTGTCCTGTCCTTTTAAAGTTTACTCCTATGTGAATACAGAGATTTATTACTACAAACTGACAGTAAATAATAAAACGATTTCCTTTCTGAATTCAGTTTTTTTGTTTTTACAGCTCGAACATGATCATCCACTGAGTTGAATTATTAAATAAAGTTTGTTCCGTCGTTCTTATTGCTTTATTTAACCTGGGAAGCAAAACACACGCTTGCTGCCACTGTGTCCTCACCTTGTGTGCGAAAGCGAGGTGTTTTCCGTACTCGTAAGCGAGAGTCTGAGCCTCTGTGTTGTGTCTCGCCAACTCCATTGCCGCCTGACAGCTCTTGGCCAGCAATGCACCATGGGAGAGGAACACCTGGTCCTTCCAAGACGCCACAGAAAGCTTTCCCTGCTAACAAAACAACAACAAAAAAAAAACAGTTGAATGTGATTTTACTGTTTGTTATTGTTTTTATCACATAATTTAGAACAAAAAAGAAAAATCACAATTGTTTTAATAACTTGTTTTTTTCCTTCATTTTTCAATATACTTACATTTGATCAGCAGGTGATTATAATTCCAAACAATGATATAACTATATTTCAGCATAACGATATTTATAAGTCCGGGATGTCTTGTGGATCTAATGGATATTTCGATTTTTTTTTGTGTTATGAGATTATGTTTTAAATACTAGTCATGATTTATTTCTATACAGAACTGAATATGGGCTTTATATAATAATGTGCTTTATATGTTTATCCTCTTTCTGATCTACAGCTTCAAAGGCACAAAAAAAACCCCAAACAAAATTTCCTCAGAAAGATAAAGAAACCTGAGAGACGTCCTCATTCCTCAGTCACTGAGAGAGAGACAGAGTGAAAGAACGAGAGAAAAAGAGAGAGAGAGAACGAGAGAGAGAGAGAGAGAGAGAGAGTGTTCTGGGTCGAGTCATCTGCTTTTAATACCTGTTCCACCCTCGGCTGCTGAAACACGGGGATTGAACACTAAACACTGCAGGAGGAGTGTGTGTGTAACCTGAGCCGGATTTGAGGAGGAAAGAGATTCGTGCTCCTGCTCGGAATCTTCTCGGCTAAAAGGGGTGAAAAGAAACACGACCCCTCCATCTCTCTCACTCTCGCTCTCTCTCTCGCTCTCTCACTCATTCCATCTCAATCCATCTCATGCACTTCATACACAGAAACTTCTATCAGCTATGCAATAATGATAATAATAATAACAAAAATAAAATTATTCTCGCAAGTACTCACTAAACAAATAAACACTAGTCTGACTATTATTATTGTTATTATTATCATATTTATTATACTATAATACTTGTGTTATACTACAGAAATAATGATTAGAATACTGTTACACTATAAATATTGGTCATGGTAACACTCTTGGTACTTAATTTAACTTTATAATATTAAATATATAATATAATAATATATAATATTAAATTCTGAATTCTTTACATTTTTAATGTAAGACATATTTTGAATTTGTTTACAGTCGCATTTACATTCCACTTAAATATCATAAATATTACATTTATTATTATTATTATTATTATTAATGCAATAGCTACCCGTTGCAAACAAATATTTGATAAATTCCTTCTTCTTCTTTTGGCTGCCCCCAATAGGGGTCGCCAAAGCGGATCAAATATTTGACAAATCCTGATGTTTAAAAAAAGCACTTTTTAAAATATAAATGATCTAAATAAACTTATTATAAATTACTTTTAAAATAGTTATTATTATTATTATTATTATTTTTTTTTTTTTACAAAATTCTATCTCTCGAGTGTCCATTTCTTTGTCTTACCTCAGCAGAGTTGGAGTTTTCATAATAGACACCCTGCACCAAGTCTCCAATTGCACTGGAGATCAGCTCCACCACCTACAACACAAAACCCACAACTGAAAACACTAGAAACACTCAGCAGCACGCAAACAAAGTCCAGGGATTATTCATCTGAGTAGTTTCTGAATCAGACTAGGGATATACACTGAAACACTGAAAGAGTGAGTCCAAATTATTGAGGGATTCTCTTTTTCCACATTTTGTTATGTTACAGCCTTATTCCAAAATTGATTCAATTCATTATTTTCCTCATAAATCTACAAACATGAAAGAAGTTTGTTTGAAATCTTTACAAATTTATTAGAAAATCTAAATCACATGTACATAAGTATTCACCGCCTTTGCGCAGTACTTTGTTGACACAACATTGGCACCAATTACAGCCTCGTCTTTTTGAGTATGATGCTACAAGCTTGCCACACCTATTTTTGTTTCTCCCATTCTTCTTTACAAAACCTCTTAAGCTGGAACAGGTTTTTAATGATGTCTCGGTACATTGCTGCATTCATCTTTGCCTCGATCCTGACTACTAGTCTCCCAGTTCCTGCCGCTGAGAAGCATCCCTACAGCATGATGCTGCCACCACCATGCTTCACTGTAGGGACGGTATTTGGCCAGATTATGAGCGGTGCCTGGTTTCCTCCAGATATGATGCTTGGCATTCAGGCCAAAGAGGTTCATATTTGTTTGTCATGGTCTGAGAGTCCTTCAGGTGCCTTTTGGCAAACTCCAGGTGGGCCGTCGTGTGCCTTTTACTAAGGAGTGGCTTCAGTCTGGCCACTCTACCATACAGGCCTGATTGGTGCAGTGCTGCAGAGATGGTTGTTCCTCTGAAAGGTTCTCCTCTATCCACAGAGAAATGCTGGAGCTCTTTCAGAGTGACCATTGGGTTCCTGTTGTTTGTAGAATTTTGAGGAAAAGAATAAATTTAATCCATTTTGGAATAAAGCTGTAACATAGCGAAATGTGGGAAACGTGAATAATCTTTTGGATGCACTGTACACACACACACACACACACACACACACACACACACACACACACACACACTCACAGCTTGGAAAAACTCTAAAAAGTACAGAAAGTAAGAAAGAAATCGAAACCATACAAAGAGATAAATGTGTACAAGTGTTATAAGGCCCCAAATGAAATTTGTGACATTTCACCAAGTTCACCGAAGGGAAAGACAGCGAGTTGGAAGGACTCTCGTCTTACAAATCCGATTTCAAAATCCGAATCCAATATCTTAACTCGGAATTACGCGTGTGCTGATATTACATTTCACACCACCATCACTGACTGAATGTCTATCACTGATACATAATAGCGTATTTGGTGAAGGAAAAAAAATCTCAAGTTACTTGCGTTTCAGGTGCTTTCGTAAACATCCTGCTTGATGCACTTCAGGTTGGACATGTTTTTCGAAATTTTTCCAGACTCTCCTTCAAGACACAAAATTGCTACTTCGAATAAGTGCGACTTTTACAGGATGAATTTAGTTTGAAGAAGCACCTTCAATATCTAAAAAGGTCGAAACTTCCGAACATATGCGTTCATTTCCAAGCTCAGGTTTAGAGGACGACCGATTCATCGGTTTTGACGATTAACTGCCACCGCTAGTTGATTGCTGGAATGATCTAATCTGCTGTAATTATAAGAGCGGCCTCTAGAGGCAAAACACTGGTGCCACGTGCTGTTTGTTTTACACTGCGCACTGCACGGAGAGCGCTATATTATATTAATTCATATTTTATTAATTACATCATTTTTTTATTAATTAAAATATTCCAATTTGTTTCATTTAGCACATTTTCATGATTCAGTACTTTTTTTGGAATAAAGTTTTCCATGGAGTGTTATGTTTGTTTTTTTAACCCAGTATCCATTTTTAAAAATAATCAGTTGATTAATCAGTCGATGGAAGGTACGATCCAACCAACTACTCTAGTTTAAAAAATTTTGTTTGAGGTAATGTTAAACACTTCCTCTGCTCCTCATGGAGCCCATAGAGGCAACAGTTTGAGAAGGTCATTCAGACTACTCTTACCGCAGCCCCAGATTCCAGACTCCTAAGTGATCCCAAGATGTCCCTAAGCCAAATGTGAGATCTAATCTGTCGAGCTTGTCCCGGGTATGCCCCGGGGTCTCCATCCAGGAAGCACCTAATGCAGCTCTTGCAGAAAACGACTAGGGGACATCTCCGTAATCAAGCACTGCTGGACTGCTGAACAGTTCCTCATCCTGTTGCTCCAAACTCACACACTTGCACATGAGGCATTTGTCACAGTTTTGAGAGATAGTGTCCAGAGATGTGAAGTAAACATCTGTAAAACACTGGTGACTTGTGCTCACACTAATCCATTTAAGAATAAAGAAATATGATGAAGAACATTAATTTAGGAGCAAACAGTCAATGTATGGTATACTGGCTGAGAAAATCCAGAGTATGGCGATATGTTGATGTCTGCTGGCTGCGGAAATCGTCTGTGTTATGCTGCTGAGGAAATCGATGATGCATGTTTTCTGAGTAAACTATCAGGATGTTTGCTGAGAAAAAACATTCCTGGATGGTGGCTGAGGTAACTCTCGCTATATGATTGCTGAAGTATCTTTTTAAAGAAACTGTTGGAGAATGGTGTGAGCTGATAAATGAATGACATGTTGTAGAACATGTTGAAGAACACGTGGAAAACGTTGCCATGAACACTCCGGTGTACTCTTTGTATTTGGTGCTCTTTGAACAACATTGTGAAGGGATTATCAATTTGATCTTGTGGTTAAGATGTTGGACTTCGGATCAGAAGGTTGTAAGTTCAAATCCCACCACCACTAAACTTCCAGTGTTGGGACCTTAAGCAAGGCCCTTAACCCTAAGCGGCTTAGTGGTATGAATGAGCGGATTGTAAGTCGCTCTGGATAAGTGTACACGTTGTCTGCGTAGGTTTCCTCCTGGTTCTCCATTTTCCCTCGAACATCCCAAAAAACCATTTGATGACTCACCGGTGACTCTAAGCTGCAGCTATTTGTGAATGAGCATGTAAATCTGTATGCGCTCTGTGCTCTGCTTTCCTTCATATTCCATGGGATGTTTGTTCAAGAACTTCAGTGTGAACCTGTTGGAGGTGTACGCCAAAAAATGTTAGCGTAGGATGGATTAAACCGGTGCGCTGTTGATGTTGGAGAACACAAGTGTGTGTTTGCTGGGTTAGAAAAAGCTAGATGGAAAACGGTTGTGGTGCGTCACAAGGAATGCTGACGTTGGTCCGGTGGAACTGGAACAGACAACCGTGTTGGACAGAGTTCATCTGTAGAAAAAAAAAAAAACGATGGTGGATGAAGATCGGTGGTGGGTCTGATGGGAAAGTTGTTTGCCTGAGTGGAAAACTCTTGACTCAGAAGGTCATAAGTTCAAATCCCAGCACCACCAAGTTGCCAAACAGCTTCCGGGCCCTTTAGCAAGGCCCTAAACCCTCACCCGCTCAATCGTAAGTTGCTCTGGAAAAGGGCGTCTGCTAAAAGCCTTCCCAAGCCAACCTATCAACAATCCTTTCAAATGTATCTATTTTACCCCTATCCCTCCGTCTCTTGCTTTCCTTTCCTCCGAGTTTTCTTTTTAAATTAGACTTTCCCGCCGTTTCTGAAAGACTCATCTGTGAAACATCTTGGTTGGGTTGGGGGGGAGACGACAGCGGTGGATCATTAAGTCCAGACACTTGTCCTTTTTTTTCTTTATATTCATATTTAGTTACATAGCTCTGTTTCTGTGGCTCTTTTTACTCCTTTACTTTTCCTTACTCTCCAACTTTCATCTCTCTCTCCGTCTGTGCCCTTTAGGTAACCGGATCCTTGAGGAAATATTGAGGCAATCTGACTCCTTCACCCAGAGCTCGAAAAGGACAATGCTCCTACAGTGTTACCAGATGTGCTGCCTCGAACGCTCAGTACAGGGGAGAAGCTAATGTGTGTGTGCGCGTGTATATGCAACGTGAAGGGGGCTTTTTTCGGAAAGTATCAGATAAGCCCTCCTCCCTCGGTCTCGTCTCATTCCCAAATCCAGTCGGTGTCGCGTTTCGCCGACAGGTCTGTGAGGGAGGAAAGAGGAGCCGACCTCGTCCGGATCACCTTACCGTTTATGCTTGTGCCGAGCCAGGATCCCACTCACACACTCGCGCGCGCGCACACACACACACACACACACACACACACCAAGCCAGGAACCCACTCAAGGCCACATAGTACACATCACAGATCACTCAGCGGATGAAAAAAGCACTCAGCTGCATCGCTAGCTTCACTGATTTGCGCCGCTAATGGCCTAGCGCTAACCAGAACGTTACTGCGAACGCTAAGAGCGCTAAGCCTCGTTTAAGCTACGGCGCTCTTCCAGCCGAGGGCGCGCAAAACAAACAAGCATCGACAAACCCGAGAGTTGTGTTGGAGAAGAAAGTTTCGAGAACGTTCTGCATATTCGCACTGATTCTCATCGGTTCGGCAGAGCGTGACGAGGAAATGGAAACACGGAAACACTGAAACGTTGGTGTGTTGTAGAGTAGTTGGTGGAAAAGGTCAGTGTGGGTTGAGAAAGCTTCTGTTGGCAGCAGCAGGTTTAGGTCTAATGCCCAGAAAATGTCGGAGTTGGATGATCAGAGAATGGCGTTAATGCCTGCATGGTTGTTTTTTTCGCCTTCAGAACTTTGTTGAATGGAGAATGACGTTTGTCGCTGTCCACGTGTCTGATGGTGTTGATGTGCATGTTGAAGAACATTCCTTGTGTGTGTCTTGGGGAACATTGGGGTCTAATTTTAAAGCAATGAAGGATGGGAAATTTTGACATTTGTCTATTTCAGGTAAAATCTATTGTCTGATGTTGAACTTCTGGTGTTGTGCAGATAATGTTGGGGTTTCAGAGAGATCTGATGTTTAATGAGCTCAGAATGTTGCTGTTTGATACCAGAGAAACTTGGTACGAGGTAGTTTTATAAAGTTTCTAGATTAGTTTACAAGAAAGTATTTTATTAATCTATGTTTACACCCCATCACCTTCAGCAATACATCAGTCCCAGCATTCCCCTGTCCTGGAAGTCTTCTTTTCGAAGCGGGTTAAGCACCTTCTGCTTTTCTCACTGAATCTCCGCGATGGTGTCAAAACCAGCGACCTTTGTGCTTTCATCTTTGGGAAGAGGGCAAAGTCTGCAGGAGCCAAATCTGGCCAGTAGGTGGGTGTGGAAGTGAGATCATGGGGATTGTTCTCCGACGATCATCATGCACAAGTTGCCGGAAGGTTCCACATTTTTAGGGGTTGAGCTTGTTGAAGAATAACACCAGTTACACCATTAGTCTCAAAACTTTTTGATACCAGCTCATATATGTTGGTGTTTGGTGCTGTATGCAGGACTGAAGACGGTAGCTGGTCTTTAAAAGTGTGCTCTTCGCTTTGTCCATTTTTAGTTACATTTATCTTGGAGCAAAGGATATACCGTAATTTCCGAACTATTAAGGCACCCAAATATAAGCCGCACCCACTGAATTTGACAAACTAAGTTGAAACTAATGAACTTTACACAGGCTTTAATGAAAGACACTGCCTGTTATACGGCTTCTATCTAAACAGTAGCCTACCAAGAAAGTCATTGTTCACTGCCTTCCTTCTTCCTTTCACAACAATTTCTCTCGAGAGTTTATCGTTTGGCATCGTCATGCGTTTGAAAATCACCATTGGTGAAGCTTTTCTCCCGATGCCGTGCAGCTCAGAACACAGGTGCAGTGCGTTTTTTTATGCCGGTTGTTTTCAGCGTGACGAATGATTCGTATTTCCTGTAGACAGTCCGAGTGATCGGCAGGTCAAACCTCAGAGGAACCTCATCCATATTTATGATGTGGTGCGGTCCGATTCAGTGGGAGCGTGTCTGATTTAATATAAAGAGTTTCATTGGTTCACCTGAACCCGTTCGGCAATTTCATTGGTCTAATGTTATGGGGGTCAGTTTTTTGGCTTGAAGTTTGTGAAACCGGGAAAAACCCAGGAAAAATCCATAAATTCGCCGCTACGTTGTTTAAGCCGCGGGGTTCAAAGAGTGGGAAGAAATTAGCGGCTTATAGTCCGGAAAATACGGTAGTTCCCCTCAACAACTACATTTTATACATACAAAAACAACACTCCCAAAATAATTTCAAACACATTATTTAACACATTCACCATTTTTATCACTGAAGTCCAAACCCATTGTTGATCTCCTGTTAATCATTCGTTTGGTGCCCTTTGATCTCTTCAGTGGACGACTGAATGACAGGTTGGGTTACACACCAGAAACACAGCTGTGATCTTTACTCACACTTATTTATAAACGTGTGTGTTTGTGTGTAGTATAATAGGGAAGCACATTCAAATAAACCATTTTACATCAGGCAAAAAATAAATAAATAAATAAATAAATTTCCACAATGGTATTACAAGTTTCCCAAATCGAAATTTGTTCCCATGAAAGGCCCTTGGAAGGCAGCTGTGTTTCTGCGGCCAGAAAATAGGACACGCTTTACCCAAAGCCAACTCCTGACTGATAGATGGAAACTGTGAGTTTTATATAATAAAAACAGTTTATTTAAACTTGTAGTCACTAAAGATTTTATTGCCCGAGTTTTCCGTCCTGCACCAGCAGGGGGCGCTGTGTAACACTTAGAATAAATTATCAAAAATTTGAAAAAAAAAAAAAAAAAAAAAAACCTTTAATAAGGACAAAACTTTTCCCATTTTTCAAAACAAATTTGAAAACGATCATCGATTGACAGTATTTAAAAAAAACAATAATAAAAAATGTCAAAACCCTTTGTTAAGTGCTAAACCTACATGTTTACTAATGACAATGTTTTTGTGCTCATGTACAACCACGTTTACATTGTGTGTGACCCATATCCTCTTAGATATGACGGATTTGATGGTGTTTGTCGACAACCCCCCCTTTCTGTGTATTGGATCGGGATTGGTGAATCGAGTAAAAGAAGTTAGAAAAAAGAAAACGAAATAATAAATATAATAGTATAAATAAAGAGAAATTCTACTCAGAAATCGTTGGAGGTGTAAACTTTTGCACACACTGTTTTGTTCGCCTGCAGATGTTTCAAATGAACAGAAATATTTTATTTATCTGAGAGACCGGATTGAATTCTCCAGAACACACAGCGTCATGTTGGAGATGTTTGGGCCTTCTACACTAGTTTGACATTCTCTGTGTGTGGTATTGATTTGTTGATTAAATCAGTATCTCTCTCTCTCTCTCTCACACACACACACACACACACACACAAACACACACACAGCAGTAAGTGTTGTTTATCCAATGAACACCAATAAATGCCAATGATCTGTTTTGCACTACAGAAGAGTCGACGGCAACCTTCCCTGACCTCTCTTACACACACACCTACACACAGAGTTTGAATTCTATAAGTCCGACAGTGCTTCCCTCTGCGGACAAGACACCGCAGTGACCTAAGACCGGCTCTTCTCATTTATCTGTGTGTGTGTGTGTGTGTGTGTGTATGTGCGCGTGTGCGTGTGTGTACGAGTGTGTGTGTGTGCATGTGTGTATTTCCATCTGCACACTTGCCACCGCTACACTTGATGACAGAATCTGTCAGTGTCCCACCTTCTATGTGTGTGTGTGTGTGTGTGTGTGTGTGTGTGTGTGTGTTTAAGTATGCCAAAGAAGCAAAGGGCATTTTGGCTGCCACAGAGGCCACACCTGCTCCACCCTGACTGACAGGTACAGAGGCCACACCTGCTTCACTCTGACTGACAGGTACAGAGGCCACACCTGCTTCACTCTGACTGACAGGTACAGAGGCCACACCTTCTCTATCGTGACTGACAGGTACAGAGGCCACACCTTCTCTATCGTGACTGACAGGTACAGAGGCCACACCTGCTTCACTCTGACTGACAGGTACAGAGGCCACACCTTCTCTATCGTGACTGACAGGTACAGAGGCCACACAGTGTGTGAACACTTGTTGCTAGGCGACAGTGAATCACTGACGCTGTCTATAACCCAGCTACTGACTAAAGCTATGATGATCTAATTAACTCAGGAGGATGTACCTTGGTGTTGTTGAGCTGAGCCAATCCCGTGCAGGCGTTGGCCAACAGGAAGTCACCGCTCAGGACAGCCATCTTGTTCCCGAACTGCATGTCCTTGAGCGGGCCATCGGAGAACGTCCACTCCTTTAAATTTACGATCCCACGATGCACCAGGAACGCCGTGTGGATCAGCTCAGTAATCTCGGCCAGGCTACGCTGACTGATGGAAAGAGAGAGGAAAGAGAAATGATTTACTATATCTACACTAAGGTCTATTTTAGCCATGTTGATATGATAATATACCCTGAACCCGGGGTTTGAGGTCACCAACTACTCAATTTTCAAAATAGGAATGGAGGGCTACTTTTTCTTTTGTATTCCAAGCAAGTAAATCAAACTGCTTTTCACAGGGCACAAGGATGAACAATTGTCTGCTGAGTCACATGCCTTTTGTACTACACCCTGATTGGTCAGGTGGTTAAAAAAATAAATAAATGCAAAAAAATCATTGGCAAAAACTTTGTGGCGAATTAACATACATGAGATGATACGAGTCTGTTCGAAACTGTTGATTTGTCATGTTATGAATATTTTTTTACATACACGCTGTTGGGTTTTATTTTCCTGGAGAATGCTAGAGAAACACTGGATCATAATGAACCTAAGCAGAGGTCATAGGGGTGTGTGTGTGTGCGTGAGAGTGTGTGTGCACGGTAATAATTCCCATTAGACAACATCAGAGTCTCTTCATCGCCACGCCATTCCTCCATATTTTTGCCCCTCTCGGGGTCAGACGTCGTCCTCTTGTGCCGTAATCAGCCCTCTGATGACCATGTCGCTGCCTTCGAACGTCTGCTAGTAATTACACATTATGTGTTTGGATGCTTATTTATCATCAGATGCTTTTTATTTCTCAGTTGTTTTTAAAGACGGATTTCTCTTCAATCACATCTATTGTTCGTGGCACTTGTTATCAAAGTACCTCCTGGGTTATTTTTAGCACACATTTTTACAAGCGAGACGCCAAACAAACCATCGCTGGGAGGACGTTCAAATCATTTCTTTGTAACTTCACCTTAATTTTCGGGAATTAAACACAGAGTAGAGACAGCGTGCCTCTTCACATTTATAAAGTCTAGCACAATATTTAGGTTGCAATCAAGTTTAAATCTTTCTTAGGCTATAAAAAATATACAAGACTTTACTCTATTTGGCATTCACATTTTCAAAGGTGGGAATCAGACCTTCACTAAGAGCGATAGCCATAAAAGACACACCTTTCTATCGGAAACTAACAGCCACAGAAGCCACACCCCTTTATAAGAGACTAACAGTCACAAAAGACACACCTCCTGTTCAATAACAGAGGCCACACCTTCTTTTAAGAGACTGACATTCACAGAAGCTACACCCCCTCATCAGAAACTTATAGCCACAGACGCCACACCCCTTTATAAGAACCTAACAGCCATAGAGGCCACACCTTTCTTACTGAAACTAAGGAGCACAAAGGCCACACCTCCTTCAATGAGGCCAACAAGCACAGAGGCCTAGAAGACTTATTCACCTTCCCTACGACCACAAAGACCGCACCTTCTTTAATTGTCAAGCACATAGGCCACGGCTTTTTTGATTGCGGGCACAGAGGCCACGCCTCCTCACGGACATTAGAATCCATTCGACAGGATTCTGACTTTGCGCGCGTGGCCTTGGCTGACGTGTAAATCCAGGCCACGTCTGATCCGTTCAAAGTCGTCCGGCGAATCTCGTGCGCTAAAATGTACAGCAGGAAGCAAATCTAAATCCCATTTTCCACCTCGACGCTCTTCTGTGCTTCCCGAGTGTGCGCTGGAGTCAGTGGGCGGAGCCGAGAGGAGAATATAAATAGCTTTGAGACTCAGTTGCCCGGCAACTCATGCCACAGAGATGAGAAGTTCCACCCCCGGACACGCCCACTTTCTCCACGCGCTCTATTTGCTCTGCAGATTTAACTTGTGCTGCGCACACACACACACACACGCGGTAACCTAGTGTAACATATCTGACCACTCCTCATGTAGGGGATTTTGTCCACACAGGAGGAACATGCAATTAAAAAATCTCAGCATGCACCTGAACAGGGGTCGCCTCCCCCATCCTTGTTATGGTACTACATTACTACGTTATGGTGCATTGTTTTTGGGTCAGGTAATACTCCTGCGCTGTTATCTGATCCTGATTCGAGTCCGCTGAGGAAATAAAACGGATGTGAAAAGGAGGCACGAGAGATTGCGCTTAATCTCACTTCACCTCATGTGATTCGTTCGGTCGGAAATTCGTTCGCAGGGGCGTTTCGTAAAAAAATATAAAAAATAAAAAAAATAATAAAACCATTCGCATCTAACCTATAAAGACTGATCGGCTTCGGGTCATGTGACTGTCGATGAGCCACTGCGCTTATACAGGAATCGTACATAACATTATGAGGACCTGTTTAATATTGCGTTGGTCCTCTCTTGCTGCTAAGACAGTCGTGACCCGTCGTGCATTAAACAGCATTAACTTCTTCAGCAATATGAGCTACAGAAGCTCGTCTGTTGGATCGCAGCCTTCGCTCTCCACGTGCATCAATGAGCCTTAGCCGCCCATGTCGCCGGTTCACCACTGATCCTTCCTTGGACCACTTTTGATAGATGCTGACCACTGCAGATCGGGAACATCCCACAAGAGCTGGAGTTCTGGAGATGCTCTGACTCAGTCGTCTAGCCGTCACAATTTGTCGAACTCGCTCAAATCCTCACACTGGCCCATTTTTCCAGCTTCTAACGCATACATTTTAAAGACAAAATGTTCACTTATTGCCTAATAAATCCCACCCACTAACAAGTGCCATGATGAAGAGTTAATCAGTGTTATTCACTTCACCTCTAATAATGTTATAATGTCATAATTTTATGCCTGGTCTGTGTATTTACATATGTAATTCACGAGTCAGCGTTTATGACCTTTTATAGAGATTTGTTGGCGTGGCTAAAAGCAACTGCATATTTGGTGTATAAGTGCCAACAAACATCAGTGTGAATTTTGCTTAACACACACACACACACTAAGCCAAGCTACGTACTCACACACTCACACACACACACACACACACACACACACACACAAATAAGGCTGGGTAAAGGTTTCTAGAGATCCCTTGTGTCGCACGGTGATACTGGAAATGTCTCGGTGTTGCATCGAAATATTCATCATCAATAAATTCTGAATGAGAATAATGGAGTGTTTTAGAGATTTCTCATTTTCTTCTACTAATGAGCAGAACCATCTGTCTCTCACACACACGCGCACACACACAGATTCTCTCTCTCGTTTTCTTTTCTCTTACACACACACAGAGCAGTGGCGAAGCAGAAGACGTTTTACAAATGTCTTGTGTCAAGTGGGCGGAGAACAGCCGACCGCTCCATCAATCAACACACACACACAGACACACACGCGCACACACACGCACACACACAGACCTCTAACGATCTCAAAGAGTGAGACGTGTATGTGCGTTGACCTCCACACCTGACACACACACACACACACACACACACGCACACACAGGAACTGGGGGCGAGACAGACTACTTCATTCCCGTTTCCATGACGCCCATGTCACAGCGACGGAACAACGAGGTCACTTCCTGTCTACACTTCAAGAACAGTGAAGCGGCTGTGAGAAAGAGGGAGGAAGAAGAGCAGACGAGCGCAAGAGAGCGAGTGTTCGTCCCACAGTGGCTGAGAGAAAGAGTTCATTCAGAG
>MU565024.1:6930629-6940629 GCA_024362625.1 Silurus asotus | reverse complement strand
GAAGCTGGAAGAAACAGGAAGGAACAGGAAAGAAAAGGACAAAAAGCAAATGAGTGGACGATGAAAATGTCATGCAGGTCATCTCAAAACCTGCGTGTACACACACACACACACATGCGAGGCAAAGCTGTGCACCAGAAGGTGACTGTGGGAGAAGAGAGCGAACATTCAAAGCCATGTCTCTGTGCTCAGACACACCCACTGAGACGCTACAGAGGCCATTAATGAGCTGTTAACGAGCTGTTAATGAGAGCAGGAGAACCTGGAGAACGTGTGCTGCACACCATCTCTAATTTCCAGCCTGGAGCTCGGCACCAAACAGCGCTCTTTTCTTTCTTTCTTTTATTTTTTTTTTAGACACTATGCACCACTGCTGCTCGTCATGAATTAGCACCGTGGCAACGGAGACAAGATGACAGCTGGACACGCCCCCTAAGACACACAGCTCAAGTGACACGCCTCCTTATGACCCGCTTAACCTTCATCATGGAGAGAGAAAGCGAGCAAGTGAGAAAATAAGAGCGAAGACATAAAGAAAGAAAAAGAGGAAAAAATAAGGAAAAAAGAACTGAAGTGCCATGTTATATCTGCTAATACAGATATAACATGGACTTAAAGAAACTGAGGGAATAAAAGTACGACGGAGAGATGAAATATAAGGCAGGAAAAAATTGAGAACAAACATTTGTACAAAAATTCAAGAAGAAAGCATCTGAAGACAATGAAGTAAAAAAACAAAAACATTGAAATTACACAAAGAAGAAAAAAAAGGATAAATAAAAGAAATGATAGCAGCAAGACCATAAGAGAAAGAGTACTGGTGAAGGCTAGTAAGAAAAAAAAGAAAAAAAAAGCAGAAGAGAAGAGAAGAGAAGAGAAGAGAACGAAAAGAAAGCCAGAAAGAAAGTCAATAAAAAAATTGCATAAAAGGAAAGAAGATTAGATAAGAAGACAAAGGAAGAATAAAATGAATGGATTAGAAGGAAGGAAAGGATTAAAAGGAAGGAAAGGATTAGAAGGATTAGAACGAAAGAAGGAAGGAAGGATGGAAGGAAGGAAGAAAGGAAGGAAGGAATAAACAAAGAGGAAAGGAAAATAACTGCAGGTGGGAATGGGGGAAAAACAGGAAACCAAAGAAAAGTAGTGAAGGAAAGGAAAGAATGAAGAAGGAAAAGAAAGGGAAAGACAAAGAAAGGGAAGGAAAGTGGGGGAGGACAAGTAGAATGTGCGAGGAACAAATGAAATGGAGTGAATGGAGTGATAAGGTCTCTGATGTTTATTCGGATGTGAGAGTGGTGAAGAACCTGATCATTTATCAGAGCGTTAGGAGAAGGATAATCCGTCATCACCTCATCTGTCTTCTGTGTCTCAGCACAGTTTAATCACCATGATTAAGCCATGATGTATTCATGATTTAATTATGATTTAGGTAAGAAAGAAGAAGAGAAGAGAAGAGAAGAGAAGAGAAGAGAAGAGAAGAGAAGAGAAGAGAAGGATAAGGATGTGGAGAAAGATGAGGATGAGAATAAGAATGAATATTAGGATAAGGATTAGGATGAGGATAAGGATAAGGGTGAGGATAAGGAAAGAAATTAGGATAAGGATGAGGGGGAGGGGGAGAATAAGGGTGAGAGTAAGTATAAGGATGAGGATAAAAGTTGAGGATATGTGTAAGGATAAGGTTGAAAATTAGGATGAGGATCAGGATATGAATAAAGGTGAAAATTGGAATAAGGATTAAGATAAAAATTAGGATAAGGCTGAGGATGAGGATGAGAATGAAGATGAGAATTAGAATGAGAATAGGGATGAGGATTAGGATGAGAATGAGAATTAGAATCATAATGGGGATAAGGATTAATATGAGATTAAGAATGAGGATGAGGATTAGGATGAGAATGAAGATTCGAATGAGAATGGGGATGAGGATTAGAATGAGAATGGGATGAGGATGAGGATGAGAATGAGAATAGGGATAAGAATGATGATGAGGTTCAGGATGGGAATGGGGGTGAGGATTAGAATGAGAATAGGGATGAGGATTAGAATGAGGATGAGAATGATGATGAGGATTAGGATAAGAATGAGGATGGGAATAATGATGAGGATGAGGATGAGAATGGGGATGATGATTAGGATAATAATGAGAATAGGGATGAGAATGATGATGAGGATTAGGATGAGAATGGGGATGAGAATGGGGATGATGATTAGGATAATAATGAGAATAGGGATGAGAATGATGATGAGGATTAGGATGAGAATTAGGATGAGGATGAGCATAAGGATGAAAATAAGGATAAGAAGGGAAATAACGAGATATGCTTATCTTTGATATCCTTATCCTTATCTTCATTCTTAAGGATAAGGACAGGAGGAAGATTGAGGTTAAGGGTGAGGATTAGGATGAGGATAAAGATGAGGTTGAGCCAGGGGCTGTAGAACTGACACCCAAACTCAAGACCTGGACTGTTTTTTTGAATTTGTGGTATTTAGACTAGTTTCGTCTTGGCCGAGAGTTTGTTGGGATGAAATCTGACTGTTAAGTGCTGCTCAAACTATGAAAGCAGAAAATTCTTGATCAATTTTATGAATGAAAAAAGAAAAAAAAAACTAAAGCAGTGTTTCTCAAACTATTCATTTTCTTGGACCTTTTGTATCTAACAGTAAAATCAAAGGACCCTGTGGCTTGTTTCCGTGCCTGCTGGGGGTCTGCACTGCAAAGAACCTGCAAGCTCGAGGTCTGTTTTCTGAGTTTCAGAAAGTTCCTAGTGGAACACCAAGACCTTGACCAGCTTTGTAAACAACTACATTGGCAAACATCTACAGAATCACATCTTCATGTGAAAGCAGGAGATTCTCTACTTGTTCAGAAAGTGGTAAGATGGTTGGCTGGGCTAAAACTCCACCTGCACCTCAAAGGCTCCATCATCATCTCCTTTGTTTGGAAACTCGGTCGGGTTTTATGCACAACCACACAAACCTTTCGGAAAATATTCTGCGGAGAAGCATATCACAAAAGCTCACAGGTTGACCAAACGAAGACGCCGAAGAAGGTAATTGAGGTATTTTAATATGGATTTGTTTGGCAGCTGGAACTCAAGTTTCATTTTAGGGAGATGCTTCGTCTTTGGTGGCCATTGAAACTGTCTACATGACACGGAGACTGAAAGTTAGAGGGAAAGACAGGATTACTTTAGGAGAAAGGGAGGGAGAGAGGGATGCAGGGAGAGAAATAACTGGAACCCAATCTGGCCGATCCAGACGACAGGACTGGAAACCGGAGCCCAAGGGTGTAATAACCTATACACCTAAATCTGATATGACAATCCATTTGGGTGTCGAGGATAGAGGGATGGAGGGATAGAGGGTGGATGAATGAAAGGAGGGAGGGGACCCTGCCTTCTCCTCTTTCCCTCCGTGTCTCCTTGCCCAAGAAGCGCCAGTCACACAAATACCCACAATGGCAGACGTTGGCATCTCAGTTTTCTGTCCTCTGACTCTGAATTTGTTTCTTCGTTCACTCGTTCATCGCCAGATAAAAGGACGAGGACAGAGTTTGGGTTATAATCAAAAAAGTTATGAACTTTTTTCCAAGGCATTGTTTTTAAAATAGGAAGGAAAAGAAGGAAGCGAGCGAGAGAGAGAAAGAAAGAAAAAGAAAGGGAAAAAACGAAGGAAGAAAGAAAGGAACAGAACAGAATGGAAAGAAAAGGAAAGGAGAGGAGAGGAGAGGAAAGGAATGGAAAGGATCAGAAAGGAAAGAAAAGGAAAAGAAAGAAAAGGAAAGGAAAGGAAAGGGAGGGAAGGAAGGAAGGAAGGAAAAGAAAGGAAAGGCTTGGAAAGGAAAGGAAATGAAAGGAAAGGGACTGGAAAGGAAAGAAAGAAGAGGAAAGGAAGGGAAGGGAACGGAAGGAAAGGCTCAGAAAAGAAAGGCTCAGAAAGGAAAGAAAAGGAAAGGGAAAGGTAAAGGAAAGGAAAGGGAAGAAGAAATGCTCGGAAAGGAAAGGAATGGGAAAGGAAAGGGAAAGGAAAGGGAAAAGGAAAGAAAGGGAAAAGGAAAGGAAAGGCTCAGAAAGGAAAGGCAAAAGGAAAGGCTCAGAAAGGAAAGGGAAAAGGAAAGGAAAGGGAAAAGAAAAGGAAAGGAAAGGGAAAAGGAAAGGAAATGCTCAGAAAGGAAAGGGAAAAGGAAAGGAAAGGAAAGAAAAGGAAAGGAAAGGAAGGGAAAGAAAGGAAAAGCTCGGAAAAGACTCAGAATGGAAAGAAGGGGAAAGGGAAAGGGAAAGGAAAGGGAAAAGGAAAGGCTAAGAAAGGAAAGGTAAGGAAAGAAAAGGAAAGGAAAGGGAAAAGGAAAGGAAAGGAAAGGAAGGGAAGGGAAGGAAAGGAAAGGAAAGGAAAGGAAGGGAAGGGAAGGGAAAGGAAGGAAAAGCTCGGAAAAGACTCAGAATGGAAAGAAAGGGAAAGGGAACGGAAAAGGAAAGAAAAGGGAAAAGGAAAGGCTCAGAAAGGAAAGGAAAGGAAAGGGAAAAGGAAAGGAAAGGGAAGGGAAGGAAAGGAAAGGAAAGGAAAGGAAAGGAAAGGAAAGGAAAGGAAAGGGAAGGGAAGGGAAGGGAAGGGAAGGGAAGGGAAGGCTCGTTACACCAGGTTTGGTTATCACCTGGACATGGAGATGAGATCTGCTGAAGTTTTGGTTGTTATGTTATGTAGCTCATTAGAGCGCTGGATCTGTCAATCTCGGCCATAGCCTGCAGAAAGCCACAGGAAGTGCTGGCTACAGCCACAGGAGGGAGCCGAATCCGGTCTCGCCTCGCTATGGGGAGAAGGAAAAACGTGACGAAACGTTTATAACTTTGGAGTAATGATGATCACATGTGCGTCTCTAATCTGTGAATAGTAAGAGTCTGGAGAGAAACGTAAATTCGGCCTCATCTGCAACCACAACATCAACCCAATACCGCAGTGGTTCCTTCAATCATTTATAACACATGCATAGAGACGTAAAGCATTTAGTTTAACAAACTGTTTTCAGACTGAGCAGTGGATTCGTTCATTTGTGTTTCTTTGAAATTTTGAAGTAATATATTTCAGCTACTAAAAATCCCATTAAATTAATCAGGCCACGCCCACAAAAGCATGAACACACCTGCACACTGTAAGAGATCTCATACTCTTCGGCCTAAAATTCCTCCTCTCCTTTATTTTCTACCCTTCATTCTCCATTTACTCGTTTTTGTAGCCCTTTCATCCACTTTTCAAATATTTCCTTTTCCGTTCCTTTCATTCTCACGTCTCCCCAAAACCCCCTGTGATTTCCAGCCAATCAGAAACTAACCTTGATGAAGGACAGAGGACTATAAACACACACACACACACACACACACACACACACACACACACTAACACACACACACACACACTGTGAAAGAACGTTTTAGTTTGTAAATGAATGAGTTATGAATGAAAATAAATTTCATTCAGACGGGACTGGACAAAAAGACAAAGTACAAATGAAAAAAATCTGAAAAGAAAAAAGGAATGGATTTTTAGTGGAAGAGGAAGAAAAGTGTGTGTGTGTGTGTGTGTGTGTGTGTGTGTGTGTGTGTGTGTGTGTGTGTGTGTGTGTTTACCTGGCGGTGTTGAGCAGCGGGTGTTTGGTTCCCACCAGTTTTCGGACGTGCATGGCGACGTTGCTGAGCTCGTCACTGAGCAGACAGCGTAAACTCATGAAGGACGTCGGGTATCCCACGATCTTCTCCGCATCAGACACCACTTTGCTCCAGCTGGACGGGGACGTGCCCGAGAACAGACTTAAGCTCCTCCATCCTCTCCTCTGTGAACCCAGAGAAGCGAGGAGAGCAAGACGAGAACGTGCAGCCATCGTGAAAAAACCTAAAAAGAAACATTATAAGGTTTCTACACATCCTATTTCTACTTCCTGTCATCCGTTTTCTACTTCCTTTCCCTTTTCATTACTCCTTTTCCTCCACCATCAATCTTCCTTCCTACCATTCCTCAGTACTCCATTTTTTTTGTAAACTTTGTGCTTTTCCTTTATCTCATCTTTTCCTCTTTCCCTCCACCATTCTTTCTTTTGCACTTTAAATATTTTTTCTCTTTGATGATTCAATCCTTTCCTCTTATTCTTTTCTTTTTTGCCACGCATTCTTTTTCTACTTTTTCTTTCTATCGTTTCTCATCCCTTGCTCGTTGTAATTAGCTTTTCTTTTCTCTCATGCACCCTTCCCTCTCTCTATCTCTTTGACTTTTTCACATTATTTTTACTCTCTCTTTCCCATCTCCTTTTTTTCCTTTCACCCCCTCTCTCTTTCTGTTTGTCTCTTTTCACTTCTGTGTTTTCTTTTATTATTTCTGATTCACTTTCTCTCTCTTTGCCATCCTTTTTCTTTCTGTCTCTCCCATCTCTCATTTTTCCTGTTGGAAAGTGTTCCCCTATTTTTCTTGAACATTCTTCCCCCCCCCCCTTTTTCTTTTACTTATTTTTCTTTTAGTTGTCTCTTTCTAAAAGAATGTAACTTGTATGAATATTTCAGTCAGTAATGTCAGATCACCACCACCAACTGTCAGTTTGTACCCAACCGCATTCCGTTATATGCCGCCTCCTGGACCTTGATTGGCTATAATCTCTGAGCACGCGCTCTTACCCAATCACAATCCAATACGCGCTTTAACATTAACCAATCGTGGCACGACATGCCTGAATACGGTTGCGACATAAAATAAGTCATGTAAAAACACACGCGACTGTCACCCTCAATGTCACCTTCTTATTGAATGAAACGCATCTGGTTTTCAGCCCGGAATCGCCTCCTGTCATTAAACAGTACTTCCGCTTTAATTCCTAGCTTACAGTCCACTCAGAAAGGCTTTAAGGAAGGAAAATGAACGGCTTTCTACTGAGGAACTACTAAAACCATATAAGCACCAGAGCGACCATCTTGAACTGACGCGCTTTACGGCATGTCGTAAAAGCGCATGAGAAGTCCCAATTTGGTGTCTGTTGACGGCAGTGGGAATACTGTATATCATTACTCAAATAGGTGAAAATACAGATTTAGTTTATATACACGTATATATAAACACACACACACACACACACACACACACACACACACACACACATTGAATTATAATAATTTTAATATACTTTGTACTGTGACATGTTGCACTAATCACACACATCCAAGTGTCATTATTATTATGGGAGTCACATGAAAAAAGAAGGAACGACTCATGCCCAGAGGACTCATGTGTCACGGGTCGACGGGTCTCAAAACTTGATTTGTTCATTTTCTACTGAACAAATCACGTTTTGAGACCCATCGACCCGTGAGCTTTTGGACTTGGAAAACACCTGTTTATTGTTGGTAACATGATAGTACTAACTCTTGCTGATGAAGATGCACCAACAGTGTGTAATTCTCCATTAGTCTGAGAGATGTGACATTCTGGCATTGAGTATACACATTTAAAACACTTCACCTTCTTTCAGAAGAAAACTCCAACCATTTACTCACTGTCAATAGATGGATGGACAAGGGGATAGTATGTGTGAAGACACAAAATAAACTATTTAATTATCGGATGAATAACCCCCCCAGTTTGTGGGTGCTGCCTAAAAAAAGATATACAAATACAAAAAAACCTGAAATGATTGTGATTTTAATGGCTTCATATAAACCTCAAATTGATCGTTTGTCACAAATTGTAATAGGTTTATTGATTAACACTGAGCAGTTGTGCATCCCTTGTGTCCTGGGTTTGATTTAACAAGTTATAAATCACATAAATCTGAAAAGCAGACAGATCGTAGAGATTCACTCAGCAGGACACTTGGCATTGAGCAAGACAGGCACACACACACACACACACACACACACACACACACACACACACACACACACACTAGGCATGTGTATCTCTATAACCAGTGCCAATGTGATTCACATCTTGATGCATAGCCAACGCTACGCTACATTTAAGATACCCTTTCACACACAACACTTTGTAGTGCAAAAAATAAATAAATAAATAAAACCAGATGTTCTTTTCCTGTTTTGTCTCCAGGAAGATGCAGCTCTACCTCTGCCATGTAAATCTATATTCTATGTGACTCTTAGGACGTCCTTCAGTCTCCGTAGTATTGTGATATGTCATATCACAACGCGCTCGAGAAACAGTTTAGCGCTGAGAAATTAATCTACATATCAAATATTGGTCACAAATTACTTGTCGCTTTCTAAATAATAAAGGTATAGTGCATTTCCGAATAATTTTTTACAGATGCAAATATGTTAAAAAAAACAATTCATCACGATACAAATACCAACTTCTATCCGATGCACACATTATAAATCGATGCACCACATAGACAACTTTTATGCCGATGCACCAATAGGAATCACTGTATTTTAACATCCCTATTACACACACACTAGGAGAAAGGGAAGACTACATAATGGAAGCACGACACACACACACACACACACACACACACACACACACACATACACACACACACACCAGCCGGATTCCTTTGAAATTTAGTAAATTTGACCTTTTATTTCAGATTGGGTTTCGTTGGTCTAATTAACTACACATGCCGTTTACCTTCTTAAAGCAGCGACTCAGGATTCTTTTATTAGAGAGAAGCGCGGTTGATCCGATTACACTGAGGAAAGATGTTTTTTGTCCTGTTTTGGTAAAACTGTTCCATTCTTTACAAATGTGTGCTTTCTCATTACCGTCCCCCTCAAGATCATCTGAGACAGAACGAGGTTCATATTTACTACTTCTTTATTGGATGCTTTGATTTAAAAAAAATGTATACAATAGTGTGACAGTCATAATCTAGAGTGTAAAGCTCTTAATCTATAGTCTGAAGGTCATAACCTAAATTGTTAAAATCATAGTCTATGGTGTAAAGATCACCATCTATGGTAAAGATCATAGTCTGTAGTTTAAAGCTCGTAAATTATTGTGTAAAGCTCATTATGTAGAGAGTAAAAGTCATAATCTATAGAGTAACGGTCATAATCTATAGTGTGAAGCTATTAATTTAGTGTAACACTTTTAATTTATAGTATTCAACTTTGAATCTATACTGTAAACTCTTAATCTATAGTGTAAAGATC
Source organism: Silurus asotus (assembly GCA_024362625.1). Classification (NCBI taxonomy): domain Eukaryota; kingdom Metazoa; phylum Chordata; class Actinopteri; order Siluriformes; family Siluridae; genus Silurus; species Silurus asotus. The sequence goes on along the minus strand of MU565024.1, from coordinate 6,931,477 downwards.
TTAATCTATAGTGTCAAGTTTTTACTCCATAGTGTAAATGTCACAATATGTAGTGTAAATCTCTTAATATTAAGTGTAAATCTCTTAATCTACAGTGTACGTCTCTTAATCTATAGCGTAGAGGTCATAATCTATCATTGTAAAGCTTTTACTCTATAGTTTAAAGGTCATATCAATAGTGTAAAAACTCAATCTATAGTAGAGATCATAGTCTATATTGTAAAGCTCTTTAACTGTGGTGTAAAGCTCATAATGTAAAGAGTAAAAGTCATAATCTACAGAGTAAAGGTCATAATCTATAGTTTAAAAATCCTAATCTGGTGTAACGCTCTTCATCTATAGTATAAAACTTTTAATCAATACTGTAAAGCTCTTAATTTATAGTGTGAAGGTCATACTCTATAGCATAAGGCTTTTAATCTTTTGTGTAAAGCTCTTAATCTATAGTGTAACGTTTTTACTCTATAGCATACATCTCTTAATCCATAGTGTAGGGGTCATAATCTATTGTGTAAAGGTCATATTCTATCAAGTAAAAAGCCAATCTATGGTAAAGATCATAGTCTTTAGTGTAAAGCTCTTAAATGATTGTCTAAAGATCATAATGTAGAGAGCAAAAGTCATAATCTATAAAGGTCATAATCTATAGTGTGAAGCTCTTATTCTAGTGTAAAGCTCTTAATCTATAGTATAAAACTTTTAATCAGTAGTGTAAAGCTCATAAATGATTGTTTAAAATAGAAAGTAAAAGTTATAATCTATAGAGTAAAGGGTATAATCTATAATGTGATGCTCTTAATCTAGTGTAATGCTCTTAATCTATAGTATAAATCTTTTAATCTATATAT
>MU565024.1:6900099-6930558 GCA_024362625.1 Silurus asotus | reverse complement strand
TATATATATATATATATATAGTGTTAAACTCAATATAAAGTGTAAAGATCATAATATATGATGTCAAACTTATTGTCTATAGTGTGAAGATGTTAATCTATAGTCAAATTTTTTTAATCTATAGAGTAAATCTCTTAATCTATAGTGTAAATATCATAATCTATAGTTTAAAGATCCTAATTTATTGTTTGAAGGTCATAATCTATGGTGTAAATCTTTTAATTTATAGAGTAAAGATTATAATCTTTAGTGTAAATCTTTTAATCTATAGTGTAAATGCCAAATCTATAGTGTTAATATTATAATCTATAGTGTGAAGCTCTTAATCTACTGGGTAAAGTTTTTAATTTATAGTGTAAAGCTTTTAGTCTATAGTGTAAAGATCATAATCTGTAGTATAAAGATTTTAATTTATAGTGTAAAGCTCATAATCTATAGTGTAAAGTTCATTATCTGTAGTATAAAGATTTTAATTTATAGTGTAAAGTTCATTATCTGTAGTGTAAAGATCTTAAATTTATAGTGTGAAGCTCATAATCTATAGTGTAAAGATTTGAATCCTACTGTAGAGGTCAAAATCTATAGTGTAAATCTCTTAATCTAGTGTGTAAAGGTCATAATCTGATTCAAATTGCAGAATATCCACCCTTATGACTTACATGTTGCGACTATCTCCAAATCATAATGCAGTGAAATTGAACTCTCATTTAATCTCTATAATTAGAGAGTGATGCAGCAGTGCTGTAGTGCTCTAGTCTAGTCTGTCCAGCTCTCACCCTATTCGACTGTACACTCTTCTTAGACAGATCAGATTCCAAAGCTCAAACTTTAATATAAATACTCCCTGAATTGCATTCTGGGTATTCCGGCTACCTGCTGCCTTTATTTGTACAGTACGATTAACAATAGACACAGAAAGCATTCTGACAAACATTTAGATGTGTGTGTGTGTGTGTGTGTGTGTGTGTGTGTGTGTGTGTGTGTGTGTGTGTGTGTGTGTGTGTGTGTGTGAACCCACATGTTTTACATCTCCACCCTGAAATTGTGTGGATTGTGTCGGAATCCTTTAATTGTCTTTTTGAAATGGACTCTGTCTCTTTCTGTCTCTGTTCTCCCTCTTTCTCTCCCTCTCTCTCACACATACACACACACACACACACAAAGTTTTTTTGTTTCATAAGCACATAATCCAGCAGCCCCTCCTCTTCTCCCCCCCCTGAGATGTGAATTCCATCCCATAATCATATTTGTCACTGCATTATTAGACCCACGCTTGTGTTTACCATCCCATACTCCTCTGCACTTGATCCACATTACGCTCGAAGTCGGATGGTGAGTGAAAATGAAAGCCAATCTGAGCAAGAGAGAGGAAAATACATACACACACACACACACACACACACACACACACACACACACACACACACACACACAGTCCGCACTTGTTTTTAGATGTACGCGGTGGAGAAACCGAATCCGCGCTCGTGTGGAAAGTGTTTACCACCGGATAAAGTTCTCGCGAGGAAACAATGCGCTCATTCAGCGGACACCGGCGTCTGCTACTGATCTCCCAGACTAGAGAGAGACAGAACGAGAGAGAAACAGAGAGATGTTCTTGTGCCACCAGGTTGCTTAGGCTTTTAATCTATGAGGGTCTTAAACTTTTTTATAAATCTTATAAATTATTTATTAGTCTTATAACATAATTTATAGTGCAAAGGTCATAATCTATAGTGTAAAAAGGTCATAATCTATAGGGTAACGGTCAAAATCTAAGTGTAAAGGTCATAATCTATAGCATAACTCTCAAAATCTTAGTGTAAAGGTCCTGTACTATTCAATGACGATAAAGTTGTATCTATCTATCTATCTATCTATCTATCTATCTATCTATCTATCTATCTATCTATCTATCTTTCTATCTATCTATCTATCTATCTATCTATCTATCTATCGTTTAACTCTCAAAATCTAAGTGTAAAGGTCATAATCTATAGTGTAACTTTCAAAAATCTCAGTGTAAAAGTCATAATCTATAGTGAAAAGGGGATTATTTTGTAGTGCAAAAGTCATAATCTATAGTGTGTAGGTTATATTGTACAGTGTAATGGTCATAATCTATAGTGTAACGGTCAAAATCTAAGTGTAAAGGTCATAATCTATAGCCTCACTCTCAAAATCTTAATGTAAAGGTCATAATCTAGGGGATTTTTTTGTAGTGCAAAAGTCATAATCTATAGTATAACGGTTATATTGTATAGTGTAATGGTCATAATCTATAGTGTAACTCAAAATGTAAGTGTGAAGGTCATAATCTATAGTGTAACACTTAAAATCTTAGTGTAAAGGTCATAATCTATAGTGTATAGGTCATAGTGTATAGTGTAAAGGTAATAACCTATAGTGTAACACTCAAAATCTTAGTGTAAAGGTCATAATCTATAGTGTAAAGGTCATAGTGTACAGTGTAAAGGTCATAATCTATAGTATAACGGTCAAAATCTAAGTGTAAAGGTCATAATCTATAGTGTAAAGGGGATTATTTTGTAGTGCAAAAGTCATAATCTATAGTGTATAGGTCATAATGTATAGTGTAAAGGTCATAACTAATATTCAGTTGATAATCTATAGCGTAAGGGTCATAATCTTTATTGAAATAATCATAATTTACTGTAGAGTGTAAAGGTCATAATCTACTGTGTAATGATTTTAATCTATAGTGTAATGCTCCTGATTCATAGTGTAAAGGTCATAATCTAAAAATAATATTTATAATATCAGTATAAAGATATTATATATAGTCTTAATTTATATATATATATATACTGTAAGCATCTTAATCGATAGTGTAAATCTTTTAATCTATAGTGTAATGATCTTGAGCAATAGTGTATTATAGCATTATACAGTGCAATATACTGTATATATATATACTTGAAATAGAATGGAATAAAGCAGCAGCAATATATAGGATATAAATCTATAGTGTATGGATTTTTAAATTTTTTTAAAATGGTTTTAATATTTTATCATAAGGCTTGAGGCTCTTTTTCTATAGTGTAATAGTCTTACTATATGATGACGACACACTGATTATAGCAAGTCTGATACAACACAGTTTTAAAATATATGATATCAACAAACAAAAAAACTTATCATATCTTTAGATCCTCAACTTTACTGTGTGTTTATGTTATCCGTTTTGAAGAACCCGTAACACTGCTGAGGCACGGGTTCCAAGAATCGAACACACATTCATTTTCGAAGGAGAGCCTAAAAATGTTTTACAATGGAGTGTAGACCTTCTGTAATGGGTTCAATTCAGAACAGTTTCTGAAAATGTAAAATCTGATTTCACTTCAGGTTGGAGTGATTTTCGTTTCGTTTGGTGGTAAACACTGTGTGCTTTAAAGATCCAACACACACTAACACACACACACACACACACACACACACACACACACACGCACAATTTTTAGCCATGAATTTGACCTAGACCAACTCTAGATCATAGTCAAAATGTTTGAGCTAAATACAAATAGGCCAGAAGCCTCAGATTTTCAGAAGGTGGAACCCCTTCATGAAAAATTCAGACAAGCTACACGAGGAACCAAATATATGTTCCTAAAAGAGGTTCTATTTAGAACCTTCATGGGAAATCCTCTGAGCTGGATAAAAAGCATGCAAAGCGTAAGCACACACACACGCGCACACACGCGCGCGCGTTATTTTGTGTGTGCGCGCTCGTCTCCTGCAGCAACAATGTGAAACTCCATCCGCTCGCGCTGTGCGGTAACCCGAGCCGTGGAAAAAAAAACGGGGAGGAAACAGGCTCGCGCCGCGTACGGTTACCGAATAACAGGCCCCTCCTCCTTTCTCTCTCTCTCTCTCTCTCTCTCTCTCTCTCTATCCCTCTCTCACAGCTCGGAGACACGGCACGCAGCAGCAGAAGATGGCTGAGCGCACCGGGCAGCGTGAGCCCCGCACGGCGGCAGCAGCGTCGTTATCCCCGTCCCTCTCCCCGGGGCGACCCTAAATACCCCCCCTTCCTCCTGTCTCTCCTTCCTCCACACACACACACGCACACACACACACACACATCCTAAAGGTTCCCGGTGTCTGTACCTTCGCTCCGCGAGCCCACGTTATTTCCCCTGACATACATTCATACACGCACGCACGCACGGAGGAATTTTTTTTTCTCGTTTTGTTTTCTTTCATCGAAGCATGGCGGAAACGGAGAAGGAGGGCAGTAGAGCTCCGGAGAGCAAGAGGAGCCGGAAACCCGCGCACCCCGTCAAACGGGAGATCAACGCAGACATGAAGGTGGGTTCCGCTGGGTTCCAGGGGTGGAGGGAGAAAGGGACGTGTGCGCGCGCCTGTGTGTGTGTGTGTGTGTGTGTGTGTTGGGGGGCGTTATTCGCGGGCGCTATTTTTAAGCGTGTGGCGTGTATGAGGCAGAGTTTTCAGCTTTGATTTGTGCAGGTCAGCGTTCACCCCCCCCCCCCCCCCCCCCCCCCCCCCCCCACACCCCCCAAATACACTCACGCACATACACGCGCACCTCATGCATACAAACGCAAACACGCGCTCTCTGTTTCTGTACACTCTCTTCCTGTGCATCAGGTGCGCGGCGTTAGGCGTAAACGAGTGCTAAGGTGTGAACGTTAAAAGCAAATGATATGTGTGTGTGAGAGAAAGAGAGCGAGACAGCGTGTGTATGTGTGTGTGTGTGTGTGTGTGTGTTGCGCGCGTGCGCCCACCGCCTTTCCTCATTTCACACAACTGAAATGGAAAATTCAGCTACACGTCCTACTACCAAGACTGAGAGGGCCACTTTAGGGCATGCATCTCTCTCTCACACACAGGCATCATCCATACACACGCGCACGCACGCGCACGCACGCGCATCAACGCACACGCTCCGTCCGCGACTGGCTATCGTTCCGCTTCAGCTCCAGCTGTGCTCCTATCTCGCGCACCTTTTGTTTCCGCCGTCTCGAGCGATCCAGATGTTCGTTACTGCTCGCTCGCGACAGCGCGCTAGAATCGAAGCGTACGGCCCCTCTCTCTCTCTCTCTCTCTCTCTCTCTCACACTCTCTCCCTCTCTCTTTCTTTCTTTCTTTTTTGTGTTTTCTTATTGGTTTAGTTTTTGTAGCATTTGGAACGATTTTATTGTTTCGACTTGAGGCATTATTCCCATCTCTCGTCTCCCATCATCCCCCCATCATTCTCCATCATCCCTCTCTTTTATCGCTCGCTCATCTCTCTGTCTTTAATCATCCTTCTTTCTCATCCCCTGTCATCCCTTCATCATCCTTCAATTTTATCCCACCGTCACCTCATCATCTTCCTCCATCATCCCTTTCTCTCATTCCTTGTCATTCCTCCATCATCCATCTTTCTCATCCTCTGTCATCCCTCCATCATACCTCTCTCATTCCCTGTCATCTTTCCATGATCCTTCAGTTTTATTCCACCTTCACCTTTTCATCTTCCTCCATCATCCCTCTCGTTTTCATTCCACGTCATCTCTCCATCCTCTATCATCTCTTGTTTTCATCCCACTGTCATCCCTCCATCATCCTTTCTTTCATTCCACTGTTATCCCTCCATCATTCTTCTTTCATTCATCCAGTATCCCTCTCTTTCATCGCCTCCATCATCCCTCTTTTTCATTCCACTGTCATTCCTCCATCAACCTTTTTTCATTCATCCATCATCCCTCTCTTTCATCCCATCCATCATTCCTCCATCATCCTTCTTTCATTTTTCTATAATCCAGCGCTCTTATCTCATCCCCTATCTTCCTCCTCTCTCATCCTACCATAACACTTTAATCCCTCCATCATGCTCCTTTCACCCCTTCATCATCCCTCCTCATCCCTCACTCACATATCTCCTTGATACCCCAAAAATCCCTCTCAAAATCCCATTTTTCCTTTTTTATCCCCAAATATCCCACCATCAAATCTCCATCATTCATCATTCTTTCCTCTCATCCTGCCAGCATTATTATCCCACAATTTGACATAATGTCTCCACAATCCCATTCTCTCTTCATCCCATTTTTCCATTCTCATCCCTCCATCATCCCTCTTCCATCCATCTAATTCTTTCATCATTCCTCTCTCTCCCCTTTCTTAGTTCTGCTCATAAATCTATATAGGCATGTAGTTGTTTTTATTTTAATAAATGTATTCAATAAATTTAATTGTATTTATGGCTGCATGTGTGGACATTTTATATCGACCATTTTAAAATAAAAAAAAAGAATAAAGAGAATTATAATTTTTTTTATTAATGCGTTTTTCTGTATGTCATGCACACTGTTGCTAACATTTCCATTATCAGTGTATTTGTAAAAAAAAATTCTTAGAAATCCATACAAAAGGAAGAATATAGAAACATGTTCATATTTATTTGTTATATTTTACATGTACATGTGCACATGTATGAATATTACAAACATCTTTGGAATAGTTTTTGACCAAAAATAGTAAGATATACATTTAAATTTACATTTGTGGCATTTAGCAGACACCTTTGTCCAGAGAGATATACAAAAGTGCATGGAGTCTCTAGCAATGAATAAATCTACACTGGTAGGATAGATTACAACTTTAGATAAACCAGCCTACAACTCTGTTGAGGTTTTTTTTTATTTATTTATTTATTTATTTTTTAACAAAGCAAACTTGGAAAGTGTTAGTTTAAGAGTTAGTTAAGTCCCCCATCGCATTAAGATAGCCAGGGACTCTGCCGTTCGGACATCTAGGGGAAGTTTATTCCACCACCTTGGTGCCAGAATAGAGAAGAGCCTTGATGTATACTTACCTCTTCCTCTGGGAGAAGGTGGTTCCAGTCGAGCTGTGCTGGAGGATCTCAGACAGCGTGGTGCCTTGAGAGGAGTGATGAGGTTTCTAAGGTAAGAGGGTGCTGGTCCATATTTGGCCTTGTAGGAAAGCATCAGTGTTTTGAATCTGATATGTGCAGCTGCTGGAAGCCAGTGAAGGGAGCGCAGCAGTGGGGTGGTGTGGGAGAACTTGGGCTGATTGAACACAAGTCGTGCAGCTGCGCTTTGGATCATTTGCAGTGGACAAATAGCATTCAGAGGAAGACCTGCAAGCAGAGAGTTGCAGTAGTCGAGTCTTGAAATGACAGGAGACTGAACAAGCACCTGGGCAACCTGTGTAGACAGAAATGGTCGAATCCTTTGGATGTTGTAGAGAAGAAATCGACAAGAAAGAGCCACATTAGCAACATGTGAGGAGAAGGACAGTTGATTGTCCATGGTCACCCCAATGTTGTGAGCAGTGGCTGAAGGGGAGAGCAGAAAGTCATGAAGAGTTATTCAGAGATCTTGTCCTGGGCATGAATCGACTGGGATGACCAGCAGTGCTGTTTTGCTGGGGTTGAGTTGATGAGCACTACATGAAGATATGTCTGCCAAGCATGTCGATCTGAGGGAGGGAAAGAAAAGATGAGTTGAGGGTCATCAGCATAGCAGTGGTAAGAAAACCCATGTGAGGATATGAATTTACCAATATAGTAGGTATAGAGGGAAAAAAGGAGGAGACCAAGTACTGAGCCTTGTGGGACACCTGTGGAGAGTCTGCATGGGGCAGATGTGGACCCCCACCATGTTACCTAGTATGAGCAACTTTCCTTATAGGAAGCAAACATTTCCATGCTTTTCCACAGATACCGAGGCTCCTGAGGGTAGAAAAGAGAGTCTTGTGGTTGACTGAGCTTGGCAGCACTGGGGCTTCAACCCCCAGCCTTGCAATCAGCAACTCAGAGCCTTAACAATGTCATCTTTAGGATGCCTCTGGAGTGCGCTGGAGCATGCTGCTTGGATTTTACACTGTGTTTATTCAAGTTTTACAGAAGAAAAAAAAGTCCAAAGCAAGAACAAGCATCCACGAGGAAACAGAGCTGAAAGATTTGATGGTATTTTTTAACAACATGTAAGGAGGTAGCTTAGTTATTTAAGCATACTTTACTTGTGAGCATATTCTGTGTTTCTTCATGTGATTATAAAAGCATTTCCTCAGATTTAGGTATTTTTGGAAAAAAAAAATTCATTTACATGATTTTTTTTTACCTTTAGGATCTGTGTTCGCTCTTTGCAGGTTTGTTTCCGCTTGTTTTGATTTGAACCACAAGCTGTCGTAGAATTGTTGCGAGTCGACGCCGCACTTGTCTGCGATACGAACACTTGATCGAAAGCAGGAATCGAAACTCGCAACAGTATTTTTAACACTTTGTTTTAACCATGTTATGGCAAAAAATAGCTTGAAACGGATGATTCGTGGAAAAATATGTGCTGTTACTAAAAACCTTTGTTCCCAACTCGCAACTTTTACACGTTTTCACATCTCGACTTTTCTCCCTGCCATTAACAGGTAGTCCCAACTTACGATGGAGACACATTACAATGACACGATCGTAACTTGAATATATAAGTCGAGACATGGCCTAGCCTTCACAGGAGTCTTAATAAATGGTGATCAGTATGGGGAAGTATACTGTTATAAATTGGTTAATAAATGAACAAATTAATTTAACGATGGTTCGACATACAATGTGGATATTGATCTTACGATGCATTACAGTAAATCATTTACAAACTTTCTTTCAGCTTCTCCCGTTTGGGGTCGCCACAGCGGATCATCCGCATGTTTGATTTGGCACATGTTTTTACGCTGGATGCCCTTTCTAACGCAACCCTCCCCATCTATCCGGGCTTGGGACCGGCACTGAGAGTGGCTGGGGTTGGTTCCCTGACCAGGGATCGAACCCTGGGCCGCAGCGGTGAGAGCGCCGCATCCTAACCACTAGACCACCAGGGACCCTGGAGAAAATCATTTACAAATTATAGTAATTAATGAAACATATTACAGTACTTAATTTACGAATGACAGTGAATGATTAAACAATTGACAGTACATAATTGACAGTACATAATTTGCAAATCACAGTACATAATTAACATATTACAGTACATAGTTTAACAATGTTAGCACATCATTTACAGTACATCATTTACAGTACATCATTTAACAAAAACGACATTACATAATTTAGCAAAACAGCAATTTACAGTACCGTAAACTATAAACTGTACATTATATATGTGTGCGGCAGCGGGCAGGTGGGTGAGCTCCTGTTCATGAGTGGAAGGCAACGCATATGCTGCTATGTTTGCCTGCAGCTCAAAACAGTAAATATTTGTAAAGGTTTTTTTTTTATATCTCTATCGTCATAAGATCGAAAAAGTTAAGTCTAACCATCTTAACTCTGGGACCATCAGTACACTGTTCACATCACTCTTAACGTATGAATGTTTTTCCACCTAACAGCTGAAAAAAAAAAAACGCTTGCAATATGCTCACGGGACATTTTTAAAAAGTATTGACATTCAGTTAACAATCATATATTTAGATGTTTCTTTATAAAATCAGACAGAGCTAAAATCTCTTTTGGGCCCTTATTAGTCAGTAGAAATGTTCTTTAATCACAGGTCAATCACCAGAAGATCCATATCAGATGAGCTACAGGTAAACAGTGTAAAAAAAAAAAGAAAAAAGGTTAATTTGTTCTCATGCTAGATCAGGTTTGAGAGATTGGGGATAGATCGGCAGTGTTATTTAGCCTTAGCTTACGTGTGAAATGAAAATGCGTGAACTGAGGTCATTTCTATTCACTATGGTGCTCATCCGCATTCTCAGCCTTCCTGATCTTTTCTGTCGTTCTAGTGAGCATGAGGCTCCTGTTCCAACTTAACTTTCTTCGTCCTTCACGTCTTCGAGGTACGGTTCGTCTCCTTTCTGTTATTTCCGCCTCTCCCACGCTCGCATACGGCTCACCTCGTTCTCTTTAACACGCCACAGCGATACGTTCGTTCATTAGCCGTACGTGTGCGAGGTAATTGTTTTGTCGTGGAGGCGTGCGATGCTCATGCAATCCCCGAGCGTCGAATTAACACCTACGCCACCAATTCATGCTGCGTTCAACATTTCTACAAGTGACTTTTCAAACCTCCTACAGAGTTTCCGTACGTCAGGAGCTCCGAGCGAAAGGAAAGACGTTTCCTAGCCGATCGCAAAAAAGGTTTTACTTGAGTTTATTAATCCGGAGAAGCAATTTATCAGGCAGAGGGAAAAGAAAAGCATCCCACACCTTTTTTCTTTCTTTCTTTCTTTCTTTCTTTCTTTCTTTCTTTCTTTCTTTCTTTCTTTCTTTCTTTCTTTCTTTCTTTCTTTTATTCTTTCTCTTTCTTACTTTAAATCAAAATAAAATGAGCTACAGGGAAAAAGTGTAAAAAAAAAAAAAAAAAGGTTAAGTTGTTGAGATTGGGGATAGATCGGCAGTGTTATTTGGCCTTAGCTTACGTGTGAAATGAAAATGCGTGAACTGAGGTAATTTCTATTCACTATGGTGCTCATCCGCATTCTCAGCCTTCCTGATCTTTTCTGTCGTTCTAGTGAGCGTGAGGCTCCTGTTCCAACTTTACTTTCTTCGTCCTTCACGTCTTCGAGGTACGGTTCGTCTCCTTTCTGTTATTTCCGCCTCTCCCACGCTCGCATACGGCTCACCTCGTTCTCTTTAACACGCCACAGCGATACGTTCGTTCATTAGCCGTACGTGTGCGAGGTAATTGTTTTGTCGTGGAGGCGTGCGATGCTCATGCAATCCCCGAGCGTCGAATTAACACCTACGCCACCAATTCATGCTGCGTTCAACATTTCTACAAGTGACTTTTCAAACCTCCTACAGAGTTTCCGTACGTCAGGAGCTCCGAGCGAAAGGAAAGACGTTTCCTAGCCGATCGCAAAAAAGGTTTTACTTGAGTTTATTAATCCGGAGAAGCAATTTATCAGGCAGAGGGAAAAGAAAAGCATCCCACACCTTTTTTCTTTCTTTCTTTCTTTCTTTCTTTCTTTCTTTCTTTCTTTCTTTCTTTCTTTCTTTCTTTTATTCTTTCTCTTTCTTACTTTCTTTCTTTCTTTCTTTTGTATTTTCTTTCTTTCTTCCTTTCTTTCTTTCTTTCTTTCTTTCTTTCTTTCTTTCTTTCTTTCTTTCTTTCTTATTTTCTTCCTTTTCTTTCATTCGTTCATTTGTTCTTTTGTTCATTCATTCATTCAATCGTTTCTTTCTTTTATTCTTTCTTTCTTTCTTTCTTTCATGCTTTCTTTTGTATTTTCTTTCTTTTATTCTTTCTTTCTTTCTTTCTTTCTTTCTTTCTTTCTTTCTTTCTTTCTTTCTTTCTTTCATGCTTTCTTTTGTATTTTCTTTCTTTCTTTCTTTCTTTCTTTCTTTCTTTCTTTCTTTCTTTCTTTCTTTCTTTCATTCTTTCTTTCTTTCATTCGTTCTTTTGCTCAATCGTTTGTTCAATCATTTCTTTCTTTCTTTCTTTGGGCCTGTATTTCTTTCATGCTTTCTTTCTTTAATACTTTCTTTTGTATTTTCATTCTTTCTTTTGTACTGTCTTTCTGTCTTTCGTTTTTTTTTCATTTGTTTGTTCCTTCCTTACGTTAATTTCTTTCTTTCTATCTGTCTGTCTTTCTTTCATGCTTTTTTCTTTTATACTTTTTGTAACAACAGCATACGTTTTAGATTTTTTATGCACACTTTTATACAACTTTTACTAACCAGAAAGAAAGAGAGAGCGAGAGAGAGAGAGAGAGAGAGAGAGAGAGAGAGAGAGAGAGAGAGAGAGAGAGAGAGAGAGAGAAGGACAGAGATTTTATTTCAGCTGCAACTTTTCGAGCTCTTATGTCTTCTCCTGGAGCAGAATCGGCTCTGAGATAAAGACAAGATAAAGATGAGACAAACTCTTCTGAAAGCTTTTTCACCGAACTTCTTCTCAGCTTTATTAGAGGGATGATAGTGTTAAAGAAAAAAATACCCCATTTAACCTTTCACTTAAGTAAAAGTACAAAAGTATTTGCCTTTAAATGTATTTACGCATCCAAAATACTATGATTTATTACATGTTTATTATTATATATTCATTAAATATTTTTAGATCAGTCTACAAATGTGGACACATTTCTAAAGGCTCCATTTCATGTATAAATATCACCCAAAATTCATTTATTGCACAATTTAAATCACATGCCAATGTGCACAATTAATCAAACTAATTGTAGCTAATTTTAGCCATATTATACATACAATATCTTATTTCCCCTTACTGAGCTCAGTTCAGGACCTGTTTAGTACAATCCCAGACAACCTTAATGACATCACCTCAATTAGAAGGTAACCAAATCATTAAGTGTTAGTTTAACTACAAACCAACTAGACTAGTTTGGTTGTAATTGTTTTGTTGCTACACACATTATATTAAACTACATACTATAAATGATAATGTTATGCAGCTAAAAGAAATATTGTTGCCCTGTGTGTAAAAGCACACCAGACATCACAGCATATGCACATGATATACAGTTCTAGCCTATTTCATTAAATGCATTAGCCTTTACTATCTTCATAACGAGATCAGTGATAGAGCTGCATACACACCTTTGTCTTTTGCATGCTTCCCCCACTTCTTTCTTCTTTTTTCTGAATTGGGATAATGAGGGTTTTGACCTTTTTTGTCATCCATAATTTTCATTTGGATTCAGCGCTCCTCACTGAGGTGACGTCACCCAACCCCCGCCTCTCCTTTCTGAATGTATGAATGAGGGAACTTCTCCGGGTGGTGGGTGAACACTGTCCTGACCAGGTTCATTGACTGTGACATGATGTCAAAAGGTGTCGCCCCCCTGGGCCCATGCTTAAAGCAGCTTTGCCCTGATTGGTGACTTGCTGCATGTTTGACCATTTAAGTTTTTATTTACTCATAAATAAATTTGAACGACTGATTTCGCGAAATGTAGTGGATCTCTCTTTCTTTTTCCACATTCTCGGTGTCTATCCCTCATTTTTTGTATTGTCTTTCTGTCTGTCTTTCACTTTTTTGTGTCGTTTGCTCTCTTTCTCTCTCTCTCGCTCTCTCTTTCTCTCTCTATTTCCCTTTCTTTTTTTCTCTCTTTCTCATTTTATCGGATTCAATTGTTTTCCATAAATTTGCTCATCCACACTGAAATGTCAAAAAAACCTTCGCGGCAACGTCGAGACACGGCACCGTTACAAGACTAAAGACCAAAAATCTGCTTTTTTTTTTTTACGAAACTATATTAGTTTGTGCATGGCCTCTGCCTATCTCTACATTTTAATTGATGCCTCACTGTGTCTTGTTTTTATCTTTAATGCCTGTTTCTATGCTGCCCCTCTCCCCATATTTCTCTCTCTCTCTCGCTCTCTCTATCCCTCAATGGATGCATAAAGACAGTTTAGTAGTATTGTGATCATGTTGTTATTTTACAGTGAATCATTCAACAAACGAGGAGAATCCATCCCTCCTTACGACAAGCCAGTTATGATATGAAGTCAAAGCAAATGCACGTTGAATCCTGGCACAGAACACACACGAAACAGGGGAGAATAGAGAACACGTGAACATAACAGGGCACACGTGAACACACAGGAAAGGTAACACAATGGGCTTAAGGATGACAGGGTCCAAACTGAAGCAAAGATGTGTGGCAATACATAAATAAATGCACATGGCAATTGTTACTATGGGAACCGAGACAGGAAGGGGAAATCTGTGACAAGCGCAGACAGTTTAATAAGGCTTTGTGTACGTTTACGTGAAAATCCATTTTCGATGCATCGCTGTGAACCTGCTGTTTTGCACATGTACGTGAATTTCCGGTACAATGAGACTCGCACATTGACTGTTCTTGTGCTTCTTACACTGTTTGCGAAATCATAAAACCTCATCAAAAAATCAGTGCATCAGCAGAACTCGGGTAACGTGGAAATGCTGTGTGTAAACTTCCATTTAGAACCACTGTGTAAGGATACACACACTCCGAACATACACACACTCCACACATACACACTAGGGATAATATCTAATATGAAGATTCATTTCTCAGTGCTAAATTGTTTCTCGAGCGTGTTCTCTCAACACCACTGCTGCTACATGAATATGACGTATCACAACACTACGGAGACCGAGGTGCGTCCTGAGAGTTACATAGAATATAGATTTACATGGCAGAGGTAGAGCTGCATCTTCCTGTAAAGCCCTGTTTGTAAAAGGGCCATGCATTAGAAGTCAGAAGGCACTTTAGTAAATTCATGATTTGCTGTCTGTCTGAACCGAAGGCCATACGTTTTCCATTGCATTGTATTGCATCAAATTGCATTGTGTTGCATCAAATCGAAATTGGATCGCACTGCATCATAATAGGGGGTAACCATATCGAATCGCATCGGTAGCACACTCTACATCTACACACACTCCACGTATACACACTGCACACATACACATTCATCACAAAACATACTTTTCTGTCATGCAGGTTGTGCTTCGTAAAAAGACAAACGAGCGCCATTAAACACTTTGCACAGTATTTTGTTTGTGTGTGTGTGTGTGCGTGTGTGTGTACACGTTTGTGTGTTTGTATGTGTATATGAGTGACTGTATATGAGTAACTGTGTGTGTGTGCGTGTGTGTGTGTGTGTGTGTGTGTGTGTGTTTGTTTGTGAGTGACTGTGTGTGACTGTGTGTGATTGTGTGTATGTGACTGTGTGTTTGTATGTGTGTATGTGACTGTGTGTGACAGTGTGTGTATGTGACTGTGTGTGACTGTGTGTATATGTGACTGTGTGTGATTGTGTGTGTATTTGACTGTGTGTGATTGTGTGTGTATGTGAATGTGTGTGATTGTGTGTGTATGTGACTGTGTGTGTGTATGAGACTGTGTGTGTGTGTGTGTATGTGACTTTGATATTGTGTGACTGTGTGATTGTGTGTGTATGTGACTGTGTGTGTATGTATGTGACTGTGTGTGATTGTGTGTATATGTGACTACGTTTTATTGTGTGTGACTCTGTGTGTCAGTGTGGGACTGTATGACCGTGTGTGTGTGTGTGTGTGTGTGTGTGTGTGTGTGTGTGTGTGTGTGTGTGTGTGAAAGACTGATATAAATATTTTTATGAATAACTTAGTAATCTACACTATTAAAGCCAGAGGTCAGAAGTCAATGGGAACTATTTTTTCTCCTTATGTTACATGTTTTGAATATTGTAATTCTTTTTAAGTAAAATATTTTTTTAATATATATATTTTTTAACACTAATATATAAAATGTGAGCTTATTATGTATATAAATGTGACAGTTTTGTATATATTTTATTCAGTGCATATTCATGTATTATAAAGGCATATTAAACTGTGACAGATCGCCACAGAGGCCACACCCTCAAGATGATTGACAGGGAAAAACGTTAATTCGAAATTGAAAAAGTGACTGAGTAAGTGAAGTAAGTAAAAATTGTCATAGAACATCTTTACAGAAATAGATTGAGAATATACTCTTGAAAGTAATAGATATGTCCCTATAAGTTTACCCCTAAGATTAACTCTTACACCACGTCT
Organism: Silurus asotus; assembly: GCA_024362625.1. NCBI lineage: Eukaryota > Metazoa > Chordata > Actinopteri > Siluriformes > Siluridae > Silurus > Silurus asotus. Next base: position 6,915,049 of record MU565024.1, on the reverse strand, counting down.
CTTTTACCTGGAATGATAAACACAGAGGCCACGCCCACTTCACCAGGACTCATCTCAGACTCACCTCGTTCAGCACAGAGGCCACGCCTGCTTCAGGAGAACTGACATACAGAGAACTCATACCTCTGTTGTGACTGACAGGTACAGAGACCACACCTCCTTGTTTGGATTGATGCCTTTTTTGATAAGATTAAAAATAAAAGCCAATCTCAACCTGACACCATTTATGCCATTCCTCCTTCACTGACATTGACACCACTTAAGCCACACCTCCTTCATTGACACCCTTTATGCTATGCCTCCTTCACTGACATTGACACCACTTAAGCCACACCTTCAATTGAGACTGACACCACTTGTGCCACAACTCGTTCACTAAAACTGATGCCATTTAGGTCACGCCTCCTTCACTGACATTGACACCACTTAGACTATGCCATTGTCACACCTGCTTCATGGAGATTGACGCTATTTAGGCCAAGAGACTGACACCGCTTAAGCTACACACCCTTCCTAAAGACTGACACAACTTAAGCCACACCCCTTTCCTGAAGACTGACAGCAGTTAAGCCATGGCTCCTTTCTTTCAGACATTTCTTTCCCAACTATTTTACATCATAGTGTTAAAGAATTACAGACAAGTGATTATTCATGTGTTATAAACATGTTATTACACCTCTGTGCAGTTCTGACTCTCAGCTGAGCTTATTAAATACCTAAGTGGTGTTTTTTTCTCTTCGTTGTAATGACACAGTGATGGATATCGGACACATTAGAGGGCTTTTAGGTAACCTTAACGCTTTCGTTCACAGTTGGTTCAGTGTAAGCTCGCGGTACGGATGAGCGAGCGGCGGAGGGCGTGTAAAGCGACACTGGGGTAAAACGGAGCGTAGAGGAATCGCTTCCGAAACAAAACACTTTAAAAGACATGCCACAGGAGGAAAACATCTCCGGCCTTAAGCTGCTGATGAACACGTTACAAGCACAAAGATTTCGAATGAGTTTCAACAAATTATAAGAGTCAGAAATGCACAAAATGTCCATGAATCTACGTCGAAATGACAATAACCAGTGCTGCTGTTGTCAGAGACCTAATTTCCACTGTGCTAATTTTCATCATCATTTCTATTAAAGTATATTTTATTTATGGCAAAATTGTGAGATGTGAGATTAATTCTGGATTCTGATTGGTCGGAAGGCATCGGTTTATTTTTTATACATAAAAACAGAACAGCATGAATATAAAATAGAGAGAATAATGCGTTATCATTTAACAACATTGTGAAAATGTAATTGTGAGCAGGTTGCTGTAGTATAAGAAGAATAAAGCACTTGTGGAAATGCAGTTGGGGACGGTAACGGCAAAACACTGGATGTGTTCGAAAAGCGGCTCAGTATTGGCGTGCAGGAAGTTCATCAGGTGGTGCGTTGTTGCTTTGTTTGACACACAGTTTAACCACTGCACACACTCTGGCCATGTGGTGTTGCATTTCTTCCATCACCAATTTGTGTGTGTGTACGTGTGTGTGTGTGCGCGCGCTTGTGTGTTTAACGAGCGCACAGTGAGAGCGCATGCTTTGGCAATCAGCGCCGTGCTTTTCTCTGTTCCCTTCCTTAGCCTCGAAGTGAACCTGAGCGCCGAGCGTTATGACTTTCTCCCTTTCATGTATCCGATTTCCACACACACACACATACACAGATATGGAGGCAGCAACTTTTACTAGCTCCCTGGAATAAAGACGAAGAGCAGGAACGGGAGAGACAGTGCTGCCTTCATCTCCGTCCACTTTCGTGTGCTTTTGAAAAATAAGCTCACAGAGAGGGGGACGAGAGGGAGAAGAGAACGAGAGAGGGAGCGAGGGAGAAAGGAATGTATACAGCAATAGACAGCCTAAGCTGTAAAAACTGAAACCTGAGACACCGTGAGGGATCGGATATCACGAGAGAGAGGAGAAATAAAAGCAGAGTGAGGGACAGAGTGGGAGAGAGAAGGAGAGATAGAACATGAGAGATATGAGAAAAGAGATATGAAGAGCAAAGAGAGAGCAGAAAGAGGGAAACGTAGAGAATGATACAAAGAAAAAGTTTGAGAGGATAGATCGAAAGTGAGACAAAGAAGTGATAGAGAAGTTGGGAAAGAACGAGGGATACTGAATGTTACAAAAGATGAGGAAGAAAAAGAGAGGAGGATGGGAGGAGAAGAAGTAAAAAGATATGAGAAAAAAGAAGAGTGAATGAGGAATGTAGAGAAAGTGGGGAGAGAGAGACAGAGGGAGAGCGAGAGAGAGATGAAGAGCACAAATGAAAGTGGCATAAAAACAAGAGAGGCAAAAGAAAAGTATAAAAAAAAGAGGAGGAGAGATTGTGAAAGAGATCATAGAAGACTGGTCGAGAAATACAGAGTATGGCTTTAAGGAAGAGTGAAGAATTGAATGGAGAGAGACAAATGTAATGGTTTAAAGTAGATAGATAGATAGATAGATAGATAGATAGATAGATAGATAGATAGATAGATAGATAGATAGATAGATAGAAACTTTTAATAGAGGGCATGGTGGGGAAATATAGAAAAACTGAGAGAAAATAAAGACAAAAAGTTGGGAAGGAAAAGAAATAAGGTTTCAGAAAGAAAAGACAGAGAGAAATAGAGAGAAAGTATAAAAGGAAAGAGAGAAAATTACTAGAATTTTATAAAGCATAGAAAATAAAAGTAAAAATTCAGAAAGTAAAGTATTACATATACAAATAAATATAAAGATAGTGAGAAAGAGTGATAAAAAGAGAGAGAGGGAGAGGAGTGTGGGCTGGGAGGGAAACTTGGCGAAGCTGGTCGGGAATTTTATCGTGGTATACAGTGACCTACTCCAGTTACTGCCCACACCGAGTCCTGTTCCTCATCTCATTACACAGAGACGGAGAGACTGAGAGAGAAAGATGGAGCGAGAGAGAGAGAGAGAGAGAGAGAGAGAGAGAGAGAGAGAGAGAGAGAGAGAGAGAGAGAAAGACGGAAAGATTTGCAATCAGTTTGTCCCTAATAATAAAACCGGCTCCCTCGTCCTAGGCTTTGTCAGAATTTACAGCTCCATCTCAGAGAGTGTAATTAGAAAGATAAAATAAATCCCTTGCTTCTTTTCCAGTGTCTGTCTACAGAAATCCCTCTCTCTTTCTTTCTTACTTTCTCTCCCTCATTCCAGCTCTCCTCTTTCATGCATTGCCATCAAGAGTATCGTGTGATACACTCCTGCGCTCCATCTCTCCTCCAGTTTGGAAAAGAGACAGAGGAAGAGAGAGAGAGAGAGAGAGAGAGAGAGAGAGAGAGAGAGAAAGAAAGAAAGAAAGAAAGAAAGAAAGAAAGAAAGAAAGCGAGAGTACAAATTTTAGCTATTTATTCGTTTATTTAAATCACAGCATTTTTGTACTCACTCATTCTAATACTATAAGTGATAACAGGAAGTGTACATATAAGCAGACAAAAAGTTTTGCGTGTCCTTTTTTCAGCTGTCCTTTCTTGCTCTCTTTTACATGGCATGAAAACATTTTCTATCCATGTTTTCATGCCATTTATCTTTCTTTTCCACTTGTAATCTTCATCTCTCCCTCGCTTTCTCTCTCAATCCCTCTCTGTTGTTCCTCTTCTATCCCATCCCCTTTTCTTCTTCCTCTTCATTTCTGTACTATTTTTTTTATGTCTTTCCACATCCCTCGTTCTTAAATCCCTCTATTTCGTTTTTCTGCATTTTATTTACAATTGTATTTGATATAAATTTTGAATATTTATTTTTCTTGTATTCAGATATTCAGTAGCTACATACCATAACTTTGGAATCATGCTTAATGTCATGGTATTACAGTATCATGGATTGAGGTACAGTGTCTTTGTTGATGTTCGCAATAGTGACTAGCAATTTATGCTAATTTGAATTACGGGTTTTTTTGTCGTCGGGAGCGATTTTGTGATAATTTGACGACACATCTGAGGGAAACGTCAGCATCCTGTACATGTTTGTGTACCTGTCTGCCATTGTCTTGCCACTGTTTTGTCTCCACGCAATCTTTATCATCTCTATGGCAAGTTAACGATTAACCGCAGTCATTAGCTAGCCGATGCCTGGCGTCCAACTTTCCTGGTTGCCTGGCAACAAGTGTTGTCACGACTTTATTGACTTAAACGTTGCGTGTGACGAGATATACCTGTAAGTGTATATTTAATCCTTTAGCTATAGGTAGTGGCAGGAAAACAGAGACGGCAGAAGAAAGAGAAGGATCATATGAGACGTATTTAATACTCTGGCGTGTCCTGTGGGTTTTCATCATAATGTCGTTTAGCGCTAAACGCCCAGCGCTAACCGGGTGATGAAATCTGGCGTAACCTCCTGCCGATTAACTGAACCGTCTCGTCTGTAAGGAGTATAGGAAAATCAAACCTCCTCCGGGATTTAAACACTGACCAAAAAAACGAGCTTCCATTACAGCGCCGGCGTCTCTGGTCACGACCCTTATTTGACCTTGTCTTGTGATAGCGAGTTCCGCTATCACAGACCTTCGTTTTCAATGGAACTTCTTGACTTTTTTCAGCTCCGTCAGCCGAGACGTGTTTGGCGTGAAGTTTGCTTCTCCGGAGCGGTAAGGCTAATGTAGCTAACAAGTAACAGAAGCTTATTATAGCCTTCGGTCTTTCAGTCATCACACACTCACACACACATTTACACTCAAACTCACATGCTTACACAAATACGCACTTAGTAACAGTTTCATCATAACCTAAGTTATTTAAATATTCAAATATACAGCGCAAATGTAGACTTTTTTATACTTTATTTATATTTTCATTCATTTTATAATTACATTCTTTCATTGGATTTCTTACAACCATTTATAATTTATTTGAGCTATTTTATGTACTATTTGTTTTTAAATTAATTAAAATAAATGTCTTTCTTTATTTTATTCTGCATAATTACTTTTATTTTATTTGCTATTTTCTCTTTTTCAATTTATGTTTTTCAAATTTTCTTATTTGGTCATAAAAATTATACCTTTTTTTATTGTAATTTTTCTTTTACATTCTATATGATCTTTTATATTGAAAAAAGAGATTTAAAATTACTATAAAAATATTTTTTTAAAGCAAAAATAAATTATTATTTATTTTTATTTTTGTTCTTTTTTTTTTAATTAATATTTTAAATCTATTCATTTCTGTAAAGCTGTTCCAGGACAATTCTGTTTAAAAAGTTTTTTTTTTCTTCCAATATTTGGACTCTTCCAGCCATATGTTTTTTCCCCCCAAAACTGTTAGCACAGAGTTGGAGGCACACAATAGAACTTCTTTGAATGTGGTAGCATTGAAGTTTCCCTTCACTGAAACTAGGAGACCCAGATCTGTTGCAGCATGACAATGCTCTATGAAGACCTGCTTTACATGTGTTGGAATGGAAGATCTCCTGCTATAGCGTTCCCTAATGAACATCTCTGAGAGTGCACCCCACACCTCTTCCCACATTACCTACATCAGTGCCTGACTATTATACCTTTGTAGCTGAATAAGCACAGATATCCATACAATCACTCAAACAGCTAGTGGAGCATCTTCCCAGAAGAGTGGAAATTATTGCTACAGGAAATGGAGATTAAATGTGGAATGGGATGTTCAAAAAGCACATATTTACCAATCTTATAGCCAGGTGTCTACAAATGATATTGTGTGTGTGTGTGTGTGTGTGTGTATAAAAAGAGAGATATTTAACAATTTCTTATTAAATGTTAGTGTAATAATTCAAATTCTTGTAAATAAAAAGAAAAACATTGTTATTTCAGGATTTATTGTAGCTCTCTGGTTCGGTTATTCTTAACCTCGATCAGTGTTTTTTTCTTTTCTGTGTCCTGTTACATAGTTTCACATTACAGTAGCAATATTTTAGTTGTATTTCAGGGTGTGTAATAACTACTAATAAATGAGCCTACAGTGAGAAAAAACTAAGAAAAAGTAATGTTTTATGACAGAAACACACGTTTCTATAACCTCAAGTAATAAAACTCACTTTCCAGATGAAGTCTGAAAGAGACTCGGGTCTCTCAGGCATTTGGGGGGAGAGTGACTCTAAGACTGCATGATTACATTTGTAAGGTTTGGGAAAACTGATGGATTTTTTCCTTAATTAACGATAATTCACAGTTTCTGTGGTGAATCTCAGAGTCTCTGTTTCTTCTACCGAAATCTGTACTAAAAGAATTGCTTTTCATATTATTTTGACATGCTTCTCTTTTATATACACAACATCTTCTCCATACAGGAAGTTGTTGTCCTGAAAGTAAGACAGTTGATGTGCCTGTTAGTGCCGTAATGATAGAAACTTTCACGATATCTAACAAAGTGCTCAGCTGCAGGATCCGACCCATTTGATTGATATTATTTAGTTGGCATGGCAACTGAAAAAATAAACTGATATATACTGCACAAAATGAAAAACGTACAAAGATACATCTAAAAACATAAAATTGGACATCATAGGAATCTAATAAGACCAAGAAAAAAACGATATCTGGGGCATATAGTACTCGGGGAACATAAAACAATGGTTCCTAGACCCAGAGAAAATGTGGATATAGAACCTTGGAAATATAGGGCCTAATTAACGCTGTTGGAGCATGGTACTTTGGGAATATGATAGTCTTTGAACATACCACTGTGACATAGAATTTAGAATATGAATCTTACAGCCTGGAAAACTGGGTTCTGGAGGAAAATGTACTGTAGAAACATTAAAATCTGAGAACATAAAGCTCAGTAAACACTGGTCCTGGAAGCTTAGGACCCTGTGGAACAGAACTGCAACATTGCAACACTGGGACTATTGGATCTCTGACAACTCTGAGAACATAAACAGGATTTTGTCAGATGTTATAATTTAATAATAGTTAAAAACGAGTGTATATGTGAGTCATTCATTAAACTGCTGTTTGTTTTGTCGCAGAGTTTTGCTGAGAACACGATGAATGAGCTGCTCGGTTGGTATGGGTACGACAAAGTGGAACTGAGAGACTCAGACGATATCGAGATCCACAACTATCCAGACGGGGAAATCCGCCAGCACATCTCCGTCCTGAAAGGTGAGAGCCAATCATCACACACACACTGAGTAACTCAGCTCTGCCCACCTTAAGATTCGTGTTTAGCTGTGAAGTTTGGACAATTTCTGAACAAATGTAACATTTAAATTTTGTTTCGCTACAGCATCAGTTTGTTTTGCTACAGCATCAGTTTTCTTCTTGTACTTTCTTCTACTTTGTCAAAAATGCACAGGACATGTTATTACATATAATTTACAAACCAAAAGACCATTTTGGAGAAAAGACTTAAACTTCAATATATACCACAAAATAATTGAAGGGAAATTTTTTTATTTTAGATTTATAAATTGATAAAAAATTATTAGTCGTTTATATTAGCATTACTTTATTTAAATTATAAACATCTTTGTAGGAATAAGAGCATATTTCAGGATGACGAGCATTTCTTTTGACACGTTTGGTTCCAGTCACGCATTCTGCTCGTCGCTCATCACCGCCGTCCCCACGCTTCATGCTCAGTCGCTTCATAGACATTGTTTTGAGTGCGTTCTCGTCGTTCGCTCGTGTGAATATTGAGCCTTTTTTCTGTTTTTACAGTGTTTATTCCACTATAAATTTAGCATCATGGGTCTGAAGACGTGTAGTGATAGCGCTGGAAAGAAGGTCGTAAAAACAATAACCATTGAAATTTGAAAAAAAAAAAAAAAAAGAAATTGTAGAAAAGCATGAACGTGGTGTACGCACACAAGATCTTTGTCCGCAATATGGCATGTCTAGTTCAACACTACAATCATTTATAATTTATCACTTTTTATGTTTCTACTTTGTTAGAAGTATGTTTGTGTGTTAAATTAGGCGTAAAACTTTTTTTAAAGGGCTGAAATAAGCGACCGTCCGAGGTCTGGGAACGGATTTATTGCTTTTACATTCATTCTTATGGGAAAATTAACCAGTACGAGCAAATGTAATCATGCAGTCTTAGAGTCACTCTCCCCCCAAATGCCTGAGAGACCCGAGTCTCTTTCAGACTTCATCTGGAAAGTGAGTTTTATTACTTGAGGTTATAGAAACGTGTGTTTCTGTCATAAAACATTACTTTTTCTTAGTTTTTTCTCACTGTAGGCTCATTTATTAGTAGTTATTACACACCCTGAAATACAACTAAAATATTGCTACTGTAATGTGAAACTATGTAACAGGACACAGAAAAGAAAAAAACACTGATCGAGGTTAAGAATAACCGAACCAGAGAGCTACAATAAATCCTGAAATAACAATGTTTTTCTTTTTATTTACAAGAATTTGAATTATTACACTAACATTTAATAAGAAATTGTTAAATATCTCTCTTTTTATACACACACACACACACACACACACACAAACACACACATACACAGAGCTTTTATATGAACTGTGTATGCTTTTTTACATGCCTTGTACAATCTTTTACAGTGCATACAAATCACTTTTAGAGGAATGCAGTACACTATTCAAAATAATGATGCAACTGTGTAAGAACATGTACATACTATTGTAACTGCCTTTATTTTTACATTCATTTGGGTATTTTGTAGATCTCTAATTTAGCATTTTGTTTTATTGTTTATCTATCTATCTATCTATCTATCTATCTATCTATCTATCTATCTATCTATCTATCTATCTATCTATCTATCTATCAAATTATTTTTTGAAGATTTGAAGAACAAAATCAGAACAACAACAAAAAAAGACACTGTCTAGTTTTATTTAATTATTAATTTTGTTAAAATACATCACAATAGTGTATATTCAAAGGCTTTTAGGTAATACATTAGCTACACAAACAGTGTCCTTTTCTGTATGTCTGGATAGAATAATAAACCACAGTGTTGGACTATTTTTTTATACAAATTCTTATTTCTAGCCAAATATTAGAGTACTTATGTCTTTTATTTAAGCATTTTTTAACATCTGACTCTATATTACTGAATGCAGTCAATATAACTATTTTTTCAAGTCGCTACTTTAAAATAAGAGCCATGAATATGTATAAAATGTCTCATTACTGTATTAATATTATTCATGCACGTTTTGTCAGTATGTTAGTTATGTCAGCTTTCTGTTAAAAGTTTTTGGCAAAATTTGGATGCAGTTAAAAAGAAATTCATAAATATAAAAAAAAAAATTGGCATCATAACTGAAAATATACATACAGAAAACAGAAAAAAAAACCACCTAGCCTCACCTAGCCTCTTTTATGCAAGAGCCTGAACTCTTCAAAGATATATAAGACATACTAATAATTACTAAACTATTCAAAAATATGAATTGGGTATTTGCCAACCTTGTGCATTTCTTTTTTTTTTAAGCCATTTGCATTAAATACATTAAGTCTTACATGAATTTAAAAACATAAACAAACACACACGCATGCATGCATACACAACCTGTTTCTGTCAGAGATCTCATTTCACTGTAGCACCACAGTGAGTGGCTTATTGGCCCCCCACAGGTTAAAACAACACACATTGCCTCACACATACACATACTCTTACTCACACTTGCGTGTTGTGTTAGTAGCCGTGGGGGTCCTCCCCAGGAGTGCCATTATATTTTGATTTGGTATTCTATTCTTAAATGCCCCTGAGACAAAAAGGGCCAAATGGTGATGCTCAACAACTCTTAAAAAATGATAATGAATCACTGTGTGCATCTCTAATAAATTATGACATGACAGCTCCATATCACCTTTTCTAACACACTAGTTGATGAGGAAGTTTTTTTTTAATGTGTGCTTATTTTCATTCATTCAGTCTGATAGTCAGTCAGTCAGATAGTCAGTCAGTCATTTGCATAATATAAACTGTACAACTTGATCTATAGCACTGATCTGCATGTCTGAAGTAGCCGTGGTCTAAAAGTGAGTGTCTCTGTCTCACTTTACATGCAACAACAAGTGTAAGAGAGGCCTCGCCTGTCCAAAGGCCGAAGTGTGTTGAGGACAAAGGCAGCTAAAGCACCGTAAACCAAAGTGCAAAATCTCCTCATGCAGAAATCTGAGTAAATAAGACCACAAACACGTGCACAAATGTGCATTTAATGCTTCTCAGACACGTGCTTACTTGATGATGCTAGCATTTTCTGGTGTATGAGAAAAACATCCATGCACATACACACCCACATACACTCCCACATATCTACTCAGCATCATTAGTCGTGCAGATATGAGATGTGTTCTGACTATATGATTACATAATGCAAAAACAAGACTGCAAAGGTAGAATAATATTCTCACACCAAGTGAACCTATGTAGAGGCTGTTTTTGATTGAACAGCTAATAAATGTGATGTGGTGTAAAGTATGAAATGTATAATAAAATGTAAGTGGGTGTCATTAAATTTATCGATCAAAACCTGCATTCTTTATGTTTAATAATAATTCGGGCTGTCAAAATGTACATGTTAATAACGGTTAATGCAAATTCATTTTAACAGTACTCATTTTATTAACACACAATTAATGCAGCATGTACTTCTGTTTTTATATATATATATATATATAAATTTAAGTATATAAACACAAACGAGAGAGACAAACATTAACACAAACATATACACACATGTGCATGCGTTAATTAGAATTAATTATTTACGGTGAGTTGAATTTAGTGAAACATTCCAATCATCAACAATGTTTTTTTGAATAAACAAGCAGTAGTCACAGATTTAAGGCCACTTTAAAACTGGACTAATTACCTGCTGCCATGCACCCTACTGAGGGGACAAGAGGAGGGGGAAATGCAAATCAGTGCACTGAGTAAACTGAAACTGTGTTTATATATAAAGGTTTTGTTTGTACACGTGTGTGTGTGTGTGTGTGTGTGTGTGTGTGTGTGTGTGTGTGTGTGTGAGTTCATTCTTGCCCAAGGCTTCATCACAAACTGATATTACTGCACTAAATACTGCTATAGATTGTTGTCATACTGCTACAGAGTCACGTCGTACTGCTATATATTAATGTCATACTAATACAGAATCACATTATACTGCTATAGATTGATGCCATACTGCTACAGAGTCACGTTATACTGCTATAGATTGATGCCATACTGCTACAGAGTCATGTCATACTGCTATAGATTGATGTCATACTAATACAGAATCACATTATACTGCTATAGATTGATGCCATACTGCTACAGAGTCACGTTATACTGCTATAGATTGATGCCATACTGCTACAGAGTCATGTCATACTGCTATAGATTGATGCCATACTGCTACAGAGTCACGTTATACTGTTATAGATTGATGCTATACTGCTACAGAGTCATGTCATACTGCTATAGATTGATGCTATACTGCTACAGAGTCATGTCATACCGCTATAGGCTGCTGCTATACTGCTACAGAGTCATGTCATACCGCTATAGACTGCTGCTATACTGCTACAGAGTCACGTCTTACTGCTATAGATTGATGCCATACTGCTAGAGAGTCACGTTACACTGTTTTTAAATGATATACTATTACAGTGTATGTTATACAGAGTGATGTCATACTGCTGTAAAGTGATGTCAAGCTGCTATGAAGCGATGTCATATAACTACAGTCTCGTGTCATACTGCTACACAATCAATTCACACTGTCCAGCTCATGTCTTAGAGAGCAATGCCATAACCTAAGCCACAGACCAGTCAGTTTTAAGCAGGTGGTCCTTATGTTATGGCTGATCAGTAAACAAGCTGATATACACTGATGTTATAGTGGTATAAAGTCATTTTATATAGCGTGATGCCATAGCTGTACACTGATGCCATATTGCTACAGACTCATGTAATGTAGCACAATGTCATACTGCTATAGTGATGTCATACTGCTACAGAGTCATATAATGTGATGTAATACTGCTTTGAAGTAGTTTCATACTGCTACTGCTAATCTGTTACAAAATGATTACCAATCACTTTGTTGTTTATAATTGATTTATTAATTTTTTGCCACAATTTTGTGACAGCCCCTAAAGTTTCCGCAGCATGGAAACGTAAAACATTTTACTAATTTCAATTCAGAAATGTGCTGCTTTAATTGAAAACTTGTAGTTGAATATGAAACTACACTTTATTGAAAAAGTACTGGGACACACCTATCATGTCAGATCCATTGCCACAGCTGTATAAATTCAAGCATCGATTGTGAATGTAGGCCTCAGGAGTCTGATGTATGAGAATTGCTAACACTGCTGATTCCACAGCTAATAGTCCCAAACTACTAGCATTATTGCTGCCATTAATCTCTGCACTAAAAGTGTGCTTTATGCTTTATGGAATGGGTTTCTATGCTGAGAAGCTGCATGCAAGCCTCAAAACAGCACTCTGGAGCAGCCTGGGTTTGGGAGATTCCAGAACATTACCTGCCTAACTGCATTGTACCAACTTTACATTTCAGCAAGGGATTTTTTGGATGATCATTTTGGTGGTGGGCTATTTTTCAGAGGTCGGTCGAGGCCCCCTGTTTTCACTGAAGGGAAATTTTACTGCTTCGGCAAACCATAACATTTTGGACAATGCTTTGACCCTTTTCTATTCCAGAACGGTCGTGCACAAAACAAGGCCCATTAAGACATTGTTGTATAAACATGACATTTAAGAACTTGAGTGGCCCACACTGACCCCTGACCTCAAATCCATCAAATACCTTTGAGGTGAACTGGAAAAGCCAGGATATGTTGTCCAACGGTAGTGCCTGACCTCACAAAAGCTCCAAAGGATGAATGGGCAAAGATTCTCACTCCAAAATGTTCCATATAGTGTTGGGGACCATTGATAAATCTAAAATGCGATTCCATTACAGTCCCTGTGTGCAATCATCAAGGTGCCAAAACATTTGTTGATTTAGTGCTATGCTTAACACATGGGAAAGAGGTGCACAACTTTAAGAACTTTTAACAAAAATAATTTACCCCATTGTAACTTCAAAATATAAGTCGAGACATGGCCTAGCCCTCCCAGGGGTGTAAAAGAATGGTGATCAGTATGGGGTAGTATAGTGTCATTTGTTAACAATTTAAATTACAGTGCATAATTGAGTAAAACAGAGCAATTTACAGTGCCGTAATGTATAAACTATAAAGTATATATGTATGTGGCAGCTGTTGTGTGGACGAGCGCCGGTTCGTGAGTAAAGGAAGGAGACGAGCATGCTCTGTTTCACTGTCTTAAGAGCTATAATTGGGCTTTGAAACACCAAAAACACAGCTAAAAAAATACACGCTTTTACACAGAGAGAGAACTAAACTCTGTCAACGGCTGGTGAGAGTAAGGCATCTCACAAGACGGGAGATGCGTTCATCCTGGCAGCGTATCGTTTTCCCATCACAGGGATGTGAAGTATTTATAATACATGTAAGACAAAATGACTTCATATTTTGTATCAATTTACTTTAGTGTTTTGTATATTTAAAGTTTTAAAGTACTGTCATTTACTTAAGTAAGAAGTTTATCTGATGACATCATAAAAGTGTGGCTTCTGATTGGTGTCTACTCAGTAGTTGTCCAGACTTGTTGAGATCAGAACAGAAACTTGATCCATATGGAAGAAGGTGGTGAAGGTAAGAAATGTGCAGGCCGCCAGCTTTCAAATAGGTGTCCAATAATTGATAAATAAATATTTGACTGCCGAATATTGAACCCCAAATGGAGTAGCTGTTTAGTTTGATCAGGGTGTTGCAAACCATTGCATAAATGACTGCCTGATAAATAATATATTATTATATTTATAATTAACAATTAAATGATTAATTAGTTAGAAACCCTTCGTTACCAAACACCAAGTAACTAAATTAGGATACAATTATGATTCATTCATCTGGGAGATCACAGGGAAATGTATGTGAATATTTGATCTGTTAACTGTTTGCATATGTCAGATTTATTGTGTGACTCAGCCTGAGAAAAGATGTTGCTATCAAACATCGTTTACTTCATCAACTGAGTCAGTGTAATGGTGAAGGTGATCAAATAGGCCAATTGATGGAATGTTTGTGAAGAAATGTCATGCTCCCTATTTTGATACATGGTGTGGCTGCTTTTTATGTAGTTTATTTTGTAGTTTATTTTGATACACTTACAGTTAAGGTATTTTATTTTAAAATACATTTTGATGTGCCCAACCCTGCGCGCGCACACACACGCGCACACACACACACACGCGCACACACACACACACACACACAAATGACGTGTATTCCCCTGTGAGATGGAAACGCCTCCCAGCAATGTGCTCATCAAGTCTGGCCTAGACACAGTTCAAACACACACTCACACATACACACACACAAACACACACACACACCTGTCACCCTGGGCAGCAGCAAACGCCCCTTTGCAGCACGCTCATCATGTTCAGTCACAGTGCACGGATACACACACACGTATTCTCTTTCCCTTTCTTTCTTCATTTCCCTCACACACAGACATACACACATGCATACACAAATGATGGTTTGCTATCGCCATGTCAACACTGGGCTGTTACCTTGGCAACGGGTGGCATTACCGGCTATGCTTGAGTGTGTGTGTGTGAGACGGTGGGCTTGTTCAAGCTGCCATCACGTTTTTCTAAAGTACAAATTATGTTTCACTCAAACTAGGGCAGGATCTCTTGACATATACACACACACACACACACACACACACACACACACAGGGTTATTATTACAGTTATGCATTAGTGCCGGAATCATGTCATGCTTTGTCAACACTTTGACTTTTTTTTCTCCACTTTTTTAGCTTCCGTTTTTTTACTTTTATCTATATTTCTTTTTCTTTCTCTCTCTCTCTCTCTCTCTCTCTCTCTCTCTCTCTCTCTCTCTCTCTCTCTCTCTCTCTCTCTC
>MU565024.1:6892599-6895099 GCA_024362625.1 Silurus asotus | reverse complement strand
TGCGTGTGTGTGTGTGTGTGTGTGTGTGTGTGTGTGTGTGTGTGTGTGTGTGTGTGCGTACTCACTGTGGCATTTCAGTGTTAAATACCCGCAGCTGCTCTGTGTGTGAAACCCAAAACTTTGTCCATGACCAAAAGAGAAAACATATCCAGTTACCCACACACACACACACACTCACACACACACACGCACGCACACATGCACAATGTCCCAGTCTACTGTTCAACAATGAATCTCTGTCACTCACTCACACATTCCACTCAAACCCGAGATTTTAGAGGAAGTTCCTGGTGCTGGAGCACAAACATCTGAAAGCTCTCAATCTGTGGAGTTGGATCATGAAATAATAAACATCTGAACATGTCCAGGAAAATTTAAGGGATTCCTTTTCCAATAATGTGCTGGAGTGGAACAGGAGTTAATTGCTGGACATTTATTGATAACTAAAGATGATCTAAATGATCATCTGAATATACACCATATAGGCAGAAGTATTGGAAAACCTGACCTTTTCAACAATAGTTGGTTCTGTCCCAAACTGTTAGAGCAATTCCGGAGGCACACAAGTGTATAGGACATCTTTGGAATGAGTGGCATGAAATTTGTCCTTCACTTGAATTAGGAGATCCAAACATGTTCCAGTATGACAATGCCCCTGTGCACAAAGTAAACTCTATGAAGATTTGCTTCACATAGGGTGGAGTGGAGGATCTCCTATCATAGTGCTCTGACCTCAACCCTGCAGAAGACCTTTGGGATGAATTTTTCATGCTGACTGTACCACAAATCTCCTTACCTACATCAGTATCTGACTTTACTAACACTCGTGTGGCTGGTTGAGCCACAAGCACAATATCTCTAATATCTAGTGGAATATCTTTTTAGAATAGTAGTTATTGAAATAGCAAATAGGAACTGTTGTAGAATGGGATACTCAAAAAGCACATACCAATCTTACGGTTAGGTGTCCACAAAGGGAGTAATATGGGAGTCTAAACATTTAAACATGTTTAGATGTGGAGATGATGGTCAGATATGTGGAGCAGAATGGTTTTCAACCAGACAAGAGATGTGAGTTGGACATATGAAAATATCTGGAGCATGAAGATAAATAACTCCCCAAATCTGAAGATGTCTGAACATCTAAGACAATCAGTATGATCTTGGGCAGGATGATTTTGAATTGACTAGAGCTACAGGCTGGACCTTTGAAATAACAGTTCCCAGAGGATTGGATATCTGAAGATCATGTGTGTCCAGCATGTCGCTTATATCCAGTAGCATCTCATTGTATTTTCATTCATTCATGTTATCAGGCCATAACGTTTAAGTTCAGCAGACACTTTTCCAGATTTTGATCATAGAATTCAGTTTTGAATTACAGTATGCACATTCTACTGTGTGTGTATGTGTGTGGGGGGGTATTTATTGGAATTACATCCCTTGAGGATGTGTGGTGAACCTCTGTCAGGAAGCATTTGCAACAAAACA
The DNA here is from genome assembly GCA_024362625.1 of Silurus asotus. Taxonomy (NCBI): domain Eukaryota; kingdom Metazoa; phylum Chordata; class Actinopteri; order Siluriformes; family Siluridae; genus Silurus; species Silurus asotus. Next base: position 6,893,608 of record MU565024.1, on the reverse strand, counting down.
CAACAACTCTCTCTTTCCTTTCGTTCTCCTCCCTCCTTTCTCTCTTTTTGACTCTCACACACAAACAAACAAAACATAACATGAACAATGACAAGTAAATTAATCATGTGAAGTAATAGAAAATGTTTTATAAAACTGATGTTTTTGGTTACTGAGGCAAGGATTTTAGTTTCTGGGGTGAAGATTAAAATAAATAAGATAACGTTTAAGCTTACTGAGGTAAAGATTTTAGCTATTGAGGTAAAGTGTAACATTCTTGGTGTCAAGGAAGAGGTTATTGAGTTAAATGTTAATATTGCTAAATGTAAATATTAAAGTTTCTGAGCTAAAAGTGTTATTGAGCTAGATACATTATAAAGGGGTGAAGTTTAAGGTTCTTGATATAATGGCTGAAGATATTGAGGTGAAGGTTAATATTACTGAGGTAAAGTGTAGGGTTCTTGATGTAAAGGCTGGAGTTTTTTTAAAGTAACTATTAGTATTACCAGTGTTGTGCTAGTTACTAAGAAATAGTAACTAGTTACAGTTACTAGCTACTTCATTCAAAAACTCAATTACTTTGTTGATTACTTACACCAAAAACTTTTTTAAAGAACTTTCTTTAATGTTCCCATTAATGCCATTTAATGCGTTATGGTCTGTACAAACACAAAACTGCTATCGCAGAAGATACGACTTTCGAACCAGAAAGACACAGCTTATATTTGAAAAAAAGTTTTTGTCTTTATGCTCAACTAAAGTGAAATAATAAGCATATTTTAACTTTGAGAAACTCGTCTTGCTCTTCCTTCAAGCCTTGCACAGACTTGAATAAACGGAGACATGCCCACAGTGCGTCTTCTTTAAGTTCACAGTGGTTGGCATCCACCAATCCCACAATGCATCGCTGCTGTAAACAGGTTAGACTGTAGTCTACACTTCAGCCAAAATTAATTAATTAAAAAAATAAAAAATAAAAAATTAACGGACAACGCACCATACGGTAACGGTTACTGAGTTACTTTATTTA
>MU565024.1:6785099-6887599 GCA_024362625.1 Silurus asotus | reverse complement strand
TTTGAGAGAAGAAATGGGAGATAAAACAATATGTACAGAAAACTGTGGATTAAAAGAAGAAAAGAGTGCTAGTGAAGGACAAAACAAGACAAAACATAAAAATAGAATAAGGAGAACATTTGAGAAAAAAGGAAGAAAGGGTAATTAGGAGAGAGACACAACAAGGGTAGACGTGTACGGAAAGATTGGGAGGAAGAAAAGAAGATAAAAGAGAGGGAGAAAGAGAATATGAAAGCAAGTAATAATAAAATCACAGAGAGTGAGGAGAGAGACAAAAAGGAGGAATGGACAAATACAGCAGAGAAAGACATGGGGACAGAAGAGAGAGAGATAGAAGAATAAAGACAGAATAATGGTGAGGCGATAAAATAGTAAAGAGTAATGAGGGAAAAAGATGGAAGGGGAAGAACAGAGGGAATGATAAAAGAAGGGGACAATGAGAGGAAATGGATTCAAAAATAGAGACAAAAAAAAGCATAGTATAACATTTAAAAGAAAAATACTAAGGAAAGTGTGAAAGAGAAAACAGGTATATGGATAGAGGGAAAAAGAAGGACAGCGAACGGAGATACGGGTTAGGATGGAAAAAAGTGAGGAAATGAGAAAGAAGGAAAATAGAGAAATGGAAGATATAGGGTCAGAGAAAATTAATAGCGGAAGATAAAAGGAAAGAAAGAAAGAAAGAAAGAAGGAAGTGGAGGGAAATAGGTAAGAATAGAGAAAGGGGAGTGATTAAAGAAAGCAAAAGAGTGGAGAAAGACAGAGGAGGATAGAAATAATGGAGGGGAGAAGAGAGAAGGAATGAGGAAAGGGTGGGATAATGCATGAATAGAGGCAATGTATAAAATACGAATAAAGAAAGGAGAAAGAGAGAGAGAGAGAGAGAGAGAGAGAGAGGCGGAGAAAGGGACTCCATTAGCGTAATGTGCAGTGAAATGTCCTGCTCAGAGCGATGACTCGTTAAGTGCTCTCCATCTGTGCTGCCGTATAAACGAGGGGAAATTAACGCTTGTCTATAATTCAACACACACACACACACACACACACACACACACACACACACACACACACACACACACACACACACACACATACACTCGCTTCACAGCATCAAGACCTTTCACAAATGTTAGCCAAGTTGTGAAGATAAGTGAAAAGATGATGTCATCAAACACAGCCACAGCAGTACTTTACAAAACTCTTAATCATCCACAAACGCTTCAACAAAAGTCCTAATTTGACACGATTTTTGGCAGAAATTTTTCATAAATGTTCGCAACGTTTGTGAATTTCCCTCATAACTGTTCACAACCTTTCCCTCATAAATCCTCACAATATTTGCAAATTTCATTCATAAATGTTCACAATGTTTGCAAATTTCCCACATAAATGTTCACAAAGTTTCCCTATAAATGTTCACAATGTTTGCGGATTTCAATCATAAATGTTCACAATATTCACTCATATCATTTATTACTGTTCACAAAGTCCATGAATTTCTGTCATAAATGTTTACGATGTTCGCAATTTTTCCTTAAAGATTTGCACAATGTTTGCACATTTTTTACCTCTATCTATCTATCTATCTATCTATCTATCTATCTATCTATCTATCTATCTATCTATCTATCTATCTATCTACAATGTGATGTGATCTTATATGACAGGATTTTATAGGTATGTTCATAAGTATCTATGAAATTTACTGCAAGCACTAGATAGCAAACAAAGGACAATCTGATAGGAATGTAAAAGCCATATAAAAATTTTCATTTTATTATTCACTGTTAATGCTAGCTAGCTGACAAGGTTTCATAGGAATAATTATTATTCTGTTTGAGTTACTCAGATAAGGTACTAGTAAACTAATATATTCTATAAAATCCAAAGTTCTCCTGAGCTAGCTAAAAAAAACCTGTTTAAACCATATTCATTCAACGCATGGCTAAACTGGCTTGCTAGCATCCACTAACTGAACAGGACCTCTGACTGGATTTTTATGTTCATAAATGTGTACAGCTATTCGGTTAGCTAATACTACTTAACCCAACAGGATTTCTGAAAAAAACAATGTGAAGTTATTTATAGATTTAATTTCTGCATTTAGCAGAAATGAGCTACAATTGCTAGCCAGGATACCTAAATTAGATAACCATTACTGGAAAAACATTATTGTTTCTCGTTTACATTGCTGCATACAGCTTTTTTTGTGCTGAGATGACAGGCCATGTTCATAAATGTTTGTCAAAGCTAACATAAGCTTAGCTTTTCTGACTGGAATTCTAAGTCATATTCTTTCTTTAATATTATGCCCACAGTCTACATTAGCTAACATGTGTTGCTCTGACTGGATTTGTAAAAGAATTTAGGTAGATAGCTAACATAATATCATCTGGTAGGCTTTTTGAACTAACCTTTAAGAATTTTTTTTTATAAATTATTCATACATTAAATGGCTAACACTATCTAGTCTGCTAAACATACACTTTATGACAGTGGTGGACAATAAGAAAGAAAATGTAGTTTGTTAATGTACTTAAGTAGCTTTGTCACAAATTTGTACTTTACTGACGTATTTCCTTTTGAGAAGACTTTTTACTCAACAACATTTAGCAAAACTAGTCATTCCTTCTTTTTTTCTTTATGAGTAGATGAAATCTTAACTGGACAAACACGCAGCAAACTACCAATCATCTACTGGTACTGGTATCTACTCGTCAAGAAAATACAGTTTAGCATCGGTTTAGCATTAATGTTTTAGGCACAGAATCATTTTAATAGATATCAATCAGTGTTTGAGTAAATAATGTCATTCTATTAAGAGATGGTGTGCTAAGAGTAACATTAGAGTCTTTTCACATCAACTGAGTTTATTAAACAAGAGTTATGTGACGAAAATTATAATAGAAACATTATAGCCGTGATAAATCATGGATATTTAAGTACATTTGAAGGCAAATACTTTTGAACTCTTAAACAAGTGTGAATTTATATGGAGCACTTTTACTGTTACTGGCGTAACATTTTACCGAGTGTATCTCTAATTTAGCTGAAGTACATGGTTTGTTTACTTTGTCCACTGCTGCTTTCTGTCAGGATTTTAAAAGATATAGCAATGTGTGGAGAGTGTTAGGGGTGTGTGTGGAGGACTTGTGTTATTTTAATGTAGATCAGGGCAGTCACTTGTGTGCGCGTGTGTGTGTTTATGTGTGTGTGTGTTTATGTGTGCGTGTGTGTGTGTGTGTGTGTGTGTGTGTGTGTGTGTGTGTGTATATATATATATATATATATATATATATATAGGGCTGACAGTCGAATAAAAAATGCAATCACAATTATTTGCATGATTGTCATGACTTAACTAGTAATGTACAGCGGGGATTACTGTACCTTAAATTAATACTTTTTAATACAAAAAATAAAGTTTTTAAATATAGTTTTTAATGCACTAACTAGTTGTAACAATGTTATAAATATATTACCTTTACTCTTAATCTCTCCCTTTGTTATTAATTATTTCATATATTTTTAAATTATTTTACACTCTGGAAATGATTCTTTCGATATTAATTTCTTTTTAGATGTCATGTTTCTATCATTGTATGTTCATTTTTTTGTGGTTGTTTTAATTGTTAAATATTGTACTTGGTTCCTTTAAGAATTATGTCTCGGTTCCGGTTGCTTTCCATGGCTGAGGAGAGGTCAATGCTAAAATTGTCTGTGAAGGCACTGTTTAGTGGTTAAAATGTATTTTTCGTTGGAGTTTATTACTTTTTTTATATGTGAGTAAAAAAAGACGTTATGTATAATTGTGTTTTGCGTTGAACATTTACATGTTAATTTCGCCTCTTTTATATGTATTTATTTATATTTTTATTTAAAATGGTCAAACAGAAATGCACGCTTCAAGAATCTCTCGGTAATAATATTAGTGCCAGTAAAAATTAATTTGCAATAATGCGTTATTAACACATTAATTTTGACAGCCCTAATATATACAGTATATATGTGCGTGTGTGTGTGTGTGTGTGTGTGTGTGTGTGTGTGTGTGTGTGTGTGTGTGTGAGAGAGAGAGAGATAGAGAGGGACAAGTAGAGGGAAAGACAGTGTAGATGTCATTGTCACTGACTGAACTGACATCTGATTAATCCGCTTATTAGCTCCTGTGAGACTCAGCTTGCTCGGTAATCATCTCGCTAGGCCTGCGGCAAATCCATGAGTCTGTGACACACCTGTCAACCTGAACAGTTCTCATGAGGACAGACAGACAGACAGACAGAACACACACACACACACACACACACACACACACACACACACACACACACACACACAGGTTTTCTTTTCAGACATGTCCTTGTCACATTCTGTTAGTGTCCCCTTGAATACACACCTACTTCACATACACACACACAAACACACACATTGTTGCTTGAAGGGAAAACCTTTTAGACAGCACTGTCTGTATTTGACCCTGCAGCTCAGCCAGAGGCGACTAACTGTGACATGCAGTGACTGTGTGCACGCGTTTTCGTGTGTATTTGTGTGTGCGTGCATTCAAGCAAGTGAGAGAGAAAGAGAAAGGAATGGAAAATGTGGAAGTCATGTCCCCACCACACATAAAAAGATGACAAAGGATTCTAACTGAGGGTGATGTTAAAATTTTATAGCATAATTGTCACTTTTCCAAACCTAGAGGTTTATTTTGTTACACGGATGTAGAACTCTCTCTCTCTCTCTCTCTCTCTCTCTCTCTATCTATCTCTCTATTTCTCTCTCTCTCTCTTTCTCACATCTCTCTCTTTCTCACACACACACCTACGTTTAAGTACTGAGAAATTAATTGATTTTGTAGCAAATCATGATGCACTGTTAATCTTGCTGACCTAAAACATTTACATGCTGTATGTTGTGTGTTTTTTTTGTTTTCCAGGTGTGTGACTGGTGCAAGCACATCCGCCACACTAAAGAGTATTTGGATTTTGGTTCAGGCGAGAGACGACTCCAGTTTTGCAGTGCTAAGTGTCTAAACCAGTACAAGATGGACATCTTTTATAAAGAAACCCAGGCAGCTCTGCCTGGTGGACTGTGTAACCCCATTTATCCGGCCGTAGACGGAAAAACAGAAAATAACACCGGGGTCCAACTTCTGACCCCTGAATCTTGGAACACACCTTTGGGTGAACTAAGACCCCGCAAGGCACCATCGCCAGGGGCAACAACATCCGGGGCTGGATACTCAGGATCAGCATCTGCGTCGCCCTCTGATTCCATCGCCACAGGTTCTGCATCTTCATCATCCTCGTCCTCAATGAAAATCCCTACGCCAAGGCCACACGAGAGTCCAACATTACCCCCACCACCACCACCTCTGCCACCACCCCCTGCTACTGGAATTCACCCTCCACTAGGTGTAGTGCCTAATGGAACTCATCCAATGGTCATGACACACCGTGGCCCTGTACCTCTTCCATTTTTTATGGAGCACCAAATGATGCAGCAAATCCGCCCTCCCTTCCTACGCCCTCCTGGCCTCAACAGCCCTCTTTCTAATCCCATGATTCCTGGAATCGGGCCACCTCCTCCACCTCGAACCTTGGGTCCACCATCTAGTCCCATGCACCGACCCCTACTTTCACCCCATGTCCACCCCTCTTCCACCCCCACTTTGCCAGGTAACCCTCCTGGAATAATCCCCCCTCACCCAGGTGCCCACATTCCTGGAATTCCCTTTCCTCCAGTTAACATTATGCCACCTGGGCCTATACCAATGCCACCAATGATGAATTTTGGCATGCCATCACTGGCACCATTAGTACCCCCGCCAATGCTCTTAGTGCCGTATCCTGTAATTGTGCCATTGCCAGTTCCGATTCCCATCCCTATTCCGATACCAATTAGTCCAAAGACATCAGGTGATCGCCCTGGAAATGATGGGATGTTTCCGGAAGTTTCTGGTGAGCACAGTGATTTACAGGAGTCTCCCTTCTCTCCCAGTTCATCCAGAGTAGGAGGACCTCATAAGCAGAATGCCTCTAACTCAGATGTGCTGTCCCCCAGCATTTCCAGCCAGATGGAAAGGCACAGTATGAGCTTGATTAAAACGGAAAATGCTGGAAGTTTTAGTTCATCACACCCAGGCTCTCCTTCAGAATCACCAGCAAATGGAATAATTGACTTGACAAAAAATCGACGGTCACGGCAGCAGCTAGTGATACAGAGAGCCGCACCATGCTTACAGGTAAAGCCTGAGCCTGAATCTACCACACATACTGGGCTTAACAGTTCAAGAGTGGGTGAATGTGAAATGAGTGAGAGAGATTCCTGCAGCACAGGACCATTGGAGGACAAACAAAAAGACAGAGACACAGAGCCCAAAAGCCCGCTGAGCATCACTTTGCCTTGTGCAGATCCTTCATTCTGTAGTGCTACACCTCTGCTATCCCAACCGATCACATGCAGCCTTTCTAACCCTTTGGCTAGCACCTCTGTGACAAAAACAGAGCCAGGTACTGCTACGCCTTGTAATGTGATTGTCAATGGCAGCTGCAACATGCCGCCACTAGAACCCAAAGTCCGGACACCCCCTCCAGAACAGCGCCCTGCTGTGGAAATAAATCGAAGGACAGCCACACTCTGTGATGTGCCAGCTGAGGGAGAGGACCTAAAGGAAAACAGCTGCTCAGCCATTGAGAGAACCTTATCCGAGCAGGCTGTAGCACCTGGCCGTGCTGGAGAGGAAAAGACCCAAGAAGCAGAGGATGCTGCGTCTGGAGCCGATCATGCATACGCCTTGCCTCTCATGCCTAAACCGGGCTGTGTCATTCAGCCTGTGCCAAAACCAGCAGATAAGACAGCAGCCATTTTACCATGCGGCCTGGAAGCACCATTATCAGCGGTGGGAGCAGCAGACATGGAGCCACCATTGAAAAGGAGGTGCTTGCGCATCCGCAATCAGAACAAGTGAAGTGTGAGAAAGATTGCAGGTTAATCACTTACTAGTTTTGGTCAGTATAATTTCTGGCTTGTTTTAACATTAAAACATTGTTAGCAAGATTAAGATTCAAATTAAGATTAAAATGGTCGCCAGAGGAGAATTTTTTCATTCAGTTAAGTGCAAGAAATTATTAAAAAAACTTTGAATTTGTTAATTATTTTAATTACCTTTAAATTTGGTGAATTAGGTGAATATAAGAGATAAATTGTGTTGCTTCCAGAATATGGAATAATTTTTTATTTCTCTCTCTCTCTCTCTCTCTCTCTCTCTCTCTCTCTCTTTTGCTTTCTCCCTCTGATAGACACTTACATCTCACCAAAGGGACAACAGCACAGCACTGCAGCAGATAACATCAGTCCACCAATCAACTTCAACATCTCTACTCCTAAATAAGCTCAAACATGTTTCAGTTAATTGCACTTCCCACAAATATCATCTCAGAACGGACTGAGCCCATGGATTACTTTTAAGGGACGATTTTTCGATTGACCTTTAAACTTTTTATGGTCCCCTTTTCTCATCGCTATTTAGTAATGTTCTATCCACATGGATGCACATGGATGCAACTCCCTCTACAGGACTGGTGCAACACTGCAGTGCTATGGATTGTAAAAGAAATAAAGAGTTGGGATTAGGCCAAAACACTGGTGACCAAGCCAAAACAGGGATCATGAGAAGTCCCATGGACTGCCAATGAAATGTGCAAAAGACGGACAGGACCAGTTCCTGAACAGGCCCGAAAGCAGGCCTTAAACATGGCCATAAACATCATGCCTGCCACTCATGTGTGCCCATAGGTGACAGACAAGTATTTGCTTGTTTTTGGTATTCAGACAAGTCTGTTTTGTCTATATGAGGTAAAAAAGAAAGAGCTGGAGCTCTGAGATGCCCCAGGTGTCACACTTTAGATGGATAGAGTGCCAAGAAAGTAATGAAAAAGGTCACTGTGGTCACATCCTTTAGTGGCATCTCTCTTTTTTTAACTTCTACTTCTCTCTTTGGCACCACCAGCAAAACAATTCTTTCTCTGTGTCCATTCTGGCCAACAGAATGGTCTGAGATGTTAAAAGTACTCCCCCTGCTGGAACAGACTAGACATAGAAAGGAAATTATGACAGGGGGTTGAAGTGCTTATGAAATTGAATATTTATAGACAGTTTGCTGTTGCTTGTTATGGTTGTGTTTAAAAGGGAAGGATGTGCAATGTAAACTTTCATCGAGGCATGGATGACAGGGTAGAACCTTCATTAGATAAGTTACACCAGAATTTGAGGTCTAGCCTCCAACCTAAACCCAGAGATCAACAGAGCGACGTATATGCCAAACACTATTTTTACAATATTGGAATAAAATGCAACACACTTAGTGGTGCTCCAGGGTCCTAGAGTCCAGTATATTTGGGTGATTTCTCTGCACAAACATACTTAGTAAACCTAATAAATGAGTCAACTTGGGTGTCTTTGTGGCAGGGAATTAAGAGGCTTCACTGGACTCCAGTTCTTCTACTACTATAGTGGCCTAGCTCTAAAAATCTTGTCATTATGTATGCTATCCAAAAGAGATAATGAAAAATATCTTCCCACTGATCAACTACAATCAATCATACGTTGGTTGAACTTTCAGCATGCTGGCTAAGTAGCAGTCTAAGTGTACCAAGGTCTGTCATTTATAGTGCCACAAATAAGTTATAATGCTGTTATTTTTGATTTTGCCAACTTGCTGATTTTGTTGAGTGGCCATTATTTTGCTATCCCAAGCAGAAGTTTTGTTTCCTGCCTTTATCGAGTTGATCAGATTTGTAGACAAGACATGCTGTGGTTTCGAAGAAATGTCACAATCTGCACAAAAATATGGTTCAGATAGAAATGGAAAAGATGAGTTTAAATTGGTGTTTGATCTCAAAGCATATGATTATCAGATCAGTCTATAGTAAGTTTAGACAAGAAAGCAACCGTGAAAAGTAAAGAGATCAAGAAACAAACCAGTAAAGTTCAACTTTAAACCAACAACATGGCGATTTACAGCTTGGTAAGAGTGCAACTCAAAGCCTGTAGTGTGTGTGTGTGTGTGTGTGTGTGTGTGTGTGTGTGTGTGTGTGTGTGTGTGTGTGTGTCTCTGTGTGTGTCGGTGTAGATGTGAGGTTTTGGTCTTGCCAAGAACCTGAAGGATTTCACTACGGTATAATTTTCCTTCATCATCAGAGAAGAAAAAACTGGATGTCAAAAAGGTGACGGGAAATGATGTGAGGAAAAAAGTGGCAAGAAATGATGTGAGGAAATCATATATCATTTTAGGGTGTCGGGAAAAAGTCAAGGTCATTTAGACGTTTGCCCCAAACCCTGAGGCTCTCTAATGGAAAAAGATCTCCCATGTTACCTGAGAGCTTGAGTTCCTCAACCAGTTTGGTGTTTCTCAGTGTATTCATTTCTAATTTCTTCTTCAATGTCTGCTTTAATCGGTCCCTCTGACATCAATTGAACTTCCACCCCAAATTTTCTTTTCCTACTTCCATCTGTCTGTATCTCCACCCTTACTTCCCAATTTGATGTGGAATTAATTGCATTGGCTATTTTGGGGGATTTCTTTTTTTTTTAAGGTGTTGTTCACCTTAACACTGAACTGTAAACTGAACTTATGGACACACACACACACACACACACACACACACACACACACACACACACAAACCAGTTTCTAAACTGCCAATCTTATTACAGTTTAGTGATTTTTTCCTAACAGGAGTCTCTAGTGAAGTCCCAGTATCTGTGAGATTAGTGTGTAAGAAGGATGCGAAACACAAGAACACACAATCTACATATGTGAAAGGGATTATTGGAAGTCTGGCTTCAGCCCAGTTTCATTCACAAAAATATACAAAAGTGCTGAAAAATAATTTTGTTATAAATTAGATTTTTTGTAATACATTTTTTTAGGTTTATTCTCTTCACATAATTGAAAGAGCACCAATTGACACATGCAATAATCTATTTAATTCCCACACCTTTTACCCCATTTTTATTTCACTCACAATATCTGTTACGTACAAACATTTCACTAAATTGACTAGAAATCAATACAAAAAAAATCAGTAAAAATCATTCGCTCTCATAAACAGTAGACATACAAACCCAAACACTCCAGCACCTCTCGGATAACGCTGAGACCTGAAATATTGTATATTTGTGAGTGTGCGTGTGTGTGTGTGTGTGTGTGTGTGTGTGACCTTGCTATTGTAATCTGATTCATGCAGACTGGACAGATATAACTCTGAAACTAAACCCTGCTGTAGTGTCTGTGGTTTCATGCAGACAAGACAATGACACCAGCATAAAAAAGTGTGTGTGCTTGTGTGTGTGTGTGTGTGTGTGTGTGTGTTTTGCAAAAGCAAGTGCTGTCCTTGATAAGCAGGAACAGCCAGAGAAAGAAAGGCTTCAAGGAAAGATTCACGCACTGTGGGCTCTCGACAAATCCAAACAAACCAAAGTGTGTTACATAAGAAACTCTATTGTGTCTATTAAAATGCCACTTAATGTCATTTTTGTGGCTTTACACTGAGAGATTATACAGTATTTGTTTATTTTTGCTCCTCTGTTAGTATTAAAGGCCAGCAACTCACAGGAATATTAACACTAATGCTACATGAATTTTTATTTTTATTTTCATTATTTTCACAAATCTAAAAGGCCGTTTAAGATCAATAAAACCGTTTATTTTATGATGCTAGATTTGTGAACTGAAACTAGAAACCATGCGCTAATCACTCAATGATTACCAATATATTTAGTAATTAGTAATGAGTTTTCTATAAAAATCTGAATAACTGAAAGCTTTTGTAAACTTCACAGAGTACCGCTGTTGTTTTGACAACATTTCCACATGTAATCGCTGCATGTAAGAAATATCAAAACGTGAAAACATAAAGAGGAAAGCACTAGCTAGCCACCTTTGATAATAGCCGCAGTGGTTATTAACAGGCTTTGTTGTCATAGTACCACCGTACGTCAACCCCGGGCCCATTCTATATATGCTGATACTAAATTATTTGGATAAGTTTTGGATTTAGATCGTCAGTTTGACATAATTCTGGATTTTTGTTGTTTATCAAATCTGCTGATGGATTTTATTACCAAAATTGAAACCTGTTCAGGTGGTTTGATTTTTTTTTTTTTATATTATACATTAGCAGCCAGAAACTTTTATGTCCACATGTTTGAAGATGACTCAAAGCTTTAAAGGCCAAAATCTTGGTCCACAGATAATGTCAGTAACATGGTAATAGTGGAATATTTGTGAGCCCGACCCCAGGACAGGAGCATCTGGAATAAAAGTACAGTTACAAAGTACAAAATACAACTCTACAATGTGGTAGTTCCACCACCCACCCACTCCAATTTAATACGGAAGAACAACCAGCGACCAATTAGAAAGTCATTTGGAGCGAATTAACACTCGATTGAATTCAGATAGTGTGAGTGAATCAGGTTCTAAGTGTAGAGCGGACTCGCAACATTAACGGGATAAACAGAAACAGATAGTGTGTCATTTTAGACTATTATTGGTGGACTGTTTTATCAGTGCACAATATACAAAAGTGTTGTGTCTGTAAAGATTCTCAGTCATCCAGGTGCAGTAATCTGAAAGTTGAATCATGTCAAATGGACTTCTATCCATTATCAATCCAACCAGATCCAACCAAATAGAAACTCATTTGACATGACACATAACTTTAAGACACATAAGAATTTTTCCCCTAATTGAGTCCCGCATTGCCACCAAGTGTGATTGGAATAACATTCGGGTTTGACTTGTTCTCTTCCGCCATCGTTCAAGAAATGTATGTAATCAATGAGAGAGCCCTGTGTTGTCTTTTAGTACCTTACATTGTAAGAATTAGATCTTCTTGTTGTAGTTTGTCTTATTTATTTAATTTAAGTTATTGACGCTTCGCTACAGATGAATCGTCTTTTTTTTTATGTACTTTCCAAAAATCTCCAACATCCTGCGAAATGTGCAAAATGACCAAATTCTGGCCACACAACTATGTGACATGTCAAAACACTCAGCACACTGGGGAAGAGTAAAAATAACGAGGAACACGGGACGTAGCTGAACACATTTCACAAGGAAATTAACATGTCGAGTAACAATCACATTTGCTTCAGGACAATTTTATTTTCAGTTATTGACCCTTTAATTAATTAATTATTTTTTTATTTACTTTCCAAAAATCTCAGACAATCTCTGATTTTTTTTTTTGCTTGTTTTAAAAAGCAGCTAATCTGAATTTCAGCAATCACAGTAAAACACACTATGCTAGTATTTTGTTGCATTACATTATCATCATAGTCTTGAGCGTATTTACGGTATGCCTACTACTACTACGGCTTTTTTCATTAACATTATCAGAGTATGAACGCTTTCCTTGGTGCCACTAAATTTGTGTCATCATATCAATGGTCCAATGCAAAACCTCAGCATTTGTACCGTCTGATGAATTATAAGCAGCGTGTCATTTTAACAAACACTATTACAACACGTGATAAAACGTTAGCCAATTCATCATGAAAGCTACAATGTAACATCAAAATGCTAAACTTTTTCCTGTCAGAGTTCTGACGGGGTTCAGAAGGTTAGATATGACTACACTGTATTGATTAATCAGGTCTGGACCTACGTTTTTAGATCATTGTGTGTTCCGCAGGCCAGACGTTATACAATCAAGCTCTACAAGCCACCAAGAAATCACCCACAGCCAGAGTTATGCAACAACAAACCCTTACAAACTCTTAGTGCACTCTGTGAAGCGGACAATAATGAAAAACAAAAACATTAAAATAAAAACACAATTTTTTGTGAAAATAAATTTTGCCGGTGAAAAAAGCTGCCTTAACTGTCGCTTCTGCTGTCCAGCAGTCTGATGTAACAAATCGTACACTTTGTAAAAAAAAGGAAAAAAAAAGAAAAAGAGAGAGAACAATAACAAAAATTACACACACACATACACACACAAAAAAAATTATCTAAAAACTAAAAAACATCCTCATGCTGATGTATATATTGCTTTTCTCCCTTCCATTGAATCTACTGAATCATTTGCGGAATGCAAGGACTAATCGAAAGTTTTTGTCTTTTCTTTTTTTTCTTGGACACACCAAAACAATATCCCACTCTGTTCTAGTCTGTGGTCAATGTTGTAGCCGCTCGGTAGCGAATCAAAGGGATCACATCTCGAATCACATATCGCTAAAGTGACACCAAACTTCCTTCAACTTTGATTGTTCGTATTTCACACAACATCCCCCTCATGCTCACTCCGTCCGTGTAAATCGTACTCGCAAAACATTTTATAGTATTATTTATTAATGACAAGTATTTGCATTTGCAAATAAATTAAGAAAAACAGAAGGAACGTGGCTCTTTGAACAGGGTAGCCTGAAGAGAGGCATTCGGCCCACGTTTATTCATTTCTTTTCTAAATGAAGAAAAGGAAAACAGCAGGAATAATAATGATAATGATCTTTTTTTGTCTTTTTATTATGAAATTGTTATATAAAAGAAAAAACTTGTTGCCAAGATTGCTTTTAAAAACAAATGTATCTTTTTTGTCTTGTAACAGTATTTGTTTTGAACTGAATAAATAGAGGCAAACGCAATATTTTTTCATCTTGCTTTGGATGTCTCTTTATGTGTTTCTGTGGGGTTTTATAACACTGGTCTGGGCTTAGTTCTTAAAACTTCAGCTTATTGCCTCACAGTATAGTAGAGGTGCCTATAATAGTATAGTATAGTAGTTTATAGTATGGTAGTTTATAGTATAGTATAGTATAGTATTGTATAGTATATTATAGTATGGTATAGTATAGTATAGTATAGTATAGTATAGTATAGTATAGTATAGTATGGTATAGTGTAGTATAGTATGGTATAGTATAGTATAGTATAGTATTGTATGGTATGGTATAGTATAGTATGGTATAGTGTAGTATAGTATGGTATAGTATAGTATAGTATAGTATAGTATAGTATAGTATAGTATAGTATGGCATGGTATAGTATAGTATAGTATTGTATGGTATAGTATAGTATTGTATGGTATAGTATAGTATAGTATAGTATAGTATGGTATAGTATAGTATAGTATGGTATGGTATAGTATAGTATTGTATGGTATAGTATAGTATAGTATTGTATATTATAGTATGGTATAGTATAGTATAGTATAGTATAGTATAGTATAGTATAGTATAGTATGGTATAGTATAGTATAGTATAGTATAGTATAGTATGGTATAGTATAGTATTGTATAGTATAGTATTGTATGGTATAGTATAGTATAGTATAGTATAGTATTGTATTGTATGGTATAGTATAGTATAGTATAGTATAGTATAGTATAGTATAGTATAGTATTGTATGGTATAGTATAGTATGGTATAGTATAGTATAGTATGGTATAGTATGGTATAGTATAGTATTGTATGGTATAGTATAGTATAGTATGGTATAGTATTGTATGGTATAGTATAGTATAGTATAGTATAGTATAGTATAGTATAGTATGGTATAGTATAGTATAGTATAGTATAGTATGGTATAGTATAGTATAGTATAGTATAGTATAGTATGGTATAGTATAGTATGGCATGGTATAGTATAGTATAGTATAGTATTGTATGGTATAGTATAGTATAGTATTGTATTGTATGGTATGGTATGGTATGGTATGGTATGGTATGGTATGGTATGGTATGGTGCCCACACTTATTTCTATGAAGGGCCAAAAAACTAACTTGAATGAGGGCTGTAGGCTGAAAGTAAAAGTTGCCCTGTTACCCAACTCTACTATATCAAAATAAAAGTTGGCATGGTTCCCCTCAATTATGGTTTCATAATATTTAGTAATAAATAAATAGAAAGCATGTTTCTATTCAGTGTTCTAGTTCTGTGAGATTTACAGTACGATAAAAACATAGAAAAAAAAATCCAGTTTATAGTACAATAGAGTTCAATACTCAATGCAGCTATTTGTTAAAAGCGTTACACCAATAAAAATTTATTGTATCGAATTAAATGACATGCAAATAAAAGTCCACAAAGAGTGTATTAGTGCTATTATTACACAGGCACAATCCAGGGTTTCTGCATTTCATTATTTGGGAATTTCAGTTGAACTCTGCAAATCGTCAATTTTGACAAATAAAACGACAAGATTGATAAAGAAATGGTGTTATCGAAATAGTAAATCGAAGAGATAAGCCATTTCCCCCCCTTTTTCCCTTTTAACATATAGCACGGCCCAATCAAAGCTCAATACTTTGGCCCACGGGCCCTGGTTTGGTTATTCTGGGGTTAAGGAAATATCTGCACTCATGGAACACTACTCAGGCAATCTAACCAGGGAAGCAGAAATATCTCTTTTATAAAATAAGATGCTTTGCTAAAAATTTTGCAGTGATTTATGTACAAAATGTACGTACAATTTTTTTGTTGAAGTACAACTCATATTTATTTATTCATATTTATCCTAAGAAGCCATGAATTATATATATATTTTTTTATTACTTGTTTTCTCGCTATCACGACATCATTTTCTCGCTATCACGACCTAATGTTTTTGAGGATATTATATACAAATCTTTGTATTTTTATACATTATTTTCTGCACACTGAAAGAAAAGAAATGTCTCTAAAGCCAACGTGGATAACAAAAATGTTGAGTTTTTAAATGATTTTTAAAGGGTCACATCTAATATACATGGGGGGGGGGGGAGCGAGGGGAGGGGGGGGGGGGGGGGGGGGGGTGTCATTGGATGCTATATGGCGAATTGGAACACGTCCCATCATGTAAGCTATTAGAAGTGTTAGATATATTTGAGATGTTCGCGGTGATGTTCAAATGCCTCACACGGGCCCAAATCAGGGTGGAGAAAAAAATGAAAATCACAAACTTGGCAACCCGCCGAAGCTACGGATGCCGCTGTGGGCCTCTGACGTGGGCGGAAGAGATTTCAGCGCTTTTCCGCTTATTTGCGAAGTGATTTATTAGGAATCGAGGAGTGTAGAGAAGGATTTGTGTGTGTGTGTGTGTGTGTGTGTGGTGGGACAGAAGGACAGGATGGAGGGCAACTTGCTGCTGCTGCTGCATGCCGCAAATTTCAGCACGTTGTTCGTGTGCATGGTGCTGAAGTTGCCCCAGATCGTGGTGCTGATGAAGGCGAAGACGAGCACCGGAGTGAGTTTGAACAGCCTGCTGCTCGAGCTCACCGGGTAAAATCCTCTGATCATCTCATACACACTACTGCACTAACACATGCATGGGGAATTTTGCATTGTTGGGACCTTTTTTTTAAGCACAAGTTTCAATGGGCTCTTCATCATCACCATCATCGTGGTGCTGATTTGTCACTTGATTGTCATTTGTTACGAGATGGTCCTCAGACTTGTCCCACTCTGACATCACCAGGGGAAAGAACCGATCAAGAAGCCCCCATCAAATAAAGCTACAATCCACTGAAGATCTTCTAGACTGTGATGTTGGATGTTAATTAGATGTGAGTTATTATATGTGTGCTTTAGGAACCGTTTATTGCGTTATAGCGATTGTGCCGGGTTGTTTCCGGTTGCGCAGGAAATAAGTAGCAGTACAACGAAAAACAACCGCACAACTTCCTGTTCTGGGGTTTCACACTTTTCACTGTGTATAAGACTTAAGTATATTTTGAGCTCTCGAATGTGATTGGTCACAAGTTTTCTATTGCAGCATCTTTAACAGCATTCCTCGTTTCCATAGTAACAGCTCATCAGACGTGTGTGTAATTGATGATGTGGTGGTTTTTCTGTTCTGTAACATTTAGAGAAAGAATGAAAGAGTTAAGGTTTTAAGGTTTTCTACAGTCTCCTACAGTTTCCTACAGTTTCCAGGGA
Source organism: Silurus asotus (assembly GCA_024362625.1). Classification (NCBI taxonomy): domain Eukaryota; kingdom Metazoa; phylum Chordata; class Actinopteri; order Siluriformes; family Siluridae; genus Silurus; species Silurus asotus. The sequence goes on along the minus strand of MU565024.1, from coordinate 6,870,677 downwards.
TTAATTGGTAATAAGACACGCTGCAATTTCTTAAACAAGGGACGGAAAAGAGAAGCGGGTGAGGGAACGACTGTTTAAAGCTGCTATATCGTAAACAAGAACTGACTCGAGAACTGTAACGAACAACGTATGTTCCACAGCAACAAACATGGCTGTAAATATGAATATTATTATGTTGTTGTTGCTATTTAGAAGATCAAGAAGATTGATAATTTATACAGTACCTTTCCTGAGCTCAAGAGCGCATCACTGTAAAGATCAGTGCATGAAAATCAACAATCATATGGATTATATATTTGCCCAATCCTGAACAAAAAGCCAATGCAGCTGCATATATTGGTTTTATCAAATTCTGCAAACAAGCAAATCCATAACAAAGAACACAGGGATTCTGGTAATACTGGGAGAATGAATAGGTTTGGAGCTGGGATTTAAAGTCTTAGATGAAGGTGGTTGTCAAGGGCCAGGAGTTTCATAGCTTAAGTGCCATAATAGAAAAAAAAAAAATCCTGGCCCCATTGATGAAAGATGGGATCTGGGAACAACAATATGCAGAAGGTCAGAGTGACTGAGTGAGAATGTAAGGAGAAAGTAGCTCAGAATGAGGATAAAAGTGTTATTGATTTTAAGATTTCAAGATTTTTATTTGTCGCAAAAAATAGAAAGGGTTAGATAGAAGGGACTAAAACATGAGAAAAGAAACAAAAGAAATAAAAGAGGAAATAAAAAAAATATATAGTAGATAATGATAAACTGGTATTTAAAAAATGGTGTAAATAAAGTTGTGCAAAAGGGAAGTACAAAATGCAATGAGGTATAACACACCAAAAACTGTAACAGTAACAGCGAATATTCAAGGTGCTGTGCAGAATGAACATGAGGATGATGATGAATGGAGAACTGAGCACAAGAGACTTATAAACTCATTTAGATGGGCACGCTCACATTAAAATGTCTGTGGGAAGAAGCTCCTCCTAAAACTCTCAGATTTGACCATCAGACAGCAGAAGTGATTGCACAGGTTGAACAGGTAGTTAATTGCTGTGGCATAAGTGGAATAGAAATTTGAATTAAAAATGTTAATTAAGAAGTTTTCTCTCTCTCTCTCTCTCTCTCTCTCTCTCTCTCTCTCTCTCTCTCTCTCTTTTTGTAGGTTTATAGTCTTCGTCTCCTATCAGATGTACTATGATTATCCTCCTCCTACGTACTTGGAGTATCCCATCCTCATTGCACAAGGTGAGAAGAGAATGACCTGTATGTTATTTGGTCTAATGGTGTGTAAGAGAGGGTGTGTGTGTGTGTTTAACATTCTACTAAATTTATCTATCTTTGTCTGTGTGTGTGTGTGTGTGTGTGTGTGTGTGTGTGTGATTTCAGATGTGATTCTGATGATTCTCATCCTGCACTATAATAGAAACACGAAGCACAGTCTCATCTACGTGGCCATGTATCCTTAGACACACACACACACATTCACATTGCATGACCCCAGGCTAGCTGCTCAATAAATAAAACATACTAGCTGTTTTGTTCTACTGGATTCCCTGGAAGCTCCGCCTACTTTCCTTCTATTTCATTTGAATTAAGTTTCAACCAGCGCTCTCATCTTGTCTCAGCTCGCCTCGATTTTCCTGCTTGAAAGTTCCAGCATATTGCGGGATTATTGCGTCACATTTTTCCCAAGCTCGAGATTCGTAACTATTTCTCATTTAAAGATTACTGTTGTTAAGTGTCCTCGCCTCAGATCTGACTCCTTAACGCCACTCTACCAGGTTTGTAGGCGGCTGGAAACTACTCACCTTGGAGAAATGGGTCATCGACATGGCCATGGTGAGAACATCTGCCAACATCTGTTTATAGTATAAATACACACTTAAAAAAATATAAATATTTAGTGAGCATTTTAGACCTAAAATTTTCAGCTGGTATGATTATTTATAGCAAATGTACCAGATTTAAACGTACTAGTCTCCATCTCTCATTAAAGTGAACTACAGAAGCACATAAAAGAGGGGTGTAACGGTACACAATAATCACGCTTCGGTACGAACCTCGGTTTTCAAGTCACAAAACAACTCCTTATTTATTTCTTTTTTATTAACATGGTTTATTATTTAACATTTGTGAACATCGACAGTTTACATTTTTCAAAACAATTTTAAATAAAATGTCTGCTTGGTTCATATAAAAATGAAATATATACAAATTGAATAAATCAAATGGATAAAATATAAATTTTTAAATATATTGATTCATTTAAGTAGGCGATTTAAGTTAGCACAAATTAAGCTGATTAAATAAATGGGGAAAAACATTTTTATAGTTTAAATTTGTTAGACCCGGTTTGGGTAATACAGATGTGTATATAAGTGTTTGTTTGTGTTTTTTACATTTCATATTACATTTTCTAAACATATGTTCTACTTAACTATTCTACATATTTAAGCATACATTAACAAATGTCTGCATTTAAGAAACACACAAGATATTTATTTGTTTATTAAGAAATAAATTCCTTCCTTCCTTCCATCCTTCATTAATTTATTCGCTTCCTGGAATTGTCAGGAATTAATCTTTTAGAAGAGAAATTCTTGAAGCTGTACATAAAATATAAAAGAATCCACATAGTTGGACTGTTGTAAAAACGCTGGCGATGCACTTGTGTGAAACATCAATTTCACACAAGTGCAGAACAAAATCTGAGTTTTCGCACATGCACAATACAAACCGTGTTTCAGTGACACGAGGCAGAGGCAAAAAAACTTGCAGTTTGCCACTTAATATGTTTGAGAAAGAACTTCGATTTGAACTATGTTCCACACGTAAAACAAGGATTGCATTCGGTACATGTGCACCGTACCGAAAAGTCTTGTAATGATCCTCCAGAATTATTGGCACCCTTGGTAAATATGGTAACACAAGGTGGGGATTATATGTTTAATATCACACAGAGTTTGAGTGAAATCAAACATCGTTATTTTCTCTCCACTGTCTCATTGTGTGTGTGTGTGTGTGTGTGTCTGTCTGTCTGTTTGTCTGTGTGTGTGTGTGTGTGTGTGTAGAGTGTGTGTACCCTCATCAGTGCCAGCAGTAAACTCCTGCAGCTTCGGTGTCTGTGGCGGTCAAAAGACTCAGCGCAGGTCAGCACTTTAACCTGGGCGCTAGCATCGTACACGTGTTTGGGTGAGTTTAACATCATTCATCATCTGAAGGTCTGTTTCCTTTAAAAAAAAATCTAAATAATAATGTGTAAAAACTGAAGCAGATCATCGGACTGTATGTTTTGTTGGTTTATCCAGCGAGGATCTTCACTACGATGGTGACGACCGGAGACACTCAGGGTGAGGTTAATTTTTTTAACATTTTATTTTATGTAATTATCATGTTTTAGCACATGTTTATGTTGCTGTTATCATTATTGCCAGTAGTAGTACCATTTAGAGGACGACCGATCAGTGGATTTTACTGATACCGTATATGATACGCTATTTTGAATCATACTTGCCGACTACCTATTAATCAACTGATATTTACAAATAGAAACTGCATAAAAAACAAACAAACAAACTCTAGGTAAAATAGTGCTTTATTACAAAACAAAGAACTGTACTGAATCATGAAAATGTGCTAAATGAAATAAATATGAATAGTTGCATTATATTAATAAATACTGAGGAAGATAAAAAGCATGCATTTAAATGGAAACAAAAAAGTAACACAAATAAATAAAAAGAGATATTCATAATGAATAAAAAATAAAGACACTTCAAATAAACAGCACATGGTGTCAGTGATTCACCTCTAGAGGCCGCTCTGGTACTGTATGACGCAACCCGGAAAAACTATCGTTATTGACCTCTAGTAGCAACCCTAGTTGAAGCAGTGGTGGTAAATCTTTTAACACCCTCTCCTCTTCCTCCACACAGTTCTGATCCGCTTCGTGGCCATGACGGTTCTGAACCTGTGGGTGACTGCGACGGTGATCTACTACAAACCCAGCACTAAGAAACGCGATTAAGGCTGAGCGATTCTAAAAGCACTTCCTGTAACATAGGAACGTCTTTTCTCCTAGGATAAAGTGAATAGATAGTGAGTGCGTGTGAGCGAGTGAATGAAATACACAACCAAGGACCAACACTTATTATCTAAACCAGGAGCTGAATTTTTTAACTTTTGCTTTTTTTTTTAACTCTCTAATGATCATTTAGATATAGATTGCCTTTTAACGCTTTTAGACTCAGGGTTCTGGTTTCTTCTCACTTTAATGTTGCTTTACAGCAGTATTCGGATAACACATTGTGATTAACCTCTCAGCGTGTGTACACTTTGTAAATCTTTTGAGGAAACAGGAGTATTAATGATCTCTAATGTGCCAGCACACACTTCTGAAACATTCCCAGTATTCCTGTGGGGCCTTTCCTCGAAACCTTTTCACGGGTATATCTTTCTACATCACGTCTTACATTTTTATCATATCCAAATAAAGTAGATTTTAACTTTATTTTTTAGACAGACCAAATGAATATAAATACCAATATACAGTGTTTGTTTACATCAGTATGCACAATACTTTCTATTTATATCCAAGCTAGAATCATAGTGAAATGAATTTTGTCTTCCAGAAAAAAATAATAAATTCTATGCAAAGACATTCCAACCATGAAGATAAAATGGAGAGAAATATAAAGCGATGAATTTCTAATTCCTCATGGACACTGTCCACATGCACAACGATATTTTCTGTAAAAAGGTTTTTTTGTTTTTGTTTTTTTGAAACCACCATTTAAAGTGCTTCGTTGTTCCTTGGTGTTTTTCTTACATTACCTCCTAAGCGATGTTTTGTACACTGACCTGTACTTCTACTCTGTGATCAGGGTTTATCCTCTACCTGAATAAAGGCACCTGCTAATAAATGTAAACGAAAGGTGCACTTTTTTTTTTTTTTTTTTTATAACTCTCTCACATTCAGTGATGTACAGTGAATTATTTGCGTGCCGCTCTACAAGACTGCACGTTACAGCACAGACAGATCGATATTGCCAGTCTTGCTGAGGTCACGTCAGCGCCTTTTGCGGATGGAGATATTTTTAAAATGGAAATGGAATTCCATCTGACAAAAGTCATCTGACGTTTGCCTTCGCTGGCGTAAATTGTTTTGAAATGTTTACGTTCTTTGCGCGAATGGCAAATATTTACGCTCTTAAAAACAAATGATTGGGTAGAAAATTGGCAAGAATGTAACAAACACACTCCTGTGTTTACAGTTTAGGGAAGAAATCGCTAACAGGGAAACTAATTTTAACTCCACATCACCTGTTTGAAACTCAACATTGAATACTATGACGTTGACTTTTCTTTCTGTAAAATAAAAATTTTTATAAAAAAAAGCATAAATAACAACAAAGATAAATGTTAACCCCGTAATCGTACTTCATATATATATATTTTTTATTTTATATATTTCATATATCTCATTTGGGAGGCTGTCATTTGTGGCATTAAATCATAAATTAGAAACTAAGGTGTTTGAACAGGAGGTCAGCAGGGTTAGAAGTCTGTCAGAGACTCTGTGAAATCATTTTTGCTAATCTGCGATCCTTAGAACATTTTTTCAACATACACTTTTTCCTTATGATGAAACTCTTTTCTAGTCCAGCAGAACACATCACAACATATCCAACATTCCACACTTGATTTATATGCAGTTTACAGGTTTCATTTGCATCAAAATTGAGTGACGTTCAGATTAAAAAAATAAATAAATTCATTCTATTTTACTGCACAAGATATCAGACTTTAATTCAATGTTGGTCTTTTGGGATACTTTGGTTCTTTGGGGTTAAAAGCTCAGTATAAATACAATTTCAATAGAATTGAATCAAACTGATCTGCAAAGATTGCTGTGTTTTTATTTCTTTCTATTTAACATAAACTTTACTATTAATATGTATTAAGTGTTTTAAAATACAAGACTTTTGTAGATCGTTCAGGCTGCAAACACAACAGAGAACTAACCGTGTACAAGTACGCCACCATTAAGCAGCTTTAACACTGACTCTTGTGCTTTCCAGTTCTCTGATCGCTAACTATGCAGGGTTTCTGAGACTTAGAAACCTATGCAGGATCTACAAAAATAGTCAATTGAAGTGATCATTTTATTTAAAAAAGTGTCATCGGGTGTGCAGAATGTCTGACTTTAGTCATTGTTTTTATTCCTGTGCTTGTACTTATTCATAAACATTATTTTGGTTATTTTAATTAGTGTGTAAATGTTTACCACATTTAACACATGTTCACCACATCTAGTGTAAATTTGTCTTAATTTCTTAAAAGAAAATGTTGCCAACACCAAAGAAAACCCCCCAAAAAACACCACCAACTATCAATATAAAATATTGTGATGGTGGTGGTCAAGCTTTCTGGCATCTTTAGGACAAAAGTTTTATTTTTGAAAAGTGAGAAAAGCAACCTGAAGGAACGACTATATAATGTCTATAGCTAACGTAAGCGAGAACAAGAACTAACTAACTTGTTTTGCAGACATTCCACATTCCATAACTATAAATGGGTAAAAAGTACACATTGTATTTTAACCAATAAAATTGTAATCATAAAAAAGTAAGCCCTATAACTCAAAACAGAATTTACAACTTGTGTGAGTAATACTTTAGGGTTATGCTGCAATTAATACTAGTACACAATTTTTTATTATAAAGCATTTAAGTTTGTTCATTTTTGTTACATGAGATACAAGATTTGCTAAATTGGTAGACTTTTAAACATTCTCTCTTTTGTAAGTAATAAACACTGGTAATAAAACAGACAGTAAAAGTGTTAGTGCAGAATAGAGTCTTGTCTATTTTTAAGTGAAAGAGGATTCACAATCATCCACTCAGGATCCTGCATGCTCCTTTACTCATCGTTCACAGTAGCATCATCATCATCGTCCTCATTGTCATCATGGATCTCATCTAAGCCCGATGCCAATTGTTTGCTCAAGACCCACATCCAAAAACCTAAAAGAAACCTGAAGAGTGCTATGCTTTACCCTACAGCCTTGCTATGATTGGTTATGATTTTTCTGATGTGAATGTAGGTACAAGGTAGTGGGAGGGGCTTGGTTTATGATATAGTGTTTGGGGAGGGGCTTGATTTATGATGTAGTGTTTTGATGTTTCAGGACACCTTTGGTTTACGAGGTAATGTATTAGGGGCTTTGTTTATAATGCAATTATATATATATCTGTTAAATTAGTTATATCTTTGATAGTTGATACCTGGTTCAAACCCCTCCCTGTGCCTGCAATTTTGCTTTATTAAGATGCGGTTGATGGTCCCTGGTGGTCTAGTGGATAAGATGCAGCGCTCTCACCGCAACGACCCGGGTTCGATTCCCGGTCAGGGAACCGAACCCTTAGGGAACTCTTAGTGCCGGTCCCAAGCCCGGATAAATTGGGGAGGGTTGCCTTAGAAAGGGCATCCAGCGTAAAACATGTGCCAAATCAAACATGCGGAGGATCCGCTGTGGCGACCCCTAACGGGAGAAGCCGAAAGAAAGTTTTAAGATGCGGTTGATGTAATGCGACAGATAAACCCCTCCAAAGAAAAAGAGCCTGCGACACACTAAAGGTGGCGCAGTAGGTTGGGGCGGTTTGGTGTCTAGGTGTGGTTGATGCCTGGTTCAAGCCCTGTATTTGACAATCTGGTATGATGCCGTGTGAAAGGTAAGCTTAAATACATTCCTCTGTTAATGTCTCTATGATTAATATGCAGTTTGACAATTGTAGGGGCATGTTAGCTGATACAGCATAAGGAAAAAGTAGGGTTGTGTTACTTTTGGTTTATTTAACAAAGTAGAATATATAAAAATAGTATTATTATTAAATATGTATATGTAGCGTAGTGTGTGTAGTGTAGTACGTATATGTAGGGTAGTGTGTGTATATGTATATGTGTGGGTGTGGGTGTAGTGTAGTATGTATATGTAGGGTAGTGTGTGTGTGTGTGTGTGTGTGTGTGTATATATATATATATATATATATATATATATATACATACATATGTGTGTGTATATATATATATATATATATATATATATATATACACATGTGTGTATATATATATATACACACACATGTATGGATGGATAGATAGGGTAAAGTATGTGTGTAAAATCTTTACTGGAAGGCCATTCAGAGCAGCATAACCCCTGTTTTCACTTGTCTGGAAGCCCCAGGTGGGAACAACCGGACTACTTCTCTCTTTTCTTCTTTTTCCGGATTTAGGTTCCCACCTCTGTTCAACCCAAACTGCCCAGAGGAGGCCTCGAACCGAGATTCTACACAGAGACTGGTATCAGGCCTTTAATCCACTGAGCCATCAGAGCTGACAGAGAACACAACAGCTTTGTAGGGGTTTACCATTTGCTTTACACCTATTAAGAGTGAAATTCTTAAAAAAACTCAACAGAAGTATGAGCCTTGAACCCTGCTCCTCACACTAAGCCAGTAACAGCCTTAACCTATTGTGCCACCAGGAAATACAGAAAACCAGTCTTTTTTTTTTTCTTTCACTTTATATCACATGCTGCTGAAGCATCTATAAAAGCAAGATGAAATCCTCAAAACAGAGCAGCTTTAAAGAGCTCTTCACATACATGGCAGCTCAGACAAGCTACTAACTGGGTGAGCTACAGGAGCTGATAGGCAGAGAGCTCTTTTCAGGACATTTATCCTGCACTTTACAATAGCATATGATGAATAGGACTTAGATATTTGAAACCAAAGAACTAAACCTAAGACATTTGTGTTTTAATGTAAATGTAGGGTAAAATGTTGGGCTCTGATTATTAAAAACTGCAGTTCAACATCAGTGTTTCACGTATACATGTTTGGAAAAAGAAAAAAAAAAAAAGTCACATTTCTGAACTCCTGCACACACAATTAAAACCTGGACCCTTGTTGAAGTCTGTATTTAGTAAACTCAGGTGGTTATATTGGTTAAGAGAAATTATTTATGCAGTTAAATGACTGCAGGTGAGACGCAGCTCAGGTGGAACCTGTCTGTTGTAACTTTTCCTTTCACATCTCATTGTCAGATTGGAAAAGCTACAGGATCCACAGTTGCTGGAGAGATAAAAAAAAACAACAACAAAACAACAGAAGCTGGATGTATGTATATTTTAACCATTAGTTTGTGCATTTGTCAGAAATCCGGATTGTGTCTTTCACCATCTCTGTCTCAAACGTCATGTTTTCTCTTTTGCTTTTCAGTCCTTAAATGGAAGGAATTAAGTTCACCATATCACCAATCCTGCTTGTGGTACACCAGTAACACCAGTTATAACTGTACAGTGTACACAAACCATGATAAATTCTAATTAAGTTTCATTTTAAAGACATGATCCTTAACATCCTTCAATGGGCAAAAATAAATCAATAAAATCACATTGCATGTATAAAGCAGACTGGATGTGCATTCATGTGAACTCAGCGACATTAGGAGGATGCTAAGTTCCAGTTTGTGGTGCAAAGGATTCACAGATTCATCAGAACATTAGATTCAGTAGAAAAGCTGATTCTCAGATTACATCTGAACTGTCGGCCGTTTGCTGATCGATGATTCATATTCATTGTATGAATTGTCTGCGTTCTGGAACCTTGTGATTTCAACCTTTTTTGTTATATTGACAGGATCCTTTGATGAACTGACTTCATCTTCTCAAGTGTTGGATGAGGTGGGAGATTTCAACTTTCTGTTGGGGGAATCTCTTGCACATTAATTACAAAATCAATCGTCATTTAATGCAAAATCAGAGACTTGAGTTACCTTTTTTTTTTTTTTACCACAAAATTTCATTGAGTTTTATTTCAACAAACATATTCTTCTTGACTAACGAACCAACATTAGCGGAAGGCAAATTAAGGCAAAAGTAACGTTCCATCAACAAACTAACATTTTTGTTGTCTTAATAGAAACGGTACAAATCCAGGCCACGATTCCTTCACAGTTATATAGAAAAAGTAAAGGAAATGTATAGGTGCTTGTTATAACACTCCAGATTGCTAATAGAGGTGAATTGACATTTTGAATCTGCTATAATGTAAACAAGAACAAATTTGTGTTGCTTTGGAGCGTTTCTCAGATCAGAAATTAATTCGCAAAAGTATTTGTTCAACCTCCACATCATGTCTTCACTTGTGCACATTGTAAAAGCGTTTCTCGTTGCTTTGAACAAATTACGAACGCTTTGGTAAATTCATTTAATTGATTGTGTACAATTGTTCTCTGTTTCCTACATTATAAATTGTTTGTCATGTTGACATAATATATGAAAATATAATATACTGGTTCCCACCTGAACAGTCGTAACCCCCAAAAGCATCAGTTCATCGTATAAATCATTGAATGCAAAATGGTTAAACCAGTTGTCATATTCTGTGAAGATAAAATTTCTGTTAAACTTTTTTTTTTTTGGAAATGTGTCTGAAATTGACAAATTGTGCAGATGAATCCTGAATGTCACCAATGAACGTGAGTTTTACGGCATCAGATTAACCAGTTCTCTATAATAGGTCGAAGGTGAATCTCGTGAACCTTCAATAGATGAGGGTACACAGACAGAGCATTTTTCTGAAAATGAATGAAGAACCAGGAAACGAACAAACACTAATACAGTAAAAGTGTGAATCCTGTCCGCTCTCCTTCCACCATATTCCACATACAGTAATGTGTACATTTATGCAGTTGAAATTCATACAGAAGAAATTTAGCCTTGTGCATTTTCAATCATTGCAATCCAAACCAATGACAAAAGGACTTGTTATTCTGTGGGGAATGAGATGTTTATACCTTTGAGAGATGAACTAAGTATTTGGAGAAAAGTACATTTTTTTTGCAAGAAATCCAATGGTGCAGTTTGTATGAATTGATTTGAGAAATGCACCTACTGGTTTGCAAATCTTACAAATGATTGGATAAATGCTCCAAAGCAACTGAGAAAAACTGTTAACTGTAAACTGAGAAAGTACAATGTCATTCTAATATTAAGATATTTATATATAAATAAAACAAACATTCAAATATTGCAAATAGTATATGACTATATTTGGAGAAATAATTTGAAAACACTTTTTTATATTAAAACTTTACTTTCATAACTACATTCACAGCTATATAGATTGGGGTTTTTTTGTTTTTTTTTGTTTACAAAAATAAGCAAATGTTATACAGGTACTTCAAACCACAGAGGCTACATACAGGTTTCGTTCTATCGCCAAACGATACAGCGTGTATAAAACATGCAGACCTGGACGCAGCGCTTTACCATGAAAAGTGCTCAGGCCAGTATAAATAAAGCATGTGACTCGCGGATGGCATGTCCGATAGACGGTGTAGATTTATATAATGTATCGTGCCTTACCGTTAGGAGCTTTGTAAAAAAAATACAGTATAATTAACACGTTCACGGCAGCTTCGTTCACACACACGCTCGGCTGAACTCTATAAAAAAATACTCGCATCACTTCAAACCAGAAAATAGTCAGCGGTGAACAGATGTGGGATCGATTTCTGTTAGGAATTTATGGGTTTCATTCTTAATCCCAGATAAAGTAAACACACTTTTTGAATAAAATTTCTTTTTCTCCCAGGATAAAAATAAAGGGGCCTTTTTTTTTTTTTTAAACACAAGTACGAAAACAACCGTCACTGCTTTACATTCATAGATGTGTGTGTGTTAAGTGCTCATGGGAGTTTCACTCCAAATCTACCAAATCTGTTCTCAGGGCAGAACGGTTACATTTGACACGTTACATAACGGAAAGGGGGCGGAGTTTGAGATCCCAAGAAATGTGCCGGATCTCAAGCTTTGACTGGGAAAAGTAAATTAAATGTCTGTCTTATTGACACAATTCAGGATTTCTCCAATCTTTCAAGCGCTTGTCAGAAAACATTAGTATTTTGTATCTATGGAAACACAATTCCAGTTCAACCTACTCAGTTGTAACATTCTGCCCTAAAAACAGGTTTATGTACTTATCCTTCTGTAAACACACAATCCCATTAGCATTAAACATTATGGCTTTCTATATCTGTGACGCGTGTTTGTGCGAGGCTTCGCTTTCTGATAATGCAGTGTTAAAGTACCAATATCACAGTCCTGGAGACAGTCATGGCAGCCATAAAGCATCGACTGAACTGATCCATGGTTAAAATCCATCTGATGGGAAAAGCTTGTCGATAAAGAGCTTAGTATAAAATGTGCATTCGGTTACACACCGGATGAAATTAGGTTTGTGCCCAACTGGATATACAACAATATATCAGGATATTAATCAAGCTTGGGCATGCCGAACATTTCATTTAAGAGAATTTGAACCGGATGGATTTAAGATGCTGACGAAGCACTTTGGTGGAAAGGGGCTCTTTAGACATTCTATAGAGGATATTTTTAGGATTGCTCAATCTTGGTAGCTACATTCTTAACAACGTCAATGTTGCCTGAGATAGTTGTCTTTTGAAAGCTCCCTAATTCTCTTTATTCTTAAGTGTTTTAGATTGAATCAAAGATTTTACTTGGAACCAATTCTAATTGGAAAACTGTGGTTTTTCCAGAGGAACAACCAAATAAACTTTACAATTTCAAAGGTTTCTTAGAGTGTAGCTGAGCTCCCAGGGTTTTATTAGTTTGTTACCTTTAAAGTCTAATAAAGATCCTTTTTTTTTGTAAATAAGGATTCTCAATTTGCTAGAAAGGTTGTACCTGGAACCCTGTTTTATAGTAAAATAACAAAGAACATTAAGCATTCCAAGTGCCTGGTGAAGTTGCATTAGACAGGTCATTCTGAAACTTCTTTTTTTAGCTCAATGTTGCATCCTAGCTGGCCAAAAAAGGTTCCTTAAGTACCTTCAGAAACCTTCTAAGGTTTTACTGCATGGATCCCTTATACCAAAATGTAAACAAAATGTAAATCTGAATGTCATAGTAAAGAACTGTGATACAAATTTGGCCAATTTTTATGAAACAATCTCAGCACACACTTATCTCCAGGACAGGATGAATGGGAGAATGATTGTTTACTAGGTTTTTATTCCTTCCTAATACCCTGATATCACAGATTTCTTTCTCAATCTTGTAGTGTGTCCCTTTGGTGCTTCAGTCCATCTGAGTGCTTTGCATTCTTGTTTGGTGAAGAAGAAAAAAAAAGTTGAAGGTGAAGATCCAAGATGCATCTTCTCAATTTTCTCTGTGGTCTTTTTTTTTCCAGGTCCTGGAAAACTTTAGAGACGTCCCTACACAACAACGCTCAAAACCGGTAATGTAGCGCGTTCATGCTAGTTTGGATCGATGTAACATATTTAAAAAAAATAGAATAAAATAAAAAAAGTTCTTGGTGTGAAATCAGGAGAGCCCGAACTCAGCGAGGTTACACCAGATTCCCAAAGTGAGGTTAGCTAAAGAGAGGAAGGGGAGGAAAGAAAGACAAAGAGAGAGAGAGAGAGAGTTAGTTTCACCACATTTGAACTTTTCCCACCACAAAATAGCCAACAAAAATCAGGCATGTGCCAACATACTGCTAAAGAGGCAAACGTGATGACTATCCCAAGGACATTGTAGCACAAAACTCAATATTTTCACCAATTTTGATACTTAGAATGTAACATACATGATTTATTTTTTTTTATTTTACATTAGCATCATAAGCCAATAAAGTACATTCAAATAAATATATTCAGAAAGTAAATGTTTGCCACAGAAGGTTCACAGCAAGGAATTAAAAAATATATTACATAAAATAGTTTTCGCCAAGTATTGCAAATTTCCTCTGCAAAAAAAAGTGACAGAAATCCCATAATAGACCTCACACCTGAGTGAGTAAAAATTTAGCATACGATTTTTACAAATTTCACATTTAATATCGGCACATGCCTGCAGATGACGACACGCCACACCGTGCATGCACTCACTATGCAAACGTAAAACGTTCCATTTTGCAAACCTTTATTGCATGAGATAGCAGAACTCCTAAAATGGATCATGATCCTGCTTTAATACAACACTTTGTTTTCTTTAAACAGTACAACAAATGTTGCTCAGCTAGCTGTAAACATGGGTTTGTATTTTGATAAATAAAATGTTTGCCAAAAAAAGATTCAAGTAAAAAAAGGAAAAAAAACCAACACCAAAAACAAATGTATCATTTGTTCAGATGGCTCTTGGAGTCCTTTCTTCTAGCTGGAGATCCTGACCTGGGTGGGCTGGGGTGAAAAGGTTAAAAGGTCAAAAAAAATTCGGCGGAGAAAGAGACAAGCCAAACACCCAATGGTAAACATTCTCTCTTTCATTAGTACAAAACACTTGGGCTGGACTTTACAGTGGAAATATGAATGGATTATGAAGTCCGATTTAAGAGTAAAACTAGAAAGAGAGGATGTTTGGAACGGACCGAGTTCTTGGTCCCCTGCTGAGCAGCAGCTTTTATGAACACCCACTTCAAACTCACACTCGCAATCATCCACTCAGGAGTTACCATGATTTGAACCCCTGCATGCTCCTTTACACATTAAATTCATTCACAAAATCATCATCATCATCATCATGGATCTCATCCAAAGCCCAATGCCAGTCCTCAAGACCCACATCCAGAAGCCTGAAAGGAAGGAAGAGTGCTGAGCTTTAGCCTACAGAGAAAGATCACCTGCTTCCAGAATCTCTGATGGTTCAGTCTAAGTTTTTTTGAAATGTAAGTAAGCATCACCTGGCAGCGCTGTACTGCTAAACAAGAGGAAACTAAAGACTAAATCTCCTGAAAATAGTAAGACCCTGTAAACAGCTAACCCCCTTGAAGGCTACTTTAATACTAACATTTAAATAATAATACAGACTATTTAATTTCCTCAATAGGGATAACACCAGTGCTTATGTCCAACATCAAGATCTCAGAAGACAGAAAAGTGTGCATGTTTTAAGCATTAGAGGGGGTTTTTCACCTTGAATACAGGGTTTCTAATGAAATAAACCTCTGTTCAGTTCTGGTGACGGGTTAAGAATTCGTGAACATGAATAAGATCCAATCATAAATAGCTGTTTTGTTTTGACAGATCTGATAACGAAGGTTTACTAAATCTCCTGTAGACTTGCAGTCCAGAAACTAGCTAAAATGCTAATATCCAAGCAAAGCCACGAGTTTGATTGCTAAATAAACGGTCATTTGAAGGCTGTATGGGATCATCAAAATTAAATCTTTTTAAACTTTACATTTCAAAAAATATTGTTATTAGGATTTTTATGACACAGCCTTCAAATACTGTTAATCTAGGCTTTAACCCCAAGCATGTATGTTTAATTATGGATGCTGGATTGAATGGAAAGGTTTGTTAGTGGCAAAGGGCAAGACATGAATGACAAGATCTTTAAGTATCTGTTTCACAGTGTGTGTGAAAATCAGAAAAATGAAATGGAGCTAAAACTTTTTTTTTCCCAAATCGATGGCTCTCTTAGCCATGACGCCTTGCAGTTCAAAGATTCATAATATGAAACTGCAAAATCGAGGTTGCTTGAGCTCCAGTTCATTTCCCGCTGTTGCTCGCTATAAAGAATCATTATCTCCCCGCCGAGCTAATTTTCACCCGGAGGCAAACTGGGGGTTGAATCTGGCAGGGTTACACGGCGTAAGAACCTCCTCTTTCTTGTCCATGTGGTCTTTGTGGCACTTGATCTGGCACCGTTGGCACTCCAGAGCCAAGGGAGGCTTGATCATGTTCCACAGGGGTTTTGCGCAGGCTTCACACGTAGTAGGGAAGTGGTAGAAAATAGGCAAAAACTCATGACCCTTGTGCTGGATGAATTTCTCCCTGCCTGGAGGGGGTGCTGTGGGCTCCGAGCAGTTTTGCCCAGTCCTGTGTGTGTCATACAGAGTTGCACTACGTGACCAGCACCACATTTAAAAAAAGAAAAACTTAAAATCTATGTAAAGTTACTTTTGAAAGGGTTTACAAACATTTTAATAATATTTGTGATTATAATAATTAGATCATACTAATAGCGGTTATTAGCTATTCAAACTTTTGTTTCCACAAATTTATAAGTAAAAAGTCACCTATTTCTTCATAACTTTATCAGGAGAAATAAACCGTTCAGCCATACCATTAAAACCACTTGCCTAATATTTTCTTATATATATTTTTTTATTTAACAGTTCTTCCTTGTGCTGCCAAACCAGCTCTGGACTCCACAAGACCTCTGAAGGTCTGCTATGATATCTGGCATTAACATTTTATCAGCAGATCCTTTAAGGCCGGAAAGTGATGTGGTGTCTCCATGTATCTGCCTTTCTTTTGTCTAGTACCTCTGGGGAATTTGGGGGCCAAGCTAACATCTTGAACCCTTTGATTCAGTGCCCATTAGGAAATAATACTGCGATTAAGCAATGTACTTGGTCTGCAAAAATGTTCATGTAGGTGGTCTGTGTCAAAGTAACATTTACATGGATGCCAGGTTTACAGTAGAACATTGATCAGAGTATCACACGTCCAACTTTAGGTCCCACTTTCCCCCATTCCCATCAGTGCATTCTGGTGCATCTCTGAACAAGCACACACACACACACACACACACACACACACACACTAGTTGTCTACATGATGTAAAGAAACATTTAATCAGATCAGACCACCTTTTTTGTTTTGATTGCTCCATGGTCTGACCTCAATGTGATAGACTCTGATGGTCTGCAGCTTCACAGCCCCATATGTGACAAAGCCCTTGGCCATGTCATGTCAAGCTGATCTGCTTTGGGGCACTTTCGGAAGTAATAACCGTTGCATGGGGAAAAACCCAGAAGACCTACAGTTTTGCTGATACGCTGAACCATCTAGCTAACACAGCTTGCCCCTTGTGGGAGTTGCTCACCCATGACTAAGTAAGCAATGTTATTCACTTTACCTGTTAGTGGTTTTAACGTTATGGCTGGTCGATGTAAGAGTGAGAAAGGTTTATGTGGCTGCACCTTTTCATAATTTCTCAATGTTACAGGAAACGTCAGGGATCCAGGTCCAACACTGGACAGCGTAAAGTTTGCTCACCTGGTTTTCCCGGCCTGCAACTGACGGCTGGCTCTCCTCATCGACTGGCTGGCCTGAACTTTGGTGGGGACACGAGGAGATGAGCGGTGGCTCCACTCGGGGCCCGGGGGCTTTTTAGGGATCTTCTTAACGAGCCTGCTAACCCACTTCTGCTGCTCTTCCTGAGACGATGCCAACAGTAGGAGGTTCTTCGCCGTAGACACATCGTAGTTAACTGGAGAGACAAAAATGCACAGGGGTTCAAAATGAGTCTCCTCACATCAGTGATTGATAAGTGATGCACGAATCTAAATATGGAAATACTGTTTGTAACGTTGAGATATTTGAGGAAAGATGAGTTAACTGCATGTTCTGAAATACAGCGTTGTAGCAACTGTAGCAAGATTTTGCAGCATTGTTTAACTTGGTTTTTTTTTAGAGCTCTCCTCATTAGTTCATTATTGTAACAGAAATAAAGATGAATAGTGCACAAACTGTATACACTGGCCTCAGGGACATATTCTCACCTCTACACGGTGCGATCACCTCCTCCTTCTTATCCATGTGGTCTTTGTGGCACTTGATGTGGCAACGGCGACACTCGAGTGCAGGAGGAGGCTTGAACATGTTCCAAAGCGGTTTGGTGCAAGCCTCGCAGTTAGTGGGAAAATGGTAAAGCGTTGGGATGAACTCGTGCCCTTTGTGGCAGATGTAGCTGGATTTCTCTCCGATAGGCAGCGGTTCCACTTCCTGCTCTTTCTTACTCTCACCCTCGTTTGCGTAAAGGATCTGTGCAGAGAATCAGTGTGCGAGACAAGCTTTAGGAAATAAGGTAAGGCCCTGAATGAGCATTAACAAGGCATTTATTGTCTTAAATCTACACAAAGCTCACAATGACTGTCTCCTGACCTCCTAATCAGGAGGAATGGTCAGGAGAGTTCAGGCTGTAAATCTGTTATCGCACCTGGAATATTCGAGGAATTTCTTTAGCATCTGCCCGGTATACATCTGTCTGGGTGACTGAACGAACGTGGAAGAGTTTACTGAGGAAAGAAGGAAAAAAAAGAGTGAGAGAGAATGCACGTGCCCAGGCAAAACCCCAGAAAGTATTGTGCAGTAGACATGTCATTTATATTAATAAATTCAATGAGCTTTATCAGTCTAAGTAGATTATTAGAATTAATATACTGAGTAACTGTATGTTATATTTATACCCTAGTTTTACTTACTATGATCTGTACATTCACTTTAATATATAGAATGAACTGTATTATTAGACTTAATAGTATAATAAATAGTATACTGTCATATAGTATAAGATTATTATACAGTACAGACCAAAAGTTTGGACACACCTTCTCATTCAAAGAGTTTTCTTTATTTTCATGACTATGAAAATTGTAGATTCACACTGAAGGCATCAAAACTATGAATTAACACATGTGGAATTATATATGGAATTATATACATAACAAAAAAGTGTGAAACAACTGAAAATATGTGATATTGTAGGTTCTTCAAAGTAGCCACCTTTTGCTTAAATTACTGCTTTGCACACTCTTGGCATTCTCTTGATGGCTACTTTGAAGAACCTACAATATCACATATTTTCAGTTCACTTTTTTATGCATATAATTCCACATGTGTTAAATCATAGTTTTGATGCCTTCAGTGTGACTCTACAATTTTCATAGTCATGAAAATAAAGAAAACTCTTTGAATAAGATGGTGTGTCCAAACATTTGGTCTGTACGGTATATATGATATATATAAATATTATAATAACGAATACTATAAATAATACTATAATAAACGACGGTAAAAGATATACCAACACACTAACAGTCACTTATAAAAAGTACTAAGTAACATTATTATGTATATTCATCTGTGCATTGGCTATAGTATTTTAAAATTAATTTATTTAACACGAATGAAAGATTACAAGATTTTTACAGTGGATTTTTAATAATTGTCACACACTTAAAAATGAACTATTAGTATTATAGTTTTTACTGAAAGCTTTTGATACCTTTTTCCACTTCACTGTTAACTACTACTTATTAATTATCATAAATAAATAAATACAATTCTTATTAATACTAATACAAAATCTATAATTGCAGCAGATTAGAATTAGTTCTGTTACAACAAAATGAATAACGAGCTGTTCTACACAGTATTACACAGTATTATATATAAAACTTTAATCTACAGTAGAATTGCATGCGTAATTATAAGAATTATTAACAGTATATAAAAGTATTAATCATACACACTCAAACAAATCGATATATTAGTTTATATGAGTGTCTGAAATAAGTGTAAGAGAAGAAGCTCACTCTATATCCAGCACCATGTAGGGATTTGACTGCTCTTTATCCTGTTCACTGTTGTAGAAGAGGATCTTCTTGCTGCTCACCACCACATACTGCGGCACACACAAACACAACAGTGTCGGCTCGAGCCAAAATAAACAGCGGTACGTAGAGAACGTATCGAAAAGCGTGTGCCGAGAACACTGCTCACTTTTCTCTCCCAGCCGAAACGCTTGGTGTTGTTCCTCACGGGGAGAGACAGCCAGCCCTCCAACCTGGTCTCTGTGTACATGGAGGACAACATTCATATGAGAAAATCTGCATCACAACATTTTGCATCGCAGGAAGGTTACATCAGAAGTGATGTCAAAGGAACTGTGAAAGTTGATGTTTGTGATATTGCTATTATTGGTAAATATACTTGTACAGCACATATTTATTTATTTGAATATTTACAGTGCATCCGGAAAGTATTCACAGATTTTGCTATGTTACAGCCTTATACAAAAATGGATTAAAATCATTCTTTTCCTTGAGATTCTACAAAAAAATACCCCGTAATGACAATGTGAAAGAAGTGTGTTTGAAATATTTGCAAATGTATAAAAAAAACATTACATAAATCACATGTACATAAGTATTCACAAGCCTTTGCCATGACACTTAAGTGTTTCCACTGATCATCCTTGGCATTCTTGTTTTAATAACTTGATTGGAGTCCACCTGTGATATATTCAGTTGATTGAACATGCTTTGGAAAGGCACACATCAGTCTATATGAGGTCCCACAGTTATCAGTGCATGTCAGAGTGTAAACCAAGCCATGAAGTCCAAGGAATTGTCTGTAGACCTCCTAAACAGGATTGTATTGAGGCACAGATCTGGAAGGGTACTAAAAAAAATGTCTGCAGCATCGAGGTCCCAATGAGTGCAGTGGAAGAAGTTTGGAACCACCAGGACTTTTCCTAGAGCGAAGCCACATGGCCAAACTGTGTGATCGGTGGAGAAGGGCTTTAGTCAGGGAGGTGACCAAGAACACGATGGTCACACTGAAAGAGCTCCAGCATTTCTCTGTGGGCCAATCAGGCCTGTATGGTAAAGTGGGCAGACACAAGCCTTCTTCTTCTTCCCATCACACCCTCATCACTTCTGTTTCCCTTCACCTACATGCCCATTAAAGTCTGCCCCAATCACCTATTGTTTATTTCTAGTTACACCACTTCATCTAACTCACTCCAGAATTTTTCCTTCTCCTCCATCTCATCATCATCCCTTCAACTTCCAGCTTCACATTCATCACCCTATTAGAAACTCTCTTCATGTCCACTACACTCTTTCTTCAGAATCACCCTTACACCATTTGTCTTTCCATCCAAACCATGAGGGAACAGTTTAAACCCACCTCTTATGTTCCTGCCTTACTCCCTTTCCACTTGGTCAAACTGGAGTTTGACAAAAGGCACCTAAAGAACTCTCAAACTATGACAAACAAAGAACTCTTTGGCCTGAATGCCAAGCATCATATCTGGAGGAAACCAGGCACCGCTTATCATCTGGACAAATACCATCCCTATAGTGAAGCATAGTGGTGGCAGCATCATGCTGTGGGGATGCTTTTCAGCGGCAGGAACTGGGAGTCTAGTCAGTATCGAGGCAAAGATGAATGCAGCAATTTACAGAGACATCCTTGATGAAAACCTGTTCCAGCTTGAGAGGTTTTACAAAGAAGAATGGGAGAAACTGCCCAAAAATAGATGTGCCAAGCTTGTAGCATCAAACTCAAAAAGACTTGAGGCTGGTGCCAATAGTGCTTGTAAAGGCGGTACTGCGCAAATGCGGTGAATACTTATGTAGATGCCCCCCGTCTTTTATTTTTAATACATTTGAAAAGATTTCAAACACACTTTTTTCACTTTGTAATGTATAGAGCATTGTTTGTAGAATTCTGAGGAAAATAATAAATTTAATCCATTTTGGAATAAGGCTGTAACAAAATGTGGGAAAAGTGAAGCGCTGGGAAAACTTTCCAGATGCACTGCATATGATCAACTGTATTAATATTAAATTCTGTTACTAAAAAATGACATGCACTATACTTATACAAAAAATTCCTATTAGTAGTAATATTACTAAGTAACATCTTGTACAATTGTTAGAATATTTGCAATTAGTAGTTTTAGTAGGACTAATTCCATTGTAAAGAATCACATGAGCTATATAGTTGTATGGTGGATAAATATAAATCTTAATATATTATAAAACCAATTTATAGATTACCTAACATTATAGTATAAATCATATATTAATAAAAAATGCAAAATCATAATGCTACTGTGTACAGTAAAGATATTTGAAATGTTTTTAATTTTTACATTATAATATATTAATTCTTAATAAGAATGAATAATAATTTTTTGTTATTATTACAGTATTATATTATATTAAGTATTTGTATTAAAATCCTGTATTATTACTAGGATGAGCGCTATACTGTTATATCAATATATTATATTTGTATATGAATAATTAAGAGTGTGATGTGTACTTGTAAGGTAGCTGTAGTTTTTATGAAGGATGGATAAATGATCAGCGATTTAAATGGCACACTGCAGATTGTCAGGAATAATGTGGGCACGAAGAATCGATTAAATGATGAACCTGGCAGCGATTCATCGGTTTCGAACTCTGGACCGCTGCTCATGCTGGCCGAGTCGAGCGAGTGCACGTTGATGGAATTGAGGAGGCTTCGGAGTTGCTCGATGTCGCTGTCTTTGCTGTCCAGACCCATCTGCAGCTCGACACGCATCACTGATTCATCCGCTAGTTGCTGTAAGGGGGGAAAAAACAACAAAAAAAGCAAAAAGACGTTAAAATTTGCCCCATTACACCCATAAGAGTAAAAACATGACATTAGCTGAAAGGGTAGTAATGTTTACTGTTGCTAAAGAGAAAACAAAGCTAGGCAGCCTCCTTTATTCAAATCACCCAAAAATTGTTAAAGTAATTAAACAAACTTTGAAAATCACTGGAAAAAAATGATATAAACATGAGGTTATATTAGCAATGCTTAAAAGTTAGCACAAGGCAGCTAGCACTGCTAATTCTGCTATGAGGGTAACGTCATTATGAATCTATACTGCTGGTGTGGTTAGCGTGAAGTAGACGTACTGCCTGCATTTCGTTGATTTCTCGTTGATATTTGATGATGGTGCTGTTCAGTTTCTCTCGTTCCGATCGTAGCTCCAGCTGCAATTTCCTGTTTTCTTTTTCCTTCCTCTTCACATCCGTGTCGTTTCCACGGCGACTTCCATTGCCACGCACCTCTTTCCTGTTCATGATTTCAGCCAGCTTGTTCACAGCCTGAAAAACATGCATACAAGCTTCATTATCACCACGGTTACAATTACCACTGGATTGGAACAAGTTAACTTGTCTGTATAAATGAATGCGTTCCATTTGTTCTGCGATTTCTGATTGCTGCGCTTTACCTGAGTCTTGAGGGTCCTCTCTGACTGCAGCTGCTTCTCATAGGCGAGCTTCATCTGTGTGATGGACTGTTCATCATTCTTTAGATTCTGCATTTCTGAAAAACCCAAAGATTTTAGGTTTTCTTACAAAGTATTTAACAGACTATTACAACATATAATGAAAAATAATCTATACGCACCATCCATTGCCTCCTTGAACTTGTTGTTCAGCTCTTCCTTCTCATTAGCCAGGTTTGCTACGTCACTCGTTAGCATGCGGTTAGCTTCCTCCAACTAACCCAACAGAATAAAAATTGTAATAGACAAACATCTATAATCAATTTGTATCTATAAGCTTGCATCAGAATTTAGCAGTGAATGTTCTTAATATTTGACCCTTTTCGTTTCCCACCCTCCGATCCCCTGTGAGCTTCTTCCCTGACTTACCGAGCTGATGGTGGTGTCCTTTTCAGCAAGTTCCTGTCTGTGTCTGGCCATCATCTCCTTAATCTCAAGCTCCTTCATGATCTTCTCCTTCTCCAGATCAGAATACTGTTCCTCAGCGATAGAGCGAGCCAGCTGCTCAGAGTCGGCCTTGGTCAGGGTGATCTCCAACTGAGCGGCAAGAGAGTCCCTGATACGCGCGCACACACACAACAAATAAATAACAGCTTTTTAGTGAGTGTCTTCATCTCCAGATCAGGCTGCACACACACACACACACACACACACACGCGCACACATATACACACACACACAGTGCTCACCTCTCCTCCTGCAGCTCCTGCAGATTCTGCTGCATGTCTTTATAAAGCTTATTCCTCTCTTCACACTCCTCCTTTAACTCCCGCACTTGAGTCTTGTACAGAGTCTACACACACATACGCACAAACACACACAAAATTAAATCACTTGTAAAACCCTGTTTGGTTCTAATCCCTTTCTACTTTAATCCGGATCAATCTGAAAGCGGCGATCAATCTAGAAACACTTCAACATTATTTCAAAAGTTGCTGAAAACGCTTACGTCTCATACTGCGCTCTCTGTAAAAATGCGTAATGGTTTTCTGAAAGCCTCTGTTTTTACAGTACACATGCCAAATTTATAAAATTTTCCAAACAGCTACGTTTTTTTTGTTCACTACTTTTTCGAAAAACCTTTTATAGTGTTTTCCACTTTCCGTTTTCCACTTTTCTGTAGCTTCATGTCGCCCCAGACTACACACTATCGGATCCTTTTTTCTCTTCCTTATTTGGGCACAGCTTCCTGTTCTCTAACCAATATGTCTCCAGGGCTCATTTGGCCCTTTTCATTTCCACTTTCCTTGTTTGTTTCTTCCCATCCCCCCCAATGGCTTTCCACAATTTACAAACCATTCAATCTTTTTTCATTGTGTAAATAATTTGGCCACAGCTTCCTGTCCTTGTGTCTCACTGCCTTTACTTGGTCATAACATCCTGTTTTTTTTATGTTGGTTTTTTTATCCCTTACTCTTAGTGATGCTTGCATGTGTATGTAGCTTAACAGTCTTACTGAGAAATACTGTTCTGCCTCCAGCTGATCCTGAAGCTCCTTCATCTGTCCATCAGAATCCTGACGCTCCCTGACACACACACACACACGCACACACATTCAGTATAATCCCACAGACGGTGAAAAGTAGCAATACATAATATTTTGAGCTAACTCTGGTAATTAGTCACGAGTTCATTAGTGCACGAGAATGGTGCATTGTGGGATGCTATACTTGCGAAGCTCCATGATTTGCTTCTCCAGGCTCCGCTTGATTTCCAGCAGGTGATTGATTTCCTGTTTGAGCTGCTTCTCTGAGGTCTTTATGGTGCTGAGCTGCTGGTTCTGTACCTTCAGGTCATTCTGGGTCAGATTTCGCTTTTGGACCTCCTGCTCGATCTTCAGAGACAAGTTCTTTACCTGGGATACACAAACTCTGTCACTGCTGCTCAAGTGTATAAATCATTCTGGCTAATCACATATACATAGGCACATGTACATATTTAAAAAAATATACACTGCAGAAAATTCCACACATACACACACACCTCCTCAGTGAGCCGGTCCTTGTGTCTGTGCAGCTCATCAAGTTTGTGCAGTGCCTGTTTATAATCGCAGTCCAACATGGAGTTGTGTTTCTCCAACTCAAGCAGCTGGTTCTCCACCTGCAGTTTAGAGGAATGCTCTGCTTGCAGCTTCTGCTCCAGATCTACATACACAAACACACGCACAGATAAAACAAAGTACTTATCGCACAATCACACCAACCTTTTATAATGCACTAGCCTTTCAATTATTATATACTTTGTCTAAAATACAGGCAACCCAATCTTAAAAAAACCAAACCCCTCGCACCCTTTACTGCCTCGGACTTCGCTCCCTCAATGGATTCGCTGATCTTGCTCTTGTCGGCAAGTCGGGCCTTCGTGGCCTTGTGCGCCGACTCTTCCTGCTCCAGACTCTGCTGCAGAACCTTCAGCTTGTACGTCATGTCAATCTCCATATTGCTCTTTTCCTATTGGATATACACACAGCATGGGGCGGGGCTTGATTAGAGTCTAGTATTATGCAGAGAGAAGATTACGCAGAGAGAAGATTTTTATTAGAAAATATTTGGTGTGTGTGTGTGTGTGTCTCACCTTCTCCAAATCAGTGAGTTTGTCCTGCAGCTGTCTCTTCTCAGTCTCAGCTTTGGACAGAACCAGTCTCACCTGCTTTACCTCGTCCTCCAGACCTGAGAGACGTGCTGGAAAAAAAATATATAATAATTTCATTTATTGCCTAATATTTTTTCCTAAGAAACGAATTCACTGCTTGTATGAAAATATCGCTGTCCTAAATTAAATTAACATTGGACTGATCTATTCTAAGGAGTTAAAAAGAAATGATCAGAGGTGCAACGGTACACAAGATTTACGGTTTGGTAAGTACCTCTGCTTTTCAAGTCACGGTTCGGAAATGCAGAAGAAATGCAAAACACAATTTATTTTACAACAATTTTAAATAACCTGCCTGCTTGGTTTGATATACAAAATAAAATATATCAAAATAAAATAGAATACACTTCTTTATTATACCGATTAAATTAATTCATTAAGTTATTAGTAATTCATTAAATTTGCACAAATTAAGTTGATTAAATACATTTAAATACAAAGAGAAATCAAAGTAAATTAATACCCGTTTGGGTAATACAGATGTGTATGTAAGAGTATGTGTTTTACATGTAATATTTAATTTCCTAAAGATATGTTCTACTATGAATACGTGTACCTTTACGCTCCTTGGAATGATGTACATGATGTGAAACTTACCCTGCAGGTCACAGATGGTCTCGGAGCGATGTGTGTGTTCTCGTTTCTCGGTGTCCAGCGCCGCCTGCAGGCTGATGTAGTCTTTCTCCAGCGTGAGTTTGCTGCTCTCCAGCAGGCAGCATTTATCCTGCAGCTCTCGCATATGCGTCTCCAGCTGCTGCAGCTGTTTACTGCCCTCCACCTGCGACTTGCGCAGACGAGCCGCCGCGTCCGACTCTGCCCGCAGAAGCGTGTTTGCCTCGTCTAGCTAAGGAGACAAATCTCATTTTTCATTATTTTGATTGTAAAATGTTTTCAGAAACGTATTAACCTTCATTGATGTTATAACAAACTGTTTATTAAAGTTTTCATGTTTAAAAAAGTTCGATTTTCCAACTTCTATAAATTAGAAGGTAGATAAAAGGGTTGCAGTGTGTGTGTGTGTGTGTGTGTGTGTGTGTGTGTGTGTGTGTGTGTGTGTGTGTGTGTGTACCTGTCTCTGCAGGTGGATGTTCTTCTCGTTGGAAATGTGAGAGTTCTGGTTCTTCTTCTTCATCTCCTCCAGTTGATCCCTCAGACTGTTCACTACAAAAACACACAAGTCCAACATCAAACACAAAAACTTACATTGTGTGTGTGTGTGTGTGTGTGTGTGTGTGTGTGTGTGTGTGTGTGTTTGTGTTTGCATGCCTGTGTGTACCTTCGTTTTCGAGGCAGCGTTTGCGATCTGCCTCGTTCTCTGCCTTTCTGTGGTTCTCGACACTTTTGTGCTGAAGCAGAGCCTTTTCTCTTTCCAGTTGTCTGAGAGACGACTCCAGAGTTTTCCTACTGCTTATCTACACACACACACACACACACACACACACACACACACAAACACATAAATATGCACACGGTTATAGCATTTCAGTTATAAAATCCATATCTTCACACACACACACACACACACGCACACACACGCACACACACGCACACACACGCACACACACGCACACACCCACCTCCTCCTCCAGCTCTTTGGTGATTTTATCGAATCGTGCACTGCTTGTCCTGTACTTGTGTTCGAGCTCGTCTTTGGCCTGCATCTCGATATGTAGCTGCTCCTCTAATGAGTGTAGCTTCTTTTGGAGCTGAAAACCACACACGCACACACATACGATTAACACCATGAGGAACACATACTATCACAAAAAAAAGGAATATTTTATTAATAATCTACTCACCAAAACACTGTCCTGCAACACACACACACACACACACACACACACACACACGAACACACACACACACGGACACACACAGTTAATACCTCGGTCACAACAACTAACAGGAATATTCATATTGCATTCATTGGACAGTGTAGTATAGTGCGTATAGTGTGGACGTGTGTGTGTGTGTGTGTGTGCACGTTTTACCTCTCCTTGAACAGAAGCAGGACGTTCTGATAAACCATTGAAAGTATTTAACAACCTGTTGAGGAAAACAAATACAGGAATTAATTGAACACACACTCACAGAAGAACCAAACATGTTATGTATTACAAAAGCCATTTGTGATTATTACAGATGGAGTCAGATCGTGAGTGAAAGAGAGAGAGAGAGAGAGAGAGACACACAGAGACAGAGAGAGAGAGAGAGACACAGACACAGAGAGAGAGAGCACGCAACAATAAACTCATACTTGTTTTCTTTGAAGTACGTGAATCCAACGAAAGGCAGTTGGTTCCCTACGAAGGCTTTAGGTGTCGGGAAAGTCTCCACATCGCCCTTGTCATCCTCAATTTCGTCGAAATTACTCGTATCGATATCGCTGCTCAGCTCGGGGACGACGGGGGCCACGGCTGCACCAAAGAGGACAACACGAGCACTCAGTGAAACACGGAAACACGGATTATATGCGTTGGATGCACAGCGAACACGTCGATGTAACGAGCGACTCACTGTCTCTGATGGTCTCGAAGGTCCACTGGTCGTTTTTGAAGAACGGGTGTCTCTTAATCTCTTCCACTCCGTTCCGCCCTAAACGTACCTCCCTAAAATAAAACACACAAATGCATAACCGATTAATCAACCGATAGTATTTTTAAATGGATACTGAATTTAAAATAAAATAAATAAATAAAACAGAATACTGAATCATGAAGATGTGCTAAAATAATAAATATAGATATATTCATAAAAAATAAATTCATAATTAATAATAATGTATTATAAACGATTACATTAATAAGTATAACTAGCGCTCTCCATGCAGCGTGCAGTCTCGGGTATTAAAAGAAACAGCATGTGGCATCAGTGGTTCGCCTCTAGAGGCCGCTCTCATAATGACAGCGACCCTTCTCATGTGGAAAATCAGTATGGATTTTTGCCGATAGCCGATAATTCCAGCAATAAACTATCAATGGCGATTAATCGTCAAAAACGATGAATTGGACGACCTCTATTATAAACACATCAGAAATCATGATGTGCCATTCTATAACAAATAAAAAAGAAGAATTAAATTGCTGGAGTGATAGGGGAATACAGCAATACAAGCAATCCCATGATGCCGTTCACCTGTCGGTCAGAAATGCACAGATGATATTTTTGGCTTCCTTTGAGATCTCAACATCGTCTGGGAAGTTCAGGGAGTTCTTATGATCCATGATTTTACTGTAGGTCCCTACCAGGGAATCGGCGTAAAACGGGGTGTCACCTGTCACACAAACACACTCACAGAATTTATAAAATAACAGAAAAAGAAAGTAACAGGACAAAATGTACGGCCCCATTTGTTTTTAACCCCCCCTTCCCAAAAACTTACCAACAAGCATCTCAAAAATAAACACTCCGACAGACCACCAGTCACACTCGCGCCCGTAGTACCCGTCTCCACCCTGTGATTTTAGCACCTCGGGTGAGATGTAGTCCGGCGTGCCGACCGCCGTGTCACAGTGCACCATGCCCGTCTGTAAATCAATCACAACACACATTTTTCAGGCATAGAAAGATTTGAAAAATCCTTGAGCAGCCTGCATCACCTCGGGATCAGGGAACCACCACTTCTGTGGATATCAGTGGGTTTTACACCTTTGTTCAACAAGAAACTGTTGACCGGGCAATTCTTAAATAACAGTCTATGGACTGGCCTACTATATGTCACTTACGACTGCGTGTAGCATCGCCATGCCAGCATCCATTTTTATACCTGTAACATTAAAAATCGCTGTTTGACCTAAATGCCCCTCGTATATAAACTAATCAGAGTGCATTGCATTTTAGGTAAATTGTGCTTCTGAACTCTGAAGAAAAGGAATAAAATAGCTCTTAAAAGGAAAACGGAAAGAGAAAACATTGATAAAGGGAATCATTTAAAGAATTCAGTCCTAAACTAAATGATATCTCAGAGCTGCAGGAGTTTCTGAGTGTAATTCCGAGTCTATGCACTAGGTGGCGACATCAGACAGGAAAAAAAAAATAACAAAAAAACAAAAACAACAACCTCTACTCATTCTCACCAGTCACTACACACACTTCAGTTAGGTCACTCAGAGGTGACTTCAACTCTCTGACCTTTTGCCTCACACCTGACCCCCCTTAAAACTTGTTTTAAACGTGTAGAAAACAAGAAGTGTAGACTATTTAGCATTTCAGCATCAAAAGAAGTGAAACATACACCCCATTGAAACAAATTAAATTCGGACCAGGCTCCGGTTAAATGAAACACAGCCAATACAAGGCTTAAAAAAAAAAAACCACAGCCCAGAAGAAGTCTAAACCACCAGGTCCAGATGAGGTCTGATAAACTCCATCAAGACAATGTGTGAATGAATCACAGTCAAAATCCTTTTTTCTCAATATCTTAACATTTACTCCAAAAGATCTCTGCAAACTGAAATACATTCCCAGAGCAGATTTATCACTCAAATATAAGTCTATCTGAAATAGGTCCCGTTCCAAATGTGCTCTTTGGAGAATAAATCTCCATGCCAAACTTGGTGACGACAAGATTCCAGAATGTTGTACACGAGACGTTCCTTTATTTATGCTACCCATAACCACTGTAGTCATTTGGAACACAGTCTCTGGGAGATTTTTTTGCAATCTGTTTTATATTCACAGAAGTAAGAGCTGCGCACTGGAAAAGCACCACATTCCCTCTGCTGAGATGACTTTTGATGATTTGGGACACAGCCCATGTGTAGCTACACCTGCAGGAACATGCATCACCGGCTCGTCATAAACCCTTTAAACCGATTTGGGACACAGCCCCTTACCGAGTCCATTTTCATGCAGGTGCCGAAGTCGGCAAGTTTGAGATGGCCGTTGTGGTCCAGCAGCATGTTGTCGGGCTTCACGTCTCGGTGGATGAAACCCATGGAGTGGATGGCGTCCAGAGCCATGACTACCTCGGCCGTGTAGAACTTGGCCCATTTCTCAGGAACGTCGTATGTACTAGTGAGGTTGACCAGGTCTCCGCCCGGCATGTATTCCATCACCATGTAGAGGAACCTGTCGTCCTGAAACGCACAGCACAGCTGGAAAGAGAGAGAGAGAGAGAGAGAGAGAGAGAGAGAGAGAGAGAGAGAGAGAGAGAAAGGAAAGGAAGTTAAATAGTGGTCCATGTGTTGTTCTTTATTATATAAGTGTACAGCTCACCATATATGTGTCTGTGTGTGTGTGTGTGTGTGTGTGTCTGACCTGTACGACCCATGGACTGTGTGCGAACGCCATGATGTCTCTCTCCTCCCAGAAAAAAGCAGAATCCGAGCGCTTGATCATCTCAAATTTGCTCAGCAACTTCAAGGCATAAACTTTCTGAGATGCCTTGTGTCGCACCTTTTTCAGGGAAGAGAAAAAAAAAAGTCATTTAAATAAATGTTAATCAATAAATACAGAATGTGCATATACAAATGAAAAGCACATGACTCCTCCCCTCGACAGTAAATTCCTGCAGTTTTCATTTGCATAATGGATCCTCACTGGCTCTTGAATCAATTACACAATAACACTCATCACATGTCTTAAATCTAAAGGCAACAAAATATATATGCAAATTAGATATCTGCCCTCCCTGTTTAACCATGTGAAATGGTCTTCATTTGCATACTGCTCTTTTATTGGGTTGTTTGTTAATGATGCAATAACACACCCACACCTGAGCTCCACCCATTTTCCTCTTACCAGTTGAACTTCCCCGAATGCTCCCCTGCCGATCACCTTCACCTTGTCGAAATCCTCCGGCTTCATCTGCAGTTCTCTGATATCACCCATAACTGCCTCATCTACAAACACATTTTTCACCAGTTACCTTTAATGCAAAGTGTAATTTCAGTAATACGGCGTTGTTTCTAACTCTAACATGCCTAAAGTAAATCCTGATGTTTCTATTTTTACTGTGACATTTTACTGCCAGCATAAACGACGTAGAACATGCTAGTTAGGTACCAGCTAGCTAACTGAGACCTCTGTTACTGTTTAGATCTGTAGAAAGTATTTCATACCTTGTGGCTCCCGGTTGCCTAGCGACAGCATTCTTTTTAATTAAACCTCTCAATAAAGTGAGGGATATTTGTGAGTTTATTAGTTGATAATTCTGTAAAATGCATTTTCTTTCAAACAGACAATGGATTTGTGTGTGTGTGTGTGTGTGTGTGTGTGTGTGTGTGTGAGTGAATGGGGGGGAGGGGGAGGGGGTTAACCTCACTAATACGAGCGCAAGTAAGTCTCTTCATGCGACAGCTCTAAATAAATAATTAATTTCAGAAATAAATATACACCCCGGTTGATTCACTGTCGGAGCGTTGAGTCATTCTCGCTCTGCGCTAGATAACACTCCAGTCGCCATGGTAACGGGGGAAAGTGGGATGCAGGACGGATGGAGAATTTACCAAAAGTAAACAGAGCCACAGACGGACGTCTCTACAGCTTTTTAAACGACATTTATTATTGGGTTTCTTTTGTTTTTAGATTATTAACCTCACTGATGTTCCCTTAAAGCTTTCATAGGACCGCCAGGCTGCAGAAGGGAAGAGCAGGGGCTACAGCAACGTTTGCGTTGGGGTTTACACTCGTTTCCCATTCTCAGGTGCTTATTCAGAAGAATGGTACTTTCAGAAGAACAATTTAACAAAGTTTTTTTCAACAATATTCTTTTTTACATTCAACAGCATCGAATATTTCACCAAAAAAATATTATTTTAACATTTTTATAAATATAAAAAAAAGAATTTTGGGGGCAAAAAAATTCTGACTTTGTTCTATTAAAATTACATTTTTAAATTCATATTAAGTTTTTGCAGATTAAGTACAGATTATTCATTTATCGATTAAGCAACCTGTTAGCTAGCTATCTTGTGTTTTGGACACACACACACACACAGACAATGAGACAACTGAAAAACACAGTGACCAGATGTGGCTCAAATTCATAGCTCACATCAATACTCACATCTGTTCAGGAAGGTTTCGATGTTCTTGTTTTTGCGCAAGGCAGGAAAGCTCAGGTCTAGGACCACGGCGTTCATGGCGTCCTGGAAGAGACAGAGACAAGATAACGTCCTTATTTATCTTCTGTTTCAGAACCGCAGGATAATGTTATGGATGTTAAAATGCTGATGTAACGTCAGGTACAGTTTTCTCCTGCCTTCAGAAGGACTCACTGTCTCAGTGTCCCTATGTCTTTTAAGCATAGTGTAAATGTGTAAGAGGTGTATGATATGGGGGGATAGGATAGGAAGGATACCAAGGATAGGAATATCTGGATTTTTTTTACTGCAGCTTTTATTTCAATGAAAAAAAATGCATTTTAGTTCCTAAAGTTAGGGTTTGTTAAAGCGTAACATTAATTATATATATATTAATGATTCATGGAAATGGAAGGCCAAGACTGAGTGAGTGAGTGAGTGAGTGTGTGTGTGTGTGTGTGTGTGTGTGTGTGTGTGTGTGTGTGTGTGAGCGCGCGCGCACGTGCGTGTGAGTACACATTTAAGCAAAAAACAGAGAAACAGGAAATGATGGAAACACAAAACTCCAGGACACTCTCTGGAGTCAGGAGCGGAATGAGTGAGTTCCTCTGTGTGTGTGTGTGTGTGTGTGTGTGTCTGCGCGACTGTGTGTGTGTGTTTCCGGATGAGTAAAATATTATTAGTACAGCGAGTTCAAACAGTGAAATAAGGGCCATAATAGATGTGTGAGTGAGAGATATGTGTGTGTGTGTGTGTGTGTGTGTGTGTGTGTCTGTTGTCTCCGGTAAGTGTTTCCACTGTGATCTCGTCTGGTATGTAAACCACAACAGACACAACAGACCTGAGTTCATGCAGTCAGCTTCAGAAGTGCGTAAAAGTATTTAATCCACTCCAATACTGTGTGTGTGTGTGTGTGTGTGTGTGTGTGTGTGTGTTTGTCCATGAGTTTAGAACTGATATTAATATTTTATTTTATGACAATGACTTGACCTTTAAACAGAAGACAGATGACAGCAGACTCGGCTCGAGTGAGGAATGATGTACAGAGGTGGTAGCTCAGTGGTTGAGACTATGGATTTGAAGGTGTCCAGTTCAAATCCCAGCACGGCCAAGCTGCCACTGCTGGGCCCTTGAGCAAGCCCCTTAATCTCAATGGCACAGTTGTAAGTCACGTGGGATAAGGGCATCTCCCAAATGCCATAAATGTACAGAGTGACAAGGTGCACTGTATTTTTTTATTTTATATATACATATAAGTTAATGCTTTGTCCATGTGTAAACTTGCACTGTTCACTCAAAAAGCTCCAGTTCCAGAGTGAAGCACTAAAGCTCACATTCTTCAGGCAAAGATGAAGCGAGGATTAAGCACCACCACTATAAGTTGGCAGCCGAACAGCATTAAAAGGTGAGATGACAAAAAAATATAATCTGAAGGACCTGTCCTTTATAAAAATTATTAGGTTTTATTACAGTTATCTAAAAATATGTTTTCGGTAAATATGAAAATAAAAATATTGATTTATATTTGTAAAATGTACCTACACTGAGGATCACGGTCAAATCAAACCATATTAGATGATCTAAACTGAGTTAACTCAGGAAGATTGCCCATATGGATATTTCATCCCCAAGCTGGTTTTCAAGTCTTTTTCAAATCATGGACATCCCAGTTTTCCTCCATAATGCCTCTAAAGTCTGGC
The DNA here is from genome assembly GCA_024362625.1 of Silurus asotus. Lineage (NCBI taxonomy): Eukaryota > Metazoa > Chordata > Actinopteri > Siluriformes > Siluridae > Silurus > Silurus asotus. Next base: position 6,836,373 of record MU565024.1, on the reverse strand, counting down.
AATGTGATGTGTACGTTGCCGTATTGCACCCCCTTTATAACCTCATATACATACATATATATAAATACATTTGCAACTTTCATTTTAATGCAGAAAGAGCAGCTCCAGGGGCACGAAGGGGCAGAAAACCCACCGCTGCACCGCAGCTATAAAAGGCACAACGCAAACACAAGACAACACTTTAAACCAGATTCCACGATTAAAAATAGCAGCTGGAACGATGACGAGGGAGAAACAGGCAGAGCGAAGCAGGAGGAGAGGGAGGAGGAGGAGGGAGCGGGGGAAACCTGGACCGAGAGAGAAACTCTAAAGCCCCCCAAAAATCTCCATCCAACAACAGCAGCGCTCCAACGCCATGTTACACAATCACAATACCACGTTTCGTTCGGTATTTAATCAGGGAACTGCAAAACACCCTGAGTGTTCTTTCAGGAAGAGGATGTGTAGAAAGGCAGCATTGGCACTTCGGAAACAACAGAAATCCACAGAAAAATCTAATTTAATTTACAATTCTGGAAAATAAAACTGATTTGGGGGAGGGGGTTCATCGGGTTTGGTTAGTTTTTCACTTATGAGGTGTTCCTTTTTTTTATTGATAGGCTGTGTAAAGGGTGCCGATACTTTGCGCACATTACCAGATGGAAGGCAGCTAAAAAATATATCTTTCAATTAGGATAAAAAAAAAAATAAAAAAAAAACACACATCATCAGTATCATCAGTAAGTCCATTATAAAGTCACATGACTCAGAGCTATACGTTTAAGCCAGAAACGTCAAAAATCTCTGCCTGCTATTATTGTTGATGCTCGAGTTGAAAATCCCTCAAGTAGCTGCTTTAATTAGCAATGAGACGCATGTGTGCTTCAACCGCTGGGCTGCTGACATGGAAACCTTCCTCTCGGAGTCCCGACAGCTCGTTACAGCGTCACAACTCCACATCGTTCTTCAGATCTACACCTAAAACAGACACGTTTTTATTAATATCATTAGTTGTTAGCTCACGCTTCAGCCAGCGTTATATCAGGTATTACACTGAAGTTGGGAAGCTCTTGTCGAGTCTAGGGGCAGTTCAGAGCTCTGACCCATGATCCTTTTTAACATGGTGGTCTGGTGTTTATTTACATTTCAATTTACATATATGCCATTTGGCAGATGCCCTTATCCAGACCAACTTACATTAACCACAGCGCTACCGCTAACTGTTCACTTCTTCTAAGCTACGTTGTGGTCCATATTGTGTGTGAAAGTTCTCCATGCTAACTTGATTCCCTGAGCTGTCCTATACCTTCTATATCAAGTTTCAGACTGGCAATGAAATAGACGAGACAGCAGAGGAGACAGAAAAGTGTTACTGATATACAAAGATGCAAAGTGAAGGAGAAACAGGGCCTGGTTTATCTTTTTGTCAGCAACAAACTCACTTACTGTGATAAGTCACATTTGAGTCAGCGTTATAAACATATTTGCTTGTTAAATCCATATGCTGACTGATCTAAAGCAGTGTGGGTATATGGTATAACCAAAGGTGTAAAGTGTAGCTGAAAATCATACTGGAGTAAAAGTAGAGATGCCTTGCAAAACTTGAGAACTTGACTCATATAGTATCAAAGATGCACTAATCCTTAACAGCAAGGCTCATGCAGAAAACAGCTGCTTTGTGAGGTATTAATACTTAAAATACAACTTCAATTGTACACCTCAGCACTGCATTAACCACAAGATCGACTCAACAGCCTCTTCACCATGCCAGAATGAAACAAATATCGAACAAGTCGGTCAAAAAAAGAAATACGTGAATAAATAAACCTTAAAGCAATCTTTCAAAAATGACGGTAAACAGTAAATTACTGTAAAATTACAGTATCATGTTACTAAGTAGAAGAATCATTAGTATTCAACGGACAAATAAAATGAAAGCAATGAATAAACAGAGCTGACTGATTGCAAAACGTAATTGTTAACGGCCATTGTCAATTAAAATACAGTGGTACCTGGACATACGAGTGCCCTTACATACGATTTTTTTGAGGTACGAGCGGTCAATCGGTCGATTTTTTGCTTTGGTACGCGAGCAAAAACTTAAGATACGAGCTTGAGATGCCACTGCTGGATGGCAAATCGAAGCCAGAAAGCGAAGATTGTGACAAAAATTAAGATAAGCAAAAAAGAAAAAGTTAAAATTGTAAAGTTTAAGGATAGGTAGTGTGCAGGAGTTATAGTTAAAAAAAAAAAATAAATAAATAAAAAAATAAAAAGAGTTTTCCCTCCGCCTCTGCTTATCGCCTCTAACCAACCAACAACTGGGGGGGCATTTTGGGGGCTGGAACGGATTAATGGCATTTCAATTAATTTCAATGAGGAAATTAGCTTTGAAATACAAGCAATTTGACATACGAGCAAGGTTACGGAACGAATTAAACTCGTATGTCGAGGTACCACTGTATAGTGAAGTGAATATACATATATTGAATCATAAATGTTGTTGAGCAGAGAGTAAAAGTTGCTTTTATCTTGTACTCAGAAAAAAAGAGAATGTTGGCAAAATAAATGTACTTAAGTACAGTAACGAAGTATATTTACTTATATACTTTACACAACTGGATATAAACTCATGGAAAGGTACGACGTCTTTCATGTTTATGGCAAAGATAAAACTTTTTAAAGTAGCCTGTTGAATTAAGGGGATCGTTGTTTCTCTTGAGCTACTGTTAAAAACAATGAAGTAGCTTTGTACAGTTTTGTTGTGGTGCCTCATTTCTACTTTTAACTCTATGAACAGAGATGTTTACACTGTGCTCTTATATATTATGTGAGAAACATTTTAGTAGAATTTCAGTAAAATATACATTTAGGTTTCAGTTTTTTAAAGAAAGCATTAGTTTGGTTTCTCATATATTTTAAGATAACTGGTATCAATCTAGTTAGTTTGCCAGGTGATCTTAAAACCTACTTGAAGTGGTTGTTCGACATTATTAAACAAGTCATTGTTTCTAATGCGATATGGGGAGGGTGAAAGCTCTTTCTGAAGATGAAAAGCGTGAAATGTCTTGCAAACAGCATGAAAACAATTGATCTATTGCAGAAACTGAAGAAAGATGATCAAAAAATCAAATGATTTGTGAGTGAATCAGAACGCATACGAATTTGATCAGATAAAGGCTTCTGGCAGACAAAAATGAGTGTCTATGAAAAAAGCCACTGTCGTGCAGCAAACAGATATTTGAAGTTGCTGGTGTCTCTGGAGTCTCAAGAACCACTTCTTGATGCCGGATCCTTCAGAGGATGGCGGTTGTGCATAACGCTGAATTTCAGTTCAGGATGGCTGGTGAATGGCCAGGAATATTAGGTCCCTTTAGGATCTGTGGCGCTCTCAAAATGACCTCTGTGAGATGTGTGGAGTTCCTAACAAATTGAGCCTTCCAAAATCAAATGATTTTCATTGACATTTTAGTTTCTATGGGCATAAAAAGAGAAAAAAAAAAAGTCATGGTGTGGCCACCATTATTCCCTGACCGCAATCCTATTGCAAACATGTATCCTTAAAGGAAGATCTATAAGGGTGGGTGGCATTATAGCTCTAAACAACAGCTCTGGGAGGCAATAGTGGCATCCTCATATGAAATACAGGCAAAGACAATACATGGACCTACAAGTTAAATTAATTAGTTAGTTGTCAAATGTTTTTAAAGTGCATTCTGCATAATTATTTAGAACAAATCGGAATTTGAGATCAGACATGATAACTCGAATGTGTAGTTTACATCGATCTGTTTTAATAAAAATCGGTTTTCTCTTTAATGTCCGCCGACGCTCTCCTCTGGGCTCCCATAGTTTCGAACAAACTCAGCCCCTGCCCCCCTCCCCCCGTGCATTTGCCATAGAGATACACGAACAACATGGCAGCGAGCAGAGAAAAACTCGTTCTCACGAAAAGTTAAGCAGCCGCATCTTGAAAATACACGGTTAAGCAGCCGCACTTTGTTTAGTGTTGCGCGTCCAATTTTTTTTTAGGCCATACCGTCCAGCCCTAGTTGATCATCAGGTTTATCCTGAATATTTTCATGATTTATGTGTAAAATGTGTGCAAAATATGCAACTGGACAATGTTTGACTAGTTGACAAGTAGCTTTTATCGTCATTTTAACCAAATATAACTGATGCCGTACACAGTGAAATGAGACGTTTCTCCAAGACCCTGGTGCTAAATAACAACATTATAGAGCTTCATAACAGGACACAGAGCTTAAAACAGAGCTAAGGACTAAAGTAAGTTGTCCCAGCCACATAAAGCAACCCGGTGCAAACAGTGCAAGACAAAGACAGTGCAAACAAACACCACAAGACAGTGTGGGACGGATACACAAAACACAAAATAGTGCTGACCAGTAAACCTACTGTATATAATATACAGTACAATGTGCAAAAGAGAACCATAAACAAGAGTCTACTTATAAACATATACACAATGTTGTGCAAAAAACAGCAAGAGCAGCAATGGAGAGATGCAAAACAGCATGCAAACAGTATAATATGATAATATAATATGGGTGGAGCTGAAGAGACTGATGTGTATGAATTGAAATGAGTATAGTGCCGATCGCAGTTTTTTTTCGAGTTGTGAAAAATAAAATATGGACAGATGTTGAAGTAATGAAAGAACAATGAAAGAGCACTTTATACCTCCACAGTACAGCATGAGTCACTCGGAGCATCCACAAACACACACACACACACACACACACACGGTTACACAATGTGCTAAATCGTCCCACACTCAGACAGAGGTGTTAACACTAATGTCTCATACCCACAATTATCATCATCATCATCATCATTAGCTTTCTCTCTCTCTCTCTCTCGCAGAAACACACACACACACACACACACACACACACACACACACACACAAACACACACACACACACACACACACAATTTCCTTACTTTATTGATTCTCATCTTATTATTGAAAACTGCATCTGGATCGATAAAAAAGTAATAAAGCAATAATGTACGGCCCAGCGTTGGCACGGTGACGGGTCATCTGCTGAGTAGCTAATGCATTAACTTGCTCTTTTCTAAAGTCAATTTGTAGAGTGTGAGCAGCTCTTCAGATCTGCGTTGAGTTCAAGTTCAATTCTATAGCCCTTTTCAAGTCAGGTCAAGTCAAGTCAATGGACATTCACAATGGACATTGTCTTAAAGCAGCTTTAAAATATGTATTAATTAAGGTGAAGAAAGTATGTATCCCTGATGAACAAGCCATGGCAACTGTGGCAAGGAAAAACTCGTTAAGATGTTATGAGGAAGAAAGCTTGAGGGGAACCAGACTCAAAAAGGGGAACCCATCCTCATTTGGGTGACATCAAGAGTGTGATTATAAATCTTTAAAACAATACAGAACACTGGAGAGTGTGATTATAAATCTTTAAAACAATACAGAACACTGGAGAGTGTGATTATGAGTAATGTCTTTTCTATAGTCTTATACAGTCATTTGAGATCATGCAACTCATAAAATAGCTCAACATTTGCAATCATCATAGATCCAAAACCAGCTTCTCCATGCCAGCACAACAGATGCTTAAAAAAGTCACATGTACTTTAAAGTCAAATGAAATTCTTTCTTTGCATATCACAGTGAGGTTAGGAAGCTGGGGTCGGAGTGCAAAGTTACAGCAAAACTGGAGCACAGAAGGTTAAGGGTCTTGCTCGAGGGCCCAAAAAGCAGGGATGCCAGGTCTTGAACCCCCAAACTTCCAATCAGTAACCCAGAGCCTTAACCACTAAGCTACCCCACTTCCCCAGTTCCCCAACAGATCTCTGATTAGCAATTCACAGCATATCTTAGTTTGATTTATTTATCGGTATACTGTCTGTAAATGCACTGTATTATATTGGTACTGCTGTACATACTTTTTAGAATTCTTACATTTTTCTACATGTATTTTGACTTACACACTTCTTACACATATGACTAATAGCTTCTGCAAGTTGTCACTGCCAGGAGCCTTTATAGTTATTTATTGTACGTATATTTACATATTTATCTGAACTTGTCAGTTTGCACAAGGCTACTATTTGAATTTCAGGTTAATGATAAACCACAATTCTTTGCTGTGTTCCTCTAATTTACAATGGCAAAGCTATTTCTTTCCATTCATCCATCCATCCATCCATCCATCCATCCCTAAAGTGAGTACACCCCTCACATTTCAGCAACCATTTAAGTATATCTTCTAAAGAAACAATATAATAGAAATTAAACTTGGATATATTTTAAAGTAGTCAATGTGAAGTTTGTATAGCAGTGCAGATTTACTGTTCTCTGAACATAACTCAACATATATCATTATTGTCAAAATAGCTGGCAAAAAAAGTAAGGTGATAACAGCTTTACGTCATGTAACCAGGCAGAGCCACATGTCCTATTCATCATGTTCATGTTTTTGTCTGCTTGACAGGACCATACAAATTTGTGTATCTTCTATTAGAGCAGTTAAAATTAGGTGCTTTAAGAACAATTCTCTCATACTAACCACTGGATGTTCAGCATGGCACCTAACGGCAAGAACTCTCTGAGGTTTAAAACATTTTAATCGTTGCTCTCCACGAAGGTGGCCCAGGGTACAGATCTTCTTATAGCCTCAACCACCTTGGTGGAGAGCAAAGATTTAAAGGTGATTCAGTCACAGTACAGTACAGGGTCATACAGAGGTTTTCCAAGATGGGTTCTTCTCAGAACAGACCTTGCAAGAGTCCATCAAAGTTGTTGAGTCCTCGTGCTGTGCGTAACTTATAGAAGCTGGCTTAAATAAGACAGACGCATGAGTGCTGCCAGCATTGCTTTAGATGTTGCAGAAGCGGAAGGTCCACTTGTCAGTGCTCAGACCGTATGCTGCGCACTGCAACAAGTCGGTTTGCAGACCGGTGTCCCAGAATGAACCCTCTTCTGAAGCTGTCTCACCAGAAAGCCCACAGTTTGCTGAAGACAACCTGTCCAAAAGCATGAATTACTGGAACCATGTCCTGTGGTCTGATGAAACTAAGATGAACCTGTTTGGCTCAGATGGTGTCCTGCATGTGTGCAGACACCCTGGTAAGGTGTACCAAGATAACCGTGTTTAGCCTACAGTCAAGCATGGTGGTGGTAGCATTATGGCTTAAGGCTGCATGAATGCTGCTGGTACTGGGGAGCTGTGGTTCATCTAGGAAAACATGGATTCCAACATGCACTGTGACATTCTGAAGCAGAAAATTATGCCCTCTTTCGGAACTGGGCAGAATGGCAGAATGGTTTTGGTGACAATTGCTTTGCTGAAGGTGAATGTAATGTAATAATTTTGGAGACAGAATGAGTAACTTTTTGGAACTGTGTTTTTATCGTGGTTAATTATTAAGATGTCATTAAAACATCACAAGCCTCTCCAATTAATGCACAAGGCTCCAAATGCTATTCTCATTCTCTCTTCAAATGTTACTCATTCTATCTATCTGTCTGTCCGTCCGTCCGTCCGTGCGTCCATCTATCTGTCAGTCTAGTGTGAGAGTGTCGGTCGTCACGGTTATCGCTGGTCGGACAGTGTCCGCTGTTTTTTAGCCTGTTCAGTAAGTTGAATCAGCGGTGGAGAAGGAGAACGTCGAGAAAGAGAACTTTGTGAGCTCACAAGAAAAGGAACGAAACTCGGGGAGGACAAAAAAAAAAAAAAAAAAAACTTTATTTAGTCATCATTATTGCTCTTGTATTTGTAACTTAGCAGACATGATTGAAAAAAGTTACACCAATCAGTTAGTGATGATCGCGCAAGGTATAAACGCTGCTTTATATATTTACAGTTAGCTCTTTCGGTTTCCCTGTTTGGCCAATGACGATTAAAATATCTATTAAAAAAAAAAAAGAAGAAAAAAAAAAAAAAAANAAAAAAAAAAAAGAAAAAAAAAAAAAAAAAAAACGATAAAAAAAAATGCAGATTAAACTGATAACAAATAGAAAATTCCAAAGATCGGCCCAATTAATTGTTTGACCTTTAATCTATACTGCTATACAAGCTGCACACTGACCAAAATATATCCAAGTTTTATTTCTATAGTATTGTCCATTGACATCTATCTATCTATCTATCTATCTATCTATCTATCTATCTATCTATCTATCTATCACTATTGCACTATCTATCCATCTTTCAAATTATCTTTAATTGCTAGTGACTCAAACTACCAAACTTAAAATGTTCTGCTTTTCAATGATTAGAATGATTAACATGGCAAATAAAAATATTAATTACGCATATACATCTTTTATACTGTCGCATGCTCATGTTTGCTCTCTAACCTGTTCTCACTCGCTGCTCAGCTCCCACATGACAGATCAGCTATTACTGCAACAAACTGGTAAAGTTTTATATTTTAACTAGCGATTAAACTTTTTCCTACTTTCCCTTACTGTTTAGCTGTTAAATGGAAATATAACTCGAAACTATGAATGTCAGGTTTTATTTATTAAACATGGAGTTACATTTCTGCTGTTAGAGGCATTATCATGCTAGGTTTGTTTTTGTTTTTGATAAGGTGTGAAGGAGGGATGAGGGCTGAATGTTAATGCGAAGCTTGCTGAAGCTTCACCCAAAGTATATAGTATATAATACTGTGGTAAATTTCCTCATTAATCTCAATTTGGAAACTTTTAGATTAAATTACCTAAACTTTGTTTAGGTAATTTTCTTCTTCAAGATTGAAATTTGGGTGAAAATAAAGTGTTTTTATTATAGTGTCTCTTTAAGGGGAAGTTGAAGAGTGAGCGAGTGAACAAGTGAGCGAGTGGTCGAGGGATTGTCCAAGAGAGTGAAAGAAAGTTGCTGCTTTTCTGTGAGAAGGACGAGAGGGTGAGAGGAGGAACGCAGTGTGTGTGTGTGTGTGTGTGTGTGTGTGTGTGTGTTTGTAAAAATGGACAAGGCCACTATCACAGCACCTTATAAGGCAGTGTTTCTCCCTACTGCTCACACACACACACACAACCACAACCACAATAAGCGAGGGAATGAGGGAGTGAGGGGGAAGGGAGATGAAGAGAATGAGGAAAGGAGGAGAGCGAACTAGACAGGAAAAAAAAGAGGGAGAATTACAGTGGGAAGAAAAAAAAGTTGGAGGAGTGTAGGGAAGAAAGGAATAAGTTATAGAATAAAAGAAAGACAGAGGAAACACCAAAAAGCAAGGAAGCAACAGAGAAAGGAACCAAAAAAAGAATATAAACAGGAGATTAAATAAGAGAGAAAGAGAGAGAGAAAAAGAAAAAAAGACAGAAAGATGGAGAGAGATACAATAGACATAGAAACACAAAAAGAAGGAAAGACAGAAATAGAAAAACAATTAGAGAAATGTAAAGGAAAACAAAAACATCTATATTAAGAGACAGAAAAAAGGTGTGCGTGTGTGTGTGTGTGTGTGAGAGAGAGAGAGAGAGAGAAAGAGGTGGGGGCACTGTGGGTGGGTGGACGTACATATTTGAAGCAGTAGAAGGAAGTAATTATTAGTTATTTTATTTAGTCTCTAAAAATAGAAAAAACTCTCATCCATGTTCCCTTCCCATTAATTCCTCTGTCCATTCATCTCATATCAGAAGTTCAGCAGCTCATAACGTCCCTCTTCACTCTTTTATTACTGATTAATTCATCAGATAAATGTCCTAGAAAGATGTTATGACCTGAAAAAGTTGACAAAGTGCAAGATGCAGAGAGAGAAATTTCAGGCTGTGTGTGTGTGTGTGTGTGTGTGTATAAGAAAGAAAGAGAGAAAGAGAGAGAGAGAGAGAGAGAGAGAGAGAGAGAGAGAGAGAAAGAGAGAATAGTGTGTGTTGTGGGGTTTAGTGTTTAAGATGTCGCACTTCTGATAGGATGGTTGCGAGTTCAAATCTCAGGTCCACCAAGCTGCCACTGTTGGTCCCTTGTGCCAGGCCCCTGACCTGCCCAGTTGTATAAATGAGATAAGTCACACTGGGTAAAGGCGTCAGCTAAATGCTATAAATGTAATTGTAATGTGTTGAAGTTTTCTCGTTCTGCTAGAGATGAACGATACGACAGAAAATATCCCATCACCACATTCGAAAACAATTCTACAGCACAATACACCGTCATGACATGTAGAAAAAGCGAGAAAGCTAACGGTGTAACGGGTCCTGCAGGAGAGTTAGCGCTTACCGAACATGCTAAAAGTTATGAGAAGCGAAGGGTTGACGAGTTAACAAGATGTGATGTACACACACGTGCGTGCACACGTCAGCTATACCCTCTGCTGCAGGATGTTTTGTTCAACACGCAGCTGCTGATCTTCGAGACGTCATTCATCATTAATGAGCCTCAAGCTTTGCACTATAAGGGCTAAACTAATTAATGTGAGGACTTTAATTACACTAATTTACTGCTGTGGCACCACAGCACACGCATACACTGTGGCTATTTCGCGAAGCGTACAGAACGTGAACACTGCAATATAGTACTTTAACTGAAATGTCCTATATAACAATGATAAATAATAATTTACAGCCATGAGAATATAATAATTTATGTAGAGGATATGATGTTAAAATCGAGACAATTTGTACAAAACTAGTAGCCCAGTGGTCTGACGTTTCTTCAGGTCCTAACCCCAAACATCCTGCCTCCAGTTAGTACCACTTTGCCGTATTATAATCGTGGATTTGTCGTATTTTGGGGAGGTAGTAGTGATTAAAAGCGTTGGATTATGGATCGGAAGGTCATGAGTTCAAATCCCAGCATCCCCAAACTACCACTGCTGGGTTGCTGAGCAAGGCCCCTAAACTAGCTGCAAGTTGCTCTGGATCTGGGAATCTGCCAAATGCCATCAATGCAAATGTAAATCTTGTCAAAAATCTCTGAAGACATTACATCAAAAAATAAAGCTAGGACAAAAGTAGCAGAGATTGTTGGTGCTGCGGCTAAATGTAAATAGCTAGTAGAGTTAGCTTGTTGAACCAACTGTATACATACAACCAAATGTTTACATGTACAGTGTTTGTCATTTTTACACAAACAATCCACTTGCACAACCCCCTGTACCGCACTGGTTTTCCTTGTCTCATTTTGTCTTAGTTTTTTTGCACTAATTGTTGCACATGTGCACTTTGTGTTGTTAGTTTAGAGTTTTACTTTAGTGTTCCTTCTGTTAATTCATGTCGTTTTATGAAGCACCTTGATCCTGGGAACTCGTTGTTTTGTTTTACTATGTACTTCACCGTATGTGGTTGAAATTACAATAACGCCTACATAACTTGACTTGCTAATCTAATTTGAGAATGATGCTAGTATAGATTAAGAACGATGAGAAAAGTTCAACTCCAACTCACACTTTAAGCATTTTTTTAATACATTTTATACTTCAAATCATCAACAACAATGCCAGGGGTATAAAAAAAAAGAAACTAGAGTGAGTGTTGTGTCACTTTGGCTTCTCACTTCGTACCGGAAATAAGATTTATTTTGTAAATGCATGAAAACTCTCAAGAACCAATAGCGCTAGCTGCTAATCAGGAAGTGGCTTGCGGCTATAGGTAGTGCTATGGATTCAAGATTATTTATTTGTCACAAAACATAGTTATATGCAGGATACAACTTGCAATTAAATGAAAAGTTTGGAGAATTTGAATCCATAGTGCTATTGATTTTTTAGTGTTTTATACTCAGCGTCAAGAACTTCTCTTAAAAGGAGAAAATCCGGCCAATTTAACATAACGTGAGTGAACGAATAAAGGAAGGAAGGAATTAAGACATTTGTTAAAGTATGCTGATGTAAGTAGAACAGTTAAGTACTGTAATTTCCGGTCTATAAAGCGCACCCTTATATAAGCCACTGAATTTGACAAAGATTTTTATTTTTAACATAAATAAGCCACACCTGTCTATAAGCCGCAGGTGTCTACACTGAAACTAATGAACTTTACACAGGCTTTAACGAAAGACACTAAATGCAATATGTTGCGCTTCTATTAGGAGCATAGCGGTATTTTGATAATAGCCTGCCACTGCATTCTTCCAGTATTACTGCGTGTGTGGAGACCGAGGAATATGTCCTTTTTAATTTTTGATGCTCATTTCTAAGTTTCTTTGACTAACCCGTAACGCTGTTGGCAAGAAAAATAAAAAAAGCACGAGTTTTAAAAACCTGTCTGTGCTTATATGATTTCTGTTGCAACTGGAGTTAGCGAGCTCTCCCTTCACCCAGACTCAACGCGCTACAACGGCTTGTATCTAAACAGTAGACCATCAAGTAAGTCATTGTTCACTGTCTTCCTCCTTCCTTTCACAACTACAGTGGTACCTTGACCTACGAGTGCATTAATGTATGAGTTTTCCGAGGTATCTTTTGTCATCGTCGTGCGCCACTGGTGGAAGTTTTTCTCCCGATGCCGTGCAGCTCAGAACACAGGTGAGGTGCGTTTTTTTTTTTGTTTCCGTTCGGAAATTTACATGTCTAATGTTATGTCGCTCAGTATTTTGGCTTGAAGTTTGTGAAACTGGGAAAAACCCAGGAAAAATCTATATATTAGCCGCTTCGTCGCATTAAAAAAAATGACAAGCAATTTACTTTCTCGCATTTCTTCCCCCTTAACTGTACCGAAATCTAAACGGACTGTAACTTAAAAACCGAGGTCCAAACCGAACCGTGGATTTTGTGTACCGTTACACCTATACTGTTTAGTATGAAAAATGCTAGACAGACAAAAAAAAATAATAACTCTTATCTGGAGCCACTTACAATTATCTCATTTATAAACCTGAGCAGTTTGAGGGTTAAGGGTCTTGCTTAAGGGCCCAGCAGTGGCGGCTTGGTGGTGCTGGGATTTGAACTCACCACAATCACAAGACCAAAAATTTTAACCACTGAGCTTCCACATCTAACTGCAAAGGACCCTACACTGTACAAACCCTTTCCTTTCCTTTTGGTCTCCAAACTCTAAACTCTAATATTTGACAGCTAAAGCATTGAGGTTACGCCCCTGCATACTTTTTTAAAAGCGTTCTCCAAAGTGGAAAGTTTAAAAATACCGTTGGTATGATAATGTAGGGACTGAAAGAGAACACAGATCTTTAAAAAAGCGTGACACAATATTTAAACCTGTTTAACTCCAAACAAACCAAGATGGCTGACAATGTTTCAACACTGTCCGGTTTGATGCCTTCGTAAAAGATCAGCACCACTTTGCAAACCTTTAGATCACATTTTTCCTATCTTCTTGCACTTTTCCACATGTGCAGTACAGACACGTGAATGTGTTGGGTGAGCGAAAAGCAGTGTAAAGCAGAAGTAAGACAAAGATTCTGATCTGGAGCTCCTGAGATTGAACCTGATGGTTTGCTGCACACTGCTTACAGTTTGCTAGCAAGCCCATTCCCTGGTCCTGAGGTATACCTGATCCATACGTGATCTATGAAGGTCAAAACCATACTTGAGTCAACAATTTAACCTTTGTCCCACAAAAAAAAAAAGAGAGAGAGAGAGAGAGAGAGAGAGAGAGAGAGAGAGAGAAAAATGCACAGTAAGACACTCTTTTATTCAGAGAGTAATCTAAAGCTCAGTCCGTAAAGTCTCGGACATTCAGCTCAGCACTTTTGCTTCTCTGAGCAGTCATGGTTCAGTGAGAAACGCTGATTCAGCTTATTTAACACAAGACAAAGAAAGAGAGAGAGACTTCACCAAAAGCTGAGGATGATTAAGCAGTAAAATTACCCTAAAACTAATTACATAATTACACTACTTCCCTGCCATTCACCCCAATTCATTACATTTAATATCATTAAGGGGAAGATCAGAGTGCTTGTTATTCGGATCACATCAGCCGGCATGTCTGCTTCTTTAGCCTGCCGCCAGAGCTATGAAGTCAACATAGAATCTTATAGAATCTATAGTTTAGTGTCATGCAAATGAAATCAGGGAGGAGGCATAGCCTAATGTGCAGAGAAGTACATAGATTACAATACTATTGCTACTATGCTATAGTGTAGTACATATACACTCCTGAACAAAATCCTAAGACCGGTTCAAGTACTCGCATTTCGCGCTGGTGGATCATAACCAGGTTGTAAAAACTTCTTCAAAATGGTTAAACAAGAAACAAGAGCAAGAGACAAAAATGAGAGAGTAGGTAATTTTTTTAAAACTGCATGCAAACTCGAACAGGCTGCTCATCAGCTGATCAAAAGTTTAAGACCATCGCCTTTAAAACAAAAAATCTGTGCAAATATATGCCTTTAATGTCATTGTCCTCAACCCAAATTAAGGCCCTTACTGATGCTGATTGGAGCCCAATAACCATAAGATGGCATCTGCCAGAGAAGGACTTAAATAACAAAAAACGTCTTCGAAAGCCACGTCTCCTCCCACACCACAAACTTGCCCGTTTGAAATTTGCAAGGGAGCACCAAACATTGAGAAAATAATTTACCCTTAATGGTCCTGATGGCTTCCAACGATACTGGCATGACAAGGAGATCCCACTGGAGAAGTTTTCTACACAACACAGTGGAGGAGGCTACATCATGATCTGGGGTCCTTTTTTCCTTCAATGGGAAAACGGAGCTTGAGGTTGTGCAGGAGCCTAAAACGGCGGCTGGCTATGCGGACATGTTGCAGCAGGCATCCCGCTTGACTGAGGGCCCTCGTCTGTGTGGTAATGACTGGGCTTTTGAACAGGACAACGCTGCAGTTCACAACGTCTGCCATGACGAAGGACCTCTACAAATAACGCTGCACTTCTGGACCATCCTGCATGTTCCTCTGACCTAAATCCCCTTAAAATTGTTTGGGGATGGATGGCAAGGAAAGTATACAAAAATGGACGCAATTTCCAAACTGTGGATGCCCTTCGTCAAGCCACCACATGGAGCAACTGGAAGCCAGCCTCTTGAAAACAGTTGCATCAAGCATCCCGAAACAAGTGTTTGAAGTTATGAACAAGCACGGTGGGGCTACTCACTATGGAGTCCTTTTTTGACACTTTTAGTTCTGTTGTGGGTATTTTTGGGCTTTGGTCTTAAACTTTTAATGAACAGCCGGTTTGGGTTTAAATGCAGTTTTCAATAAATTGCCAGTCTGTTTTTTTTCCTCTTGCTTCTTTTACCTCTTTTTGACATTTTGATACATTTCTTACAACCTGGTTATGATCCACCAACTCCAAATGCGAATACTTGGAATGTTTCCCCCACGGTCTTAAGATTATATTATATATATGAGTTGCTCCAGGCTTTTCGTAATTCATCGACTTCATAAAGAAACGATCCCTCGTTCATTCCTTTTCTCACACGGGGGTTTGTGCTTTTCGACTCTCAGATGAGTAAAAAAAAAAAGTAATGCTTTAAAAAGGTTTAATAAATGTTGCATTTTTTTGCTTCACAAGTTTAAAAACCGCTTGTCACATTACGGGGAAATTGTAATGAATCAGGAAAAGAAAAAGAAAAAAAAGATTCATATAAAATGGATTTCAGTTTTTTTTGGGCTCTTTAAAACAGTGAGGTTCGACTCCAAGGGGGCGGAGCTACGATGTCACTGATCACTTTGCTCAGACTTCGTTGAAAAGGTCAGGCTCACGTGTGACCCGTTACTGTGTGTAATTATTCCTTCATCACATCATGTGATCAATATCTTCTACATTCAAGAGCCAGGACTCGAGTCAGACCCTGATGTGCGTCACTGTAAAAGTGGGCCCTGAGGCTGACGGTATCCTCGTCGCACGCCGCTCAGAGCTCCACATATCTAGAGCAGCAGAGGTGTACGTTCTCCTGCAGGTTCTGGGTGGCGAGTGAGCTGACGGATACGTGCGAGCAGGCGGGCGGGGAGCGACGGGGTGTGATGGCTCGGGTCCAAAACGTTCGTCTTACGCCGCTCACGCTCCTGACACCACAGGACGTACGGGCTCGGGGGAAAGAAAGGTCGCGAACGCTCTCTATATAGCTGCAGGACCACGCCCGATACTGCCAGGATCGCCCACACACTGATCAGTATGAAGTCTAAAACCAAAAAGAGATTTATATATATATATATATATATATATATTACACAAAACACACACAAAAAAAAGATTAATAATTCAGTAGGATGTAAGCCATGTCTGATGTCTGTGCATATCAAGGCAGGATTTTTGTCTCATTATCTGCAACAGTGATTTTTGCATCTCAAAAAGAATGTAAATAATGAAAAAATACATAATTTGAACTTATTTTTCATATCCACAATAATAATAATCTGAAAGAAAAAAAAGTGGAAAAAAAAAAAAATTAGTTTGGACTAATGTAGGTCTAATTAAGTCAAATTTAGTTTTTATTTTATTTTATTGTATTTGTTTTCTATTTAATTTTGCAATTTAAAAGAGAAAAAAAACCTGATAAATATCACAATACCTGAAGCTTTAATTTTCAACAGATTATTCCTTCACAACGATCAAATTCCTGTCATGTGGAATCACAAAGGCTGAAATGGAAAAGAAAAAATGTGTGTGTGTGTGTGTGTGTGTGTGTGTGTGTGTGTGTGTGTGTGTGTGTGTTTAAAGGAGAGCAAGAGTGTGCAGATCATCTCCATCCCACACACTGCTTCTCGATTTGGCTCTCTACATCCACAATCACTCCTTCACTACAGGGAACAAAACACACACATCCTTCATCCTGCTGACAACCTGACACTCAACACACACACACACACACACACACACACACACACACACACCCCCTCTCCACATCACCACCAACACATATAAGGTGCAGGTTTACAACAACATGACTTACAGCAACAACAATCATCACACAACACCACAATAAATACATAAATATTTATTTATTTATTTTCCCCAATTAAAAAAAAAAACCTGATGTGATTTGTTCGATTATGTAACTATGATAATTAATTTAAATATTGTTACAATAATGATCACAATGACAATTAATCACTACATTCCACAATCATATATAATAATATATAAATAAATTGGCAGCTGATTATGAAATAGTAGCAAACTGAAGGTTTATTAAATAAACAGATATTTTTATAAATGTTACATACAAATTTAACTGTAAACGATAATATTTTTTCATTGTTTAATAATTGTCTACACTTTTTATATTTTATTATTTACTTATTTGCATACGACAATATTTTGCTGCCATTTTTGTTAGCAACCTTAAATAGTGTGGTACAAAACACTGTGACATCGTGATGCATATGGAATATCTGAAGTGCCGCGATATGATGTTTTGCTTACGTCGCACCTACATCTCAGGGATTTTTATTTACTTCCTGCATTCAAGTTTTTTTCCCCCAACTACAGTTCACTTGGAAGCGGACCAGTAGCACCTTGATCAACCTACTCCCCTCTGCTTAAAGAACCGTGATGAAAAGGGAGAACACACCAGGGCTGTAGTGTATATTGAGGAGGAACTGGTGCAGCCCTGTGTTGGATAGACTCTCTCGAATGCCAGAAGGGAGCAGAAACAGAGATAAGGAGTCATCAACATTCCAGCCTGCAGAGAGATTATCTCTGAGCTCCACAGCAGCAACACCTCTTGAGTGTTAGTGCCGTCCTCCTGACTGCTGCAAGCCTCAACCAGACACTCTCTGGAAAAACACCAGGATCAGTCATTGTTATTCAGGGCGGGGCTAGATGGCACGATGAAACGATATCCGTATTTAGATGCGATAATTAGTTAGCTTTAGAGGCTAAGTACAGACAGAAATCAGCATGGAAATTGCTTCTTTTTCAATTTACGTTCGGTCTTTGGATTCGTACTAGCTTCATTCATGCATTAGATTAGCAAAACATTTACATTTGTGGCATTTAGCAGCAAAACAATTTCACTTTTACTCACCAGGGGCACCAACAATCTTTGCTTCTTTCTTCCAAGCTTTGTTTTTTGTTTAATATCGGTTTTGTTTCTATACGCGTGTAAAAAGAGCTCTGACAGGACAGGATTGGACAAATTTTGTGCGGACCACAATCTCATTTCGAATTTCGCAGCTTTGTATTGATTAATTGTGCAGAAATTGCAAAAATGAAGCACACATAACATATATCCATATATCCCTGCAACATATATATTCCAATCCTTTTTTTAATAAAAATATTTATGTTAATATCTGAATAAAATATCTCAGAACATCACGCTGTTTTGCTGGAGTGTCTTGAACCCCTTAAAGTCAAATCCAATCATTTAAATTTTTTTTTTAACACTTTCTTTTCTTCAGTATTTTGTTGTAAAAGCTCCCGTGGCTTCACTGGAATCTAAAAAATACGTTTGCAGCATCTTTAACTTCCTGGTGGCATTGATTGTATCTTCAAATAAAGCGATACAATGTTATTTGCCGTATCGCACGTCCCTAATTCAGAAGTAGTTTTGTGATGTTTACAGGGACTCATCTTTACACACCATGCTGACAGACGAACAACACTCTTTTTGTTTCCAGGTTAATCAGTGACTCTTGGCTGGACCTGACCTTCGCCCTGGAGCTTGAGGTTGCCTCCTGTATCTCCATCACATATGAAACTCGCCTCATCCTCTGGAAAGCTCTTGATGGTCTCAACAACGTCACGACTCGAGTCAATACACCACCAACACTTCCTTTTCGCCCTGAGAGTTCCATACAACAGTAATTGGGCATTTTTTTCTCAGTTTACAAAGTCAATGTTTTTTTTTCCCCAGAAGTTGCCATTTAAAGCAGTATGAACCTCTGTACACAAGAATTTATTTATTTATTTATTTTTTAGCTAGCTTATAAACATCTTAATATAATCACTTTCCTTTTGGCTTTCATAAAAAGTAAAACTGGACTCACTCGAAAGAGCACATAATATGCAGAGCTGGATAGCACTACCTACTAGCTTACTAGCATAAACATAAACGTATCTGCTTTGGCTGAATTCAAATATTGAAATTGCGATAATGTTTTCAAACACACACACAGAGTTTACACAAGCGAGAGGTGTGTATTAAGTGACTAGCGTAGCAGCCAAACAAGCGAATTATACTGGATAACCGAATAATCAGCTTGAGTTAATGACTAAATGATTGAAAGTACAACTGTGTGTGTGTGTGTGTGTGTGTGAAAAGAATGAAATATGTCAGGATCTTTGTTGTTTCACTTTACAATTTAAAAAACATGGAAAATTCAAAACATACTTCAATGTTATTAGCTCCTATGGTGACTAGCATAACAAGCTAAGTTGCTAGGGGTGAAACTCTATTAGCATTCATTTCCCACAACAAGCTCTGTCTGATTAGCATCCTTTACCACAGGTAGCTTTGTCTGATTAGCATCCTTTAGAACAATTTGCTGTATGTACATAGCTATAGCAAAGCTAACACCACCATAGCTAATAACCAAAATATTAACCAAAGCTTTTTAGACTATGAAATACTTGTTAAAGCTTCTGCATTCTATCTTTATGGAATAATTCTATGCAGCTGTTTGTTGTAAAACATTTCACAGGTTCATGTTGGCATTCACTACAATGAGGCAGTTATAGAATTGTCATTTTTGCACAATAATTTAATGAGAGAGAGGTTTATAATTTCTTGTCTTTCTCAGCAGTTCATGAGATCTCGGCTTGTTGCCATTCATTTTTCCAAAGAGCACAAATAGGATAAGACGTTAAAACCTATACTTCTTTATCCAAAGAATTTGCACTTGCTCAAGCCTTAAATATTCAGACAGGCACTTTTATGGAATTGGATATTCCTACACAGAGAGGTAGCTATGTCTCGCTAGATTAGCTAGCTAAATAAAACATTACCACAGCAAACATCCAGTTAGTTCACAATTTTACACAATCCAAAAAAACATCACATGCAGCTTGAATGATAATGTCCATAAATGTTAAAATAACATTTAAAGGTGCGTGTATGTGAGTGTATGTGCATGTATGTGAGTGCATGTGCATGTATGTGAGTGTATGCAATCTCAGAAGGTATGGGCGATTTTCCAACATGCTCCCAGTAACAAAACACACACACACCGCTATCTCCTTCACTGAGATTAACCAGAATGGGACAAAGGCTATAAATGGCACAGAGTTAGAGCTTGAGATCAGTTCACTCCCACACACTGCTTCTTAGCTCGACATCCACCATCCTCTTTTCTCTTCAGGTTCCTTATCCTGCTAAGAACTGCACACTCCACCTGAATGAATTTAACAATATACACAAGAATATGATGCACGCACACACACACACCAGGCCTGTCATGCTATAATCAGTTCTCTGATCCTATATTTAAATAAATATTTATCATTAGCAGGCTAGTCTTCCCTTACAGTAATATTTACCGTAATATTTACCGACTTGACATGTTCTCGCTAGTCGAATTTGAGCTAAATTCTAGCTGTTCTAGTTAAAAGTTTTTTTTGAGAAAATCGCTGCTGCGTCTATTTCAACATACGTCCAAATTCCCTGAACACAGCTGGAAATAGCGAATAATGTTCAGCTTTTCAGAATATTATAGGAAATGCAAAGTAGTGTGATTAAACAACCGTAAGAATTATAATGTGTGTGTGTGTGTGTGCGACAATAATAGATTTAACTGCAGTCTGTTAAGAATGTATGTGCATTTAAGTCCTTGTGAAGTTGTTCCTATAAAAATGATAAACGAGAATCTACACCTATTGATCAATCCGAAACCAGAATACAAGATCACTGTGGTGTAAATGACAATAACAGAACGTGTTACCCGGAACCCCATCTGCACTCTATTGCCTGGAAACCAAATTTTGGAAATCCCTATAATCCTGCAGTGTGACATCTATGAAGACCGTCAAACCAGGGACCTACAGGAGCGCCAAACCTGATGACGCAATTAGTGGACAGTACAAGAGAAGAGAAAAAAGAAAAAGTAGTGTATGAGGTTTTTATTATCTAGGCAGGTCATGAACAAAATTAACGCTAAAATTGTGTGTTTTTGCTGCTAGCTACCGTTATTGAGAGAACGCAGGTCTAAATGTTGAGGATGTAAAACCTTTTTTTGTGTGCATCAGTTTTTCGTACAGACTGACACTATGACAACTGAGATCCTACAGTGTAACATAGAGGTCATGTTCCTACAGTCTGAAAAGCAAAGGACTATTAAAATTGCACAGTGTATGCCCAGCGTAGCACCGCTTTCGTTAGCCGTGTTAGTGTCGTACCTCTGACGCAACTACAACTGCGTTAACGTCAGATACCAAACATGTCACGACTGATGGACTACACATGAGGGGAAAAAAAAATTCTCACATCAGAACGTTGCATAATAACGTGTTAAATGCAGATTTGTCCTGAACACATTTCTGAGTCATCAGAGAATACGCTTTAGGAACGAGCACTTCATTAAGAGATCTTTTCCCTGCTGCATTCCTCAGCCGTGAGTAGATGAAGCTCCTGGCTCGTCTCGACACTCGTGCCCGAGATATTATTGAGACACTTGGCTCGGCGGTGTGGCTCTGGCTTTGACGTTCAGCGGCGGGGCCTCTGAAAAATGTGTCGATGCGTGTGGCGTAAACACACCAGTGTGTCTCAGAACCGCTCATACACACTTCAGCACTCGATTTAACCCCCTGGGCTCGTTATTGCGAGTTACTGCGAATTCTGATTCAGATGATGATCGCAACATCCTGTGTATCATCTAACAGTCTTTCAGCATTAATCTTGCTTCTGGATTCAACCTGAACTCCACACACAATGTTCAAATATTCCAGTGACATCCCTAATAAATACAGCGACCCCATGTTAACCTGTCAAACGTTCAGCCACATTTTATTTCACGTCATCGAACTCGATACTTTCGCCATTTATCTTCTGTATTTATGTCAAATGGAGAGGAATAGGAAGAGAGGCTTGCAAGTGATCAATTTAAATCACAAAAATCACATACACAAATGTCAGCTGTTCGAGTTTTAAAAGTTGAATGGATCATGTGTTCATTATTTGTAAGTTAGGGGGTAATAGGGGCAAAAAACAGGGCAATGGGGGTTTCTAACAGCAGAATTTTTGAATGATATTAATTATATTATGGATGCCAATGTTGTGAAAAGGACACACACACCTTATGAATGTGTTAATAAATAATGAGGTAACTAATCAGTGCGCAAGTTCGGTTTCCTTTATGACACCTATATCAAATATTTGAATATCAGCTGGCATCTGGCATGGGCATCGCCATAGTAACAGAGGCTCTCTGTGAGCCAATTTTACATGTTTAGGAATAAACTACAGAAGAAAAAAAATGAATTATAGCTTTAAATCCACACACACACACACACACACACACACACACACACACACACACACACACACACACCATCAAATAAGTCCAAAGGATGCAGCAGTAACGCACACCAACACACCTTTAGCACACACAGTGATGGACTAAACAAGGCGTGGTGCTGGAAGAGAAAACGTAGAGAGATACAGGATGGAATACAGTACACTGTACACACACTATATTTCACCGAACTTACACACACGGTTATATAAATGATACTTTAATGTGCTTAGTAAATGGAAAGTTTCCCCGAATGTTTCTGCAAAAGATACACAAACACACATAGCTTTCACATTGTTAATGCGAAGAAATAACATGTAGACGATGCATTAAACAGAACACAGTAACTTGTGCACCCAATCAATACTTATGCTCCTGAGAGTCCTCTAAGCACCTCAGTGCACTCTTTAGCAAAGCAGATATGTTGATACGATATCAGCTGTAGTCTCTTAGCAGAATAAAAAGGTTTGGATTAACAAGCACCAGTCAGAGTGCAAAGTAAAGTATGGAGGGCGGAGGAAGAAAGTCATAAAATCGGCGCAACTTGTTGACGTTATGATAAATATTTATAGCTTCCTCTTCCCTGGTTCCATCCTGAGGGTTCTTTTTGGGTTCGCTGGTTTCATCTTAGCTCCCAAAAACATGCTAGTAGATGGACTGGGCAGGATATACTAAGTGGGTTGTGCTATAATGAGCTGGTTGCCAGTACAGCATGTATTCCTCCATTTTCATACCCAGCTTTCTCAGGATAGACTGAGTGTCTACTGTGACCATGATCATGATCAAACTCCTACAGAAGACAAGTGACCCAATGAACTTAGCTGCATTATTATGGGGAACCAATAAAGCATGTTCTACATAGAACCCTATAACTGTGTAGCCCAAATTTTTAAAAGTAAACCTATGAAGAAGCGTTCCGTCAAAGAGCTTACACATAGTCAACACAGAGCTTTTGAGCATCAGCAGCTAGCGTTTAATAAAATATCTACACTGATCGGTGCGATCTCGTTCAATTTCTGTTCAGGTGTAGAAATGTACATGACAGGGAACGTCTTTTCCCCAAAAGAAAAACGACATGACACTGAGGAATCTAGAAAGCGCTAAATCCTGATCCTTATCAAGCATATATATTTCCACTCGCTGAATTATTTTATTCCATTGAAAGTCCACTGTGATCGGTGCTGCCCTCATCCGCTGACATCATCAACCACCATTATTTCCAGATATTCCATTACAAACAGGTGGCGTTTCTCTTTTAGTGTCATCACGACTCCTCCGTGACGATCTTCACACAAACTTTTCCAGCATTCTGACACACATCAGACCAGATCTATATCCAATCCCAGTGTTTCCATCATCACATACATAATGTTTACAGAACAATAATATCTGACGAGGCTAATTTTAAACTGGAGATCAGCCATGACCAGATAGCACATTGATTCAGTTTCACAACTTGGAAAGAAAATCCAATCTGAAATGTTTGTACATCAGGAGTAATATCTGATCTGTAGCAGGAGTTGGCGAAACACATAGGAACAATGAAGAGTGTGGATTTAAAGGTGGGTTTTTTTTTTTTTTAGGTGAGATGGTGTCTTGAACCTGAATCAGTAATTGGATCAGATAATTGAGACTGATCCTGAATGCATTGTATGATGCAGAGAACAGGAAAAGATGGTAAGAGAGAAGGGGAATGTGGGAGAGAGCGAGAAAGAGAGAGAGAGAGATCTGGTTATTGATATGAAAGTGGAATTCAGGATAAGAAAGATCTCTCTCCTCGTTCTGCCAGGAAACTGAGTCAGCACCACTTCCTGTCAGGTCCAGACGTCGGCTCGAGCCCTGACATGTCTGAGAAAGGTGAAAGCAACATGATCATGGGGTTTAAGGGTTTTACTAGAATAAAAGTCAAACTCAGGTGCATGGATCGAGCGAGTGAGCGCGCGCGCGCTTTTGGTGTGTGAACAGAATTACCTCCGCGTGCAAGATGCTTCCAGAGAAGTTCATCTGCACGCGGAAAAAACAAACACCGCATCTACAACACCACCAACAATTACATCAACAGCAGCTCGTCAGCCTCCAGAAAGCAGGAGACACACTGAGAAAGTTTCACCAACAAGATGACTATATTTGGTGCGCGAGGAGGAGGATGAAGACGGAACAGTGTGTCCAAAATGGCAAGAGCACTAAAGCGCAAGCTCGCGCTCGTCTACAACTGCACCCCATCACACACACGCACGCGCATGGAAATAAAGAAACGCGACACAAAACGAAACAGTACTTGTGTATATCTATAGACAATCACTTCTTGGGTTACATTGTTGCAATGTGACTTTTTACACCTCCGTGAACCGGAAACACAGAGGAAAAAATATATAAACAATACAAACGTGCATGAAACATTCATGACAACTCACAAGCAAACTTTCCAGGTTGACGGCAGAGCGCGGGTCTCTGATCATGGCCTCCAGTTTCTTCTGGCGCTTCTCCATCCTGCTTTCTGCTCCTAAAGACATCATCGCATCAGATCATATCCTCTAAGATTAGACAATGCTCGTGGTTCGCTCAGATCCCTGCGCGAGCTCTTGAAAACTAAACTAAACTAAACTAAACAAAAACAAACGGAGCTCCTGCTTGGCCTGTAGGGTTTTCTGGGATCTCCCGCACCACCAGCAGGAGAAAAAAATGTGGATTGATCCAACCGGAAATGCTCCTCCAATTAAGTTTGAAAAGTCGGGCAGGACCCCAGCTCGGCTCCCCGCGCCATGCTCAACTTCGCCCTGATCCTCCAGAAACTGCGGGGATTTAGGAGTTTTCTTTTTTTGGGGGGGGGGAGAGGGGTGTTAAGAAGGGCGTTTTCTACCTCCCCTCTTCCCTTTCTTCTGTTTTCTTCTTCTTTTCTTCTCTTTCTGCTTT
Organism: Silurus asotus; assembly: GCA_024362625.1. NCBI lineage: Eukaryota > Metazoa > Chordata > Actinopteri > Siluriformes > Siluridae > Silurus > Silurus asotus. Next base: position 6,811,173 of record MU565024.1, on the reverse strand, counting down.
TCACGCGTTCATTTCTCCTATCCTGTTGGCTTTCTCCTTATGCGCCTCGGCGCCTCGCGCTTTTCCGCCGCCTCTTGCCGAGTCTCTCCATCAACACACTCCTCCTTCCCCCGGCGGTGTGTTTTAAAGCGAATCGGGGACGTCAGGAAAACGAGACATGGTCGCTGATTAATTCATCACGTTTGTGAGGGTTTTTTTTCCGCCGGTTCGCCTTTTGTCCGCTCGCGTCTTCGCCTTCCACCGCAGCCGTGCAGCGTTCAAGCGCGTTTACCAGAATTACCGTAAACCACCAAAGTTTCCAACACGCGCTCAAAAAAATATTCCTGTCATTTCGGTACTATGAAACGGTACGTGTTTGTCCGAAACCTAAAAAGAATTTAACCGACAAATAACCTGGCCCTCATCAGCACACTATTCTTTCCTAATTATACAGATAATAATAAAGCAGGATGCAGGAAAAAAAAGTTCACTTTGGTACACTTTATTTTAGGGTTATTATGGGCTCCATGCATGCTTTAATATCCACACACATCTTACACACTAAAAAAAAACACTAAACGCCTCCATTCCCTGGTACTGAGAACCTCTTGTCTATTTAATGCACACAGTGTAATATGAAAAGCTCCACTCAGAAAGCTATAGTAGATCCACATCTCCACACTTCCGGCTGATGGATACCGTATAAAAGGTGTATAAGGTACAACAAGAACTGTGCATGCTTTATCAATATTGCAATTAACACTCATCTTTCTTCATGCAGTAATCATCATGTGGTTCTTCACCACATTAAGGATCATCTCTGAATAATTCTAACTGTATAGAATTGTGCATTTCTAGCATATTCTAAATAATCAGATGGATGGATGGATGGATGGATGGATGGATGGATGCAACTTTGTCATTGCATTGTAGAGGTACACAGCAACAAAAAGCAGTTTACATATTCCAGAAGTGCAAATAGCAGAACTGTGCAAACTGACAAGTGCAGATTATTATGTAAATATATGCACAACAAATGAACATAAAGGCCCTGAAGCTGACAGACCCTGACAGACCCTGACAGAAGCTGTCATCTATTGTGCAGTTGTTCATACAATGTGCATGTATCATTTTGTAAATTGATTATATCCCAAATTTCCCTAAATATGTATTGTGCCTTGCACACATTATATAATTTAAATTAGAACTGGGTGTGTGAGTAAATATAATTTAGATAAAGACATCAACAGCTTCTGCAGTCTATGGCCTTTATAGTTATTTGCTATACATATATTTTCCATATTTATCTGCACTTGTCAGTTTGCACGATGCAGTTATTATGTACTATTTACTACTTTTCCATTCTGGCAGATGAAAAGCTGAATTTCATTTCTATTCGATGTGGTGGTGTCTTCTGTTCCCTTTTCACATCAACAACTGCTAAAACACACGCGTCTATCTGCGCTTATTTGTGACCTCGAACACCTCGGCTGTACGCCATGTGGTAAAAATGGAAAGAATTCCAGTAGAGAAGTTGGAATTGAGAACCTGAGGGCGCGCTTGAACGCCGCGTGATTCCTCGGTATTCCAGCAGTTCCCTCCGAGCTATTTTCCTCTGACGTCATCAGGCACGACGGCAGCGTTCCTGCAGCCATGAGCCTCAGTGGGAAGAGTTTTTACTGTCACAAATACCGACCAAGGAAAACAGATTATTTAATAATTACAGCAGCCATTGATTTTTTTTTTTCCCCATATATTTTCTTTATAAATACTGTTTCTACACGTGACTGAGAAAAGTAAAAGAAAAACTTATTTATGAGCATTTCTACACCTATTTCTGTCTTATTATAATTTAATTATAGTAATAACAAGTACAATTTATGCTAAATTATGAATCCGGTGCATTTATTTATTTAGCATTTTTTACAGCATTGATACATCAGTTTTGTTTATACTGCTATAAAAAGTGACAACGAGGTTTTAAAAACATTCTTTGGGAAATTGTGCTTTTACTTATAACTATGGTAAAATATAAATATATACACACACACACATTACAAAACCAGAAATAGGTTGAGTTTTCTAGTATTATATTCTATACTTTAGTGTGTACAGAACCTTTAATTATTAACCTAAAAAAAAAGTTTAGATAATTAATTATTTCAAATAAAGCAGATATCAGCTGCATGAGGACTTATATATTAAAGAAAACAATAAGATTTCATTTTGAATAAAGCTGAAATTATTAATGTTCTTTCATTCGCATATTTTAATAAATACACTGTATTAATACTGTAAGGGTCCATCTCAGCCGTTTACCACAGCGCCCTCTAGTGGACTCAGCGCGCTGTTACTCTGATATACTTTTTAAGGCTGCTTTTATAAAAACAATAAAGATCATACTAACAATTTTTTTCACGAATAACTTTTTGCTTGTGAAATTATCGTTTTTTTTTATTTTATTAAAAAACTACTTCTAATTTTCTCATTACATTTGAGATAAAGGTATTCTTTGGTATAAAGAAGATAACCAGCTGCTAATCACTGACTGCTAATCAAACCAAATTGTTTAGTTTGGAAACAAATGTGATAATTTCAAAGTTTCATAAATAATGATGTTCATGTAGTTAAGGTCATGTAGCTAATCATAGCTAGCTAGATACCCTGAGGTTAAAGTTATATTGTATGCAATGGAGCTAAATCTACACTTGCAAATAGTTGTTGATGCTTAAATTAGACTAAAAGCTTTGTGTTAAAGATCTTGTATATCTGCATCTTCTTCCAAAAACACTCACTATATAACTTTACATTAAATGGCCAATCATTTGTGAACACCTGACCATAAGATTAGTATGGGCTTCTTATTGAACATTTGCCATTATAATAACCGACACACTTCTGAAAAGATGTTCCTCTGTGTGATGAAGATTGTTGCTCATTCAGCTAAGGGTGTAAAGTCAGGTAGTGCTGCAGGTGAGGTGAGGAGGCCTGGGGTACAATCAGCTTTTACATTCATAACAAAGGTGTTCAACAAGTTTAGAGCTTTGAAGCAGCAGATCTTCCACTCCAATCCATGTAAAGAATATTTTTATGGAGTTGTTTTTGTGTCAGGTTGGGGCAGGTTTCCCAAGCTCAAGTGAAGGGAAAATTTCATGACAAAAAAATACGACACAACGACACAATCGTGCTAATATTTTGGGAAGAAACACATACAAAGCATTCTCCCGAGGGAAAAGTAATGACACACCAAACTTCAGTGAGATCCTTTATTAAGATTTGGCAGATAATAATAAAATCTTAATTCCTATTTTTCAGAAACTGCTCTATGCTTTTAATAATAGTCTTACAATAACAACAACAAAAAAACCCAGATGTGAGCGTGGGTTTCATCAACAGATTAATCCTCCTCGTGTGCACCTGTTTTCCACGGAGGCGTGAGTCAGCGAGCGGTGAGTCAAGCCAAACTCGGAGCTGTTTCAGTGGAACACATTAGACATGAACATGTGATCCCTCCTCTGTCGCCCACATTCTCTTTCTCCCTGAAAGCCTCAACACGCCGTTAAAATATGGACGCCCACATGCTTGAAGACATTCACATAAGCCAAGAAAAAAAAAAACTAAAAAAACAAAACAAGGTTCGACCTGTTAGCTGTGTCAGTGATAAGACCAGTGGAGGAAAAGTACAAATTATATTTAATTGTCACTGTTGCTGCAGGTGTGCCAAATTTCTGACATACAGAGATGTACAAATAACATAAATCCAAATAATAGGTAGTTTTAAAATGTTTCAAGACCTGCTTTGTTTACAAGAATATACTTTATTTACCTATCACCTTCAAAATTGTCCCCTCGCACATCAATACAGCGCTCCCAGCGTTCCTGCCACTTCTGAAATGTGTCCTGGAAGTCGTCTTTAAAAAGCGTGTCAAGCACCTTCTGCGATTCACGCTGGATCTCCACAACGGTGTCAAAACGCCAACCTTTGACCTGGGACTTCATCTTCCGGAAGAGGGTGAAGTCTGCAGTCGCCAAATATGTGAAGTAAGGTGGGTGTGGAAGTGAGATCACGCTGTTTCCTGCGTGTTCACGTGTGAGGAGAGCTCGGTGACAGAGTGCAGGGCAGAATGGCAGACATGGTAACGTACTTGCTTAGAATAGGAACCAGTCGCACAGCTCCTGATGTACACAGGACGATGTCTTTTGGCACATTGACTTATAAAGTTCGGTGCTCCCTGTGACTGTGCGTGCAGCCTTGTGCTGCCATCTGTTGGCGTGTTACAAAACTAGTGTCGAAACCTTTTGATACCACCTCGTAATAATGTGAATGTGATGGTCAAACATGAAATTTAAACATGATGTACACACGTCATCATTACACAACACGTGCGAATCAAAAACTTTCAGGAACTTTAGGGGTGCAGTAATTTTAGGTTCAAGGACGATTTTATCTCCTGCTCCTTACATACTCTGCATTTAAGTGGGCGGAACCTGCTGTACTGAGAAGCTTGATGCAAAAGCTGTACGAAATGGACAACATATTTCTGCCACAATTTTAATGTAGATATGTAGCCTTAAGATGCTTAAACTAGGGTGGAGCTTCATGTGTCTCATTAAAGGTATTGAACACCATTATAAAAAAAAATCGATTGCTTCCTTAAACATAAAGCTGCATTACTTAAGCAGATTACAGTCAGATAATTGATTTCATTTATTAAATCATAAATGATAGCAACCATGGCAACTTTGAGTTGTATCTCATAGATCAAGTTCAAAAGAATTATTTTATATCAGGATTGTGATTTGAGATTTGTGGTTCAGTTGGTTGGGTCAGCTGAGTGTTTATTTTAGCATAATGAAACTAGCTTAAGGTGTCAGCCATGTTAGCTTTAGCTATGCTCTATTACTAACAAATACAATTTTTTAAAGCCATTTTCACATGAAGCTTAAAAATAGCTTTAAAAAAATTGCTCAAAATGTAATGTTATGGAGTCATTAAATGCCTGTTATACAAATCAAAATTATATATAAATCACAGTTCTTTGGTTTGTTATAGTTTTATGAGCCTCAGTGGAAACACTTTTATAGGCACATGAGCAAAAAATGCACTTTAAATTCATAAACGCTGAACTAATATTTAAGCATATATGCAGCTTTCATAATCGCTTAGTTGTGTAACAGACTATCGTATAACCTTCGTTGAAGAACGAGGTGTTAAAGGTCTAGAAGACATTTTCCAACTATGATATGATAAAGCAAAAGCTGAAAACAACCGGTTTAGAAGTTCAGACAGTGACTGAAAATCCCAGAGCAATTGTTGGGCCTTTAAGTAAAACATGTTGACCTTCATCTCCTCAACCTTCCTTAATGACTCAAAACCCACACTACTAAAAGAACTCTAGATAATGGTGTAAAAATGACTTATTTCTCACATTAAAGCTCTTTGACTTATTTTATAATGTCAAATTAGCAGCCTGACATTTTTTAATTATTCTAACAATCCTAAAATAAAAATCTAAAAAACGCTATCAAGAATGTTTTAGCTAAGAAAAAAGGAAATGAATGAACGCCGAGGAGGTGTGGTAAAGCTGAGTAATTGTTAGCAATCTGATAATGTGCCTTTCATGGATTATTCTTTTCATAGAGCAGCCATATGATAAGGGTTACAAATTAGTATTTATTTATTTATTAATGAACCCAGCATATAAATTTTGTATCAGTTTAAAGTCACAAGTGTGGAATGTCAGTGATGCAAGATAGTTTCTGTTACTACTTGCCATGTTGCTATTATACTACAGTATGCTATAATATGTTATATGGTAATGTTATAGCAGCTATAACCATCCTTGGCTAGTTTAATGGAGAATGGTATAAGGATGCTAAAGTTGTTATAGACACTGCAATGGGAAATACAGTACAAACCAAAAGTTTGGACACACCTTCTCATTCAAAGAGTTTTCTGTATTTATGACTATGAAAATTGTAGAGTCACACTGAAGGCATCAAGGGCTATTTGACCAAGAAGGAGAGTGATGGGGTGCTGCACCAGATGACCTGGCCTTCACAGTCACCTGACCTGAACCCAATCGAGATGGTTTAGGGGTGAGCTGGACCGCAGAGTGAAGGCGAAAGAGCCAACAAGTGCCAAGCATCTCTCGGGGAACTCCTTCAAGACTGTTGGAAGACCATTTCAGGTGACTACCTCTTGAAGCTCATCAAGAGAATGTCAAGAGAGTGCAAAGCAGTAATCAAAGCAAAAGGTGGCTACTTTAAAGAACCTACAATATGACATTTTTCAGTTGTTTCACACTTTTTTTGTTATGTATATAATTCCATATATAATTCCACATGTGTTAATTCATAGTTTTGATGCCTTCAGTGTGAATCTACAATTTTCATAGTCATGAAAATAAAGAAAACTCTTTTAATGAGAAGGTGTGTCCAAACTTTTGGTCTGTACTGTAGCCATAGCTTCCATTTTTACACCATGTTGAATGCTTTGTTCAGTTAATGATGTTCAATAATTAGGGGAAGTGGTAGATCAGTGGTTAGGGTGCTGAGTTACTGATTGGAAGGTTGGGGGTTCAAGCCCCAGTATTGCTAAATTCCCACTTTTGGGCCCTTGAGCAAGGCCCTAAACCCTCTGTGCTTCAGAAGCGCCATATCATGGTTGACCCTGTGCTTTGACCCTACACTGTAATGTATATGTGACAAATAAAAGCTCTTCTATTCTCTAATTTTGAGCAGGTGAGTTTAAAATCTTTTACATAAACACATTTTACTCACTAGCGTTCAAAAATTATTCTCGACTAACGAAGAGTGTGTGTGTGTGTGTTTGTGTGTGTGTGTGTGTGTGTGTGTGTGTGTGTGTGTTTGTTTAGACCTCGAGAGCCGCCGTCAGCAGGGCTGCATTTCGGGACTCGGTTTGGTCTTATGGTGCTTCGTCGTCAGCATTAACAGTTTGTCCATTCGCATCAGCTCTTTGCCGAGTTCGGTGCAGACGCGGCTGCCGAACATCTGGTTGCTGGTGTTGGGGAGCGTTTCGGAGTACAGAGACACGTAACTGGGTAGTGGCGTCTCCGTCCTGGGGTTCCCCTGAGAGAGTGAACAGATGAAATGAGAGATGAGTTGCAAATGAAAGAATTGAAGCCATACAGAAGGCTAAAAGATGAAATCTTGTTGATGAAACATAGACTGACTTCATACCAACTGATCAAAGTCTTTCAGAAAACTCCAGTTCTTCTCCCTGAAAACAGGCAAATAATAAAAAAGGAGATTACAGGTAAATAATAAACAAGGAATAGAGATATAAATAGTAATAAAGGTTTTCCTTAAGAGGACTTTGTACCATTACTTGAAACTTGTTCAGTTAGAGATTAAAACAGGAAGGTAACAGGGTCCGTTTCTGATTTGCTCATGTAGGAGAGTTTCGATTTCTCAAAAATGAGGCGTTGAAATGCAGCAATGTGTGTTAGAATAAAATACTAATCCGCATCCAAGCAAAGTAATGGTGTCCTCATTGGATATAAAAGACACCTTGCTTGCTGTCTAGCAAACAAAAGTCCCAGGTAACACAGCACAGCTCATGTTACACATTCAATGTCATTATCAACTCATACTGTCACTTCTCTTCTGAACCCAGCCATTAGGGAGGCACAAGCCAGTGCGCTCTTAGTGCCAGTCCCAAGCCCGGATAAATGGGGAGGGTTGCGTTAGGAAGGGCATCCGGCGTAATACGTGCCAAATCGAATATACTGTCACTTCTCTTCTGAATGAAAATGATGCTACATATAATATGCATACACTCCAGGTTCTATTTCTAATATCATTACACTATAAACACTATTTTAAAATGCAAGTTTTAATTTAATTTTATTTCACTGCAACTGTATTCTATTTAATATAATGCATATTATCTTTTTGTCCTCTATTCTATTTATTTATTTATTTATTATTTATCTCAATGGTTCTTATATAGTTGACAAATATAACAAAATTAGAATTTTGCTCAGAGGAGGCAGGGAACAGACATTACACTCGTTTTACAATCCTCACCGTCGAAATGGACTTTTTCCAAAGATCATCCTGTAATTATTATTAAAGAAGAAGAAGAAGAAAACTTTGAATAGTTGACAGAAAAAGAAAGAGACGATGAAGCATGACCACCACCTCTTAATACAAAAAATACAACCTCAGTGTTCTAGAAAGTTAGAGCTCAAATATAAAGATGACACTAAAAAGATTTTCATAGTAAAAACACATCTATCCAAAAGATTATAGGTTCATGTAATCCAGATGTGTCCAAAGTTTGGCTCCAAATTTAAACATGTGAAGAAGAGGTTGCAGAAGAGCTGGAAACAAGAACACGGTTACATGAACAGCAAACACGTTTGGCTCGTACTCCAAAACACTGCTGAGGTAATTAAGAAAACTAATCTCACAAGACATGATGAACCACCTGAGGGCAGTGCGAAAAGAAAAATATTGTAAGCAGAGGGATGGAGGGATGGAGGGATGGAGAACAGGAATCAGAACAATACTCCAGCTATCTGAGCATTTTGGATTTGCAAATAATAATAATAATAAGAACAATCTTTGATTATTGTAAAGCTCTTTAAAAGAAGGATGGAGCAGATATATAATGTGCTGTAACATCTACTGTTCATCTGATCATGAGTGTGAAGGTCCTCAACTAAAAGCTGGAAGTCTGCATTATGAGCTTATAGCATTACTGGTTTTGTGAGTTCAATGAAATAAATAAAAAAACCCTCATTATGTCGTGTATTACAATAAAAAAAGTTTGTTTACTCTTCCCCCATTCTTAGTGTTTTGTTCGGAGTGTACACGCTGTGTGTTTGTTGGTAGTGTGGAGTTCACATCAGGAAGCAGGGTACAGTCTTGTGTACAGTATCCACGGCTTTATGATCGCGCGCGGGACCAAGCAACCGTGTAACGCACACCGTGTACCGGGCACGCGCTCAACCGCGAACCTCTCCGTATCAGATAACAGAGAAACGGAGTGTCACTTCAAGTGCAACAAGAAGGAGACAAAAAAAGAGAAAAGGAAAGAGATGTGAAAGAGAGAGAGAGAGAGAGAGAGAGAGAGAGAGAGAGAGAGAGAGAGAGAGAGAGAGAGAGAAGAGAGATAGAGGGGGTAAAAAAAAAGAGAGAGAAAGGTATAGAGGTGAAAAATAGGGGGTGAAAGAGATTGAGAAACACAAATGTGAAAAGAGACAAAGAAAGCAGAAAGAAAAGGGAGGGAAATGTAAAAATAGAGAGAATGAGAAATAGAAGTGAAAGAGAGAGAGCGAGAGAGAGAGAGAGAGAGAGAGAGAGAGAGGAGAAGAAAGAGAGAGAGAGAGAGAGAGAGAGAGAGAGAGAGAGAGAGAGAGAGAGAGAGAGAGAGAGGGGAAAGTTAGAGAGAGATGAAAGAGAGAGAGACAGTATAATGAAGCATCGCTACACTACCATTCTTTAAGTCCGTCTCTCTCCGCGCGCACGAGCTCCCGCCAAACGCGGTCCTGCTTTACCGGGTCACGGTACTCGGAGTTCGGCTGCGGCTCGCTCGCGCTCCTCGGCGCGCTCTGCGGAGGTCTCTTCACGGACACTGAGGACCGGGAGGCCAGGGCGTCGCTGGGGCGCTCCGGTAAACGGTACCCGGCCGAAGTGGCTCGTCTGATGCTGACTCTGCGCTCCATGTCGATTTATGATTTAAAATGCACGAGCTCTAATTTATGCTAGGAAAAAATCCAGCACGTGCACACAAACCGTGTTGACTTTAATCCCGATAAAACTCATCCCGCGCAGCTGTTGCGGTGTAACTCATCCCGCGCTCGAGGCACCGTCGTCATGACAGCGCGGAAATCAGTACGCGCGCCCCCGCGCATCCCTGGCCTCACTCACACCTACAGCGCAGAGTCGACTCACCGACTGACACCGAATCGATTCTACGAGAGTCGAGCGAGCAGCCGATTCCTAAAGGAGAACAGCACGATCCTGTTCTGACAAAACCGGGGACAAGTCTGTATTGTGTCACACATCCACAACAGCAGGTTTAAAATCTCGTCCTTACATTTCTCAGCTTGTTTGGAAGTTGAGGTCAGAGAGGTCAGAGAGTTCAGAGAGCGCAGGAGCAGCCATGACACAGCTCCGCATAGAGCTAAGAAGGTTAAGGGCCTCGCTCTATTATGTTTCAACCTCTGACCTTCTGATGAGTAACCACAAAGAACCCCACTCTGCACAATGAGACCTTCTGTTAAAACTTTCTCGTCCTTCATACCAAATGATTTCTCATTTTAAAACACAGGGAATTTCACTTTCTCACATTTTGACTAATCCCTGCAAATACACGTTACTGCTTTCTATTATAACATAGTGTTTTAATTGACAAAAAACTGATAAAATATTAAACAAATAAATCAGCAAATTAAAACCACCAACAACAATAATAATAATAAAAATAACAACTAATAAGTCACATACTTTGGGAGTTAATCTACATCAATTCTCAATTTTACCTTTAATAGCCAACAAAAATAGTATTGAACGGAGTCGACTCTCGGAGTCGATTCCATTACTAAACTCACCCTCCCCACCACTACCACGTTTGGAATCAGAATCGGAGCCGATTCCTTAGTATCTACGTTGCCCCTAGAGACAGCGGGCCGGTGCAGGGATTTTCGCTTTGTTCATTCACGGGGAAGTGAAACATCCGGTCTGGAAAGAGAACAATGAGGCTTTTAAAGGTTGAAGGGAATGAATGGGGCAAAAAGGGATCATTTGAAAGACGAGATGTTAGAAACTAAACACAAACTCCCAGTTTCAGAAAGTCACACTGCTTACTGTTTTTTTTTATTTATAATTACTACCAATACCAATAACCTTTTTACATTTAACGTTTAAATTAATTTAATTTTGGTGTTGATCATTTAGAAATGATGATGATAATGATAATTACAATTTTGTTCATACAACTCACAATACAACCATAAAATTTGATTTGTTTGAATTTGACACTTAACTCAGTGGCTCCTATTTCTTTTGATCGTTGGTGAGATGTTACTACAAATCATCTACTTGTGGTAAATTAAATTAGTTGGACACTATTTGGAAAGACACACACCTCTCTACAGCAACTCTCAAAGCTGACGATGGATATCAACCAAACAACAACCAAAGGAGGTCAAAGGAACTGTCTACAAAGCTCACAGATCTGGGAAAGGCTACAAAAAAGTGCTGCTTCCCTGAAGATTTCCAAGAGCACAGTGGCCTCCATAATTCTCAAATGGAAGTGTGGCACAACCAGGACTCTTCCAAGAGGTCCTGGCCAAACTGTGCAATAGGTGAAGGGCCTTAGTACCTCAGAATGTGCCAAAGGTTCACATTCATACATGATAACAACTAAAGCACACAGCCAAGTCAACACAGGGCTTAGGGACAACTCTGTGAATGTCCTAAAGTGGCCCAGTCAGATCCCTTACTTAAACCCTATTGAACGTTGCTGAAGAGACCTGAAAGTGGCTGTCGACCGACGTTCCTGATCCAACTTAACCCATAAAAAATGGCAGAATATCACCCAATTCTGATGTGCAAATGCCTCTGGGAACTCATTGTTTTGTTGGAAAACCATTCCAGCTGACTAGATGATAAATATAAAACACCAGGTTTTTGTTTATTACATAATTCAATAATGTGTTCTTTCATAGTTTGAAAGTCTTTAGTATTAATGTAAAATGTTGAAACATTTTTACAAATAAAGAAAAAACACCTAAGGAAATGGTGTGTTTAAACTTTCTGGTATAGTATATGTAATCCTCATGTAGTTGACAGATCAGAGATAGACTTGAATTGCAAATATGGATCTTCTTCTTCTTTTTTTTCCAGCTGCTCCCATTAGGGGTTGCCACAGCGGATCATCCGTCTCTATTACACCCTGTCCGCTATATCTGCCTCTTTCAAACCTGCATCCATAAACCTCCTTCTTGGCCTTTCTCTTCTCCTCCTTCCTGGCAGCTCCATCCTCAGCATTCTCCTAACGATATACCCCATGTCCTTTTTCTGCACATGTCCAAACCATCTCAATCTCGCCCCCCTCACCTTGTCTCCAAAACGTTCTACATGCGCTGTTATTATTAGAGAATAAAATCATTTCTAATCCTCTCCATCTTCGTGACTCCCAACGAAAATCTCAGCATCTAAAACTCTGCCACCTCCAGTTCCACCTCCTGTTAATAAGTAATTACCACAATTGAAAATGGATACAATAATGAAATAATGTATTTAAATATTTTGTTCACCAGGTGGCGCTTTAGTCTTTGTTTCACATCATTCAGTCGAACGAAACAGTCACAGATAAGTTAGATACTGGGAATCACAAGCTTTTTGACCAAAATTTAGAAGGAAATATAAATGCACTCATTTTTCATGATACAAAGTAATAAACTAATGTAGAAAATAACACATTTTACATATATACTAATTATATATGCAGGTATACAACAGAGACAAATAATAATAATGTTATGCCCGTTCAGTGTAGAGTGAATAGTACAGCATATATTGTAGTGGAGTTTATAGTGTATAAACAAAAAGCATAGACAATATAATATTACATGTAATGTGGAATATATGTATAATATATAGCGTGTACTATGGTGCATACTGAAAAATGTATAATAGTATATATATAATGTTTAATGTAAAGTATAATGTAGTGTGTAGTATATAGACTGTTGTGTAGTGTATGGTATGTACCTTATTGTGTAATGTATAGTATTAAGCAGTGTCGGTTGTCTGCTGGTCTAAATATTATTGTAATCACTGACTTATATTTTAATATTGGTTTTCCATGAATATGCATTGAATTATTTCCAATAGTTTATTCTCTGCATTTCATATTGTTTTACTCAGTTGCACTGCTTTCAGGGGTGTATGTTTATGTTACAATTATATTTTAATCATCACGTGTTGGCAGGGTAAAAAAAATCAGAATCAACAGTGTGGAAGCCCGTAAATCCGCCACCTAAAATACATCAGAAGGAAGCTGTTGCTTTGCGATTTCGAGTGTGCGACACTGAGGCCATCTAGCAGGTGTAGAGTAACGTGAGCATTTCCACGTCCTTTGATTGGATGGTCAGAGAGCGCATCTGTCAGATTTCGCAAACCGCATCTCTAGCAAACTGCACAAGCTCAAAAATATTCAAGTAGACTTTAAGGGTGTTTTTTTTTATTCCACAATGGCTGACAGAGAACAACAAATTGATTGGGTCAAGCTGTGGCTACAGTGAAAGGAGACTTTTTGAATTGTGTTCATTGGGTTTCTTGCTTTTGTAATGGCATTCATTCTCACTGAGTGTGACATAACGCTCTGTTCTACTACAATTCTCTATAATATTGATGGTTTCTATTGCCATTCTATGTCATAATGGCATCGAGCGGTGGATTGACTGAGGTAGGACATCTCTGAAGGCCTAGGTGTGAAAAGCACGGCCTGACACTAGTATTTAGTGAGTAGTGTAGTGTGTATTGTATAGCATGTATTGTCTGGTGTAATACAGAATATATTTTACAGTGTAGTTTGCAGTGGAAGGTATAGTATAGTGTATAGTATATAATACATAGCTTACAGTGTATTATTTTAAACTCCAAATATACAAGAACATTGCTTTTCACATACATTGTTGTTGAGGAAGAAACTCTGCTCCTGCTACACACTTCACACAGGTTGTGTACATTGACATGACGTCGATTGTACATATGTCTGAGTCAGCAGAATTTGATGAAGAGGTATAAAAACAGCACTGACATGCACTCGGGTCTTGTCACTAGGGCACAAAAAATGACCTCTATGTTGGTGTTTGTCTGCCATGTAATACATATAAAGGGTACAGATGTGATGTGCCAAGAGCAACTGACTCACTTTTGGATAATACACATATCAGAATGTGTCACCCAACCTGAAGAGGAGATAACACACACACACACACACACACACACACACACACACACACACACACACACACGCACCTGTGATTAACGCATGCACAAATACAGCAAGTGCCATTATGAGAACTGAAGTGTGTACAGTATGTGTTCAGGCTAAACTGCATCAAAAATGACTCAAAAATGTTCAGGCTGTCAGCTTATTTTATTTAATTTTATTTAATCCTTTACCCAATGCTGACATCCTGTCCTGTAAAACAATATATTTGCATTTATATCACAGTGCTGGTGAAGGTGTTGACTAATATGCTGTTTATAATATGCCATCATTTCCATAGAAACAGCTCACTCAGACTCACCAATATTTTTATATTTCTTTGTCAGGTTTTTTTTTTTTTTTAATTAAAGACCAAGAAAAAAGAGAGGCTGGTGAGGGAACGGTTGTTTCAGCTAAAAGACAAGTAAGAGTAATCGCAGCGATTTTACAGACGTTCTTCAACATTAAATCTAACTATATAGGAAACGGGTCGCTCAGTGGTTTAGATGTTGGACTTCTGATCAAAAGATTGTGAGTTGAAATCCCACCACTACTGCTTTGAGCAAGGCCTTTAATCCTCAAATGCTTAGTTGCATAAATAAGATATTTATAAGTTACTTTGTCTAACGCCAACTACAATGGCAACTATAAATGCAAAAAATAGGAGTTTGTTTTACTCTTAATCAAAACCTGTAATTGTTGTCAAATTGTTGTGGTATAAGATGAAGAGAACACTTTCAGCACATGCAGTTATAGGAAACTTATTAACAGTAAGTCCACTTCATCACACAACGCAGTTGATGAATTTTCTCCAACAGCATGACACAAGGAATTGATTTCTTTACATAACACAACCCTACCAAATTGTTTGTCTTTATTCCAAACTAGATTAGTTTTTTGTCTCTTTTTGTTACGTGTATATTTCTGCCTCAGGGTAAAAAGAACGGAAGGTGAAAACCACATCATGTTGCATATAAAAGTCTGCTTTATTATTCTGATGCATCGTTTTAGCTTTTTGTTTTACGCTCACATTTCATAACAACTGCTGCAAACTTTACATCATACTGAAGGTAAGTTATTTTAAACACCAGCAGTCAAGAGGTCTGGTTCTGACACTCTCAGCATCTCCATCTCTCTCTTTCTCTCTCCTTCCCTCTCTCTTTTTTCCTCTCTCTCCTCACCTCAAAGAGTAAACAGAAACCGCATACTCTGAAGCCTCCTTCAATCTGGCGTATCGATTCGAACGCCTCTCCAGAGATCACAAAATCCAGCCGTTTTTAAATGCAGCTTATTCACACAGCCACTATTAGATCTGTTTTCACAGAGAACGTTTCGTATAAAACTATTAGTCAATTTTTTCTGAAGGATAGACTTCCGATTCAGCGCACACACACATTTACATTCATACACACATACAACTCACACCCACTCTGAAACTTAGAACTTTGACTGCTCCAGGTTGTTCAACAAGCAGGAAACAAAAACTATTGCAGTGAAACAGGACAAAGTGTTGACAAAATGACAGGAGGAGAAACTTACTGAATTTCAACATTAGTATGCATATAAACCTTGCTCCATAGGGTTCTCAATGTTCCAACAGAGCAGACAATCTTCTCCATCCTTTTTTTTTTTTTTTGCTTCAATACTACCATGGCAACAACCACAGAAGCTAACAGAGATGTCATTAGCGTAGTGTGTAAAGTGTCAAATACTTCATTCTGACGGTGCAAAAGATCTCAGATCAAACAATTAGCCCAGTCAGAAACAACCCCATTTCTCCTGTAGTGAATAATTCATATAAACATCTAAATATCCACTTACATTCAGGTTCGGAAATATCAGCAGTGGAAGCTTCAGGGTTCACGGTTTGAGCCCGAGCTTGCTTTAACATTAAGAAACTGAACTTTCAGTTTCAGTGTCTTCTGAATCTGGAAAAAATGAAATGTGAAATGAAATGTGAAATGAAACATAAAAAGCATAAAACATAAAACAATAAATGTAACTATGTAAGATTTGTTGTTCTTTAATGTATGAAAACGATATCATTAGTAAATTGCAATGCTAAAAAAAAAAATACAAAACTTGGCAGGATGTGGTGTTAAGAGAAATGAATCACCTTCAACCTTCAAATCAACTCTGGGTTCATCAAAACATTTTGTTATTTTCATGAAGTGGGTTCTTATTAATCAATGATTTACCTGTCATTTGTTCTGATCTACAGGTCAGATAGTACAAAGATTTACCAAAGATCTGTTTTATTTAAACATCTTTTCACAACTTCTCTCTCTCACTCACAAACTAGTCTCACTCCCCTTCACTTGTTAGGTGTCTCAAAGAAGTGTTTACCTGCATTAAACTGGAAAAGATTAACCATCATTTACTTTTTCTTAATGGAACTTGGACAAACTTTGGTGCCTCTTCTTGGATTCTCCAGATGCTAAAGCTGGAGAATCCAACTTTTTCTTATTTTCCCTTCCCCCCTTTTTATCAGAATGTTATATAGGTAGTTTTTTGAGGGCAGTGTATATTGGGATAGTAATAGTGTAAAGTTATAATAGTGGTATCTGTTGATTTGGTGATCCATGCTTAAAAAATTTCCAGAAGTCATTTAATATACATTTTCTTTACAAACTATAAGTTGCGTGAGTTCAGAGCAAATTTCCGTTCTAAACAAAAAGCTGCCAAAACAACACCTGCTAAAACATATTTCATGTTCCAGAAATCTGTTCCTCTATTTCTTTATCACACTTTTAACTGGTCCATATGCCAACTTTAACAGCTCTGCGTTCATGTGCATCATGTAAGCATGTTTCAAATATCGTGTTTCTTTCTTTCACTCGCATGCAAACAGGTGGATGGAAGCCACACTTGAGACTAACAATCCTGTATTCATTCTGTGCTGTGTGACTGTAATCTAGTTTTTGAAGACAGCTAATTAACACAATAAGAATATGTGCCTTTGGCTAACATCACCTCCTACACACAGTGATCCAACCTTCTCTTGGTGAGAAAACTTTCCTGATTTATAGTCCTTGTTAACTCTGTCCTGCGAGAATTTCCTCCGCCAGTGTGTGTGCGTGTGTAAGTGTGTTCTTGAGGTTAGACAGTATGCTAAATTAATATGAAATTTGTCACACTTACATCAAGGATACATGACTCATAATGTGATAAAAATGGTATGATGGCATTCTATTGCATCGACAGTAATATGAATTATTCTAATCTATAAGTACACTTATGGTGTGGTTTTACACGGAGAAGGAGAATAAGAAATCATAATGAGCATGGTCAGATTCAATTCTCTCAACCTAAGTCAATAGAAGGTGACGTTACTTTGGAGATCAATATAAAGGTGGTCAGGCAAATTAAAAAATTAGAAAAGTGTGAGTGTGTAAGATCTAGAGATTGCATCGCCAAGAGACTAAAAGATGTGGAGACTAAAATGTCGGGAGATTAGAAGATTCTGGGCCGACTGGGCATTCGGTGCCACCCAGATATGGATGAGTTCCCTTTTGAGTCTGGTTCCTTTAAAGTTTTTTTCCGAATGCCATCTCAGAGTGTGTTTTCTTGGGACATTGGGTCACCTGGAATGAAAAACTGAAAGACTAGATGGCAGAGTGATCGGATGGAGACTTAAAAGTAAGAATGTGTACTCAAAAAATTTAGACCTAGGAGACCTTTGGATGAGTGAATGAAATTAAACCTAAAACAATGAAAACTGTAGACTGAAAGACTTGGAGGCTGAAAGCCTGAAAGTCTGCATAACCTAAATACTGAAGTCTTGTAGACTAGACTGTGGTGTTAGGGGATTGCAAACTGATCCGTGGGACCTGTATACCCAGAAACTGGGAAAGGAGACTGTAAGACTAAGTGACTTGCAGACTGAATGACTAATAAAAACACACACACACACAAACACACACACATACACACACACACACACACACACATATATATATATACACACACACACACACAATTACAGCAGATTCTATAAAAGTATACTCAGCAGGAAAGTTCAGGAGAATTACTCACTGAGCTAAATGGAGATGTTTAAAGTCAGGACACAAGCTTTAGTGACTTCAAGGACACACTCATTAGCTAAAGGTCATTGTTCCTTTTATCTTCCAGCTAGAATTTGTGAAGTCTGCTCCCTCGACCCCTTACGCAGATAAAGCCTGACCTCGTTCCCATTTCGAGCATGTAATGTGTATCTCTAGGTGAGCCGCCGCAGTAAAATGACTCTCTCTACAGCCCTTACACAATTGCTATTTTTTCCAGGAGTATGGAGGGATGATGACTGTAATTATCTCGCCCAGAAGCACTACAGTCCAACAAACAAGAGCCTGCAAAACCACCAAACCAGAAAACCTCTGTTTGTCTGTCTGTCTCTTTCTCTGTCTATCTCACTTTGCCTCTATATCTCAAGATGTTTATTTGTCCCTCTTTTTTTCTGTCTCTTTTTATTCTGTTTCACTATTTCCCTCAATCTCTTTCACTCTCATTCTGTCTCTCTTTATGTCTCCCAACTGCTCTCTTCATCTCACTCTCTCCTCTGTCTCGCTCAGTCTCTCACTCTCTGCCACTCACTCTCTCTTTTCTCTTCTGTCTCACTATGTCTGGCTTTTAACCCCATCTATTTATGTCTCTCTTGTCTGCCTCCATGTGTAAACTCTCTCTCTCTTTCTCTCTCTCTCTCTCTCTTTCTCTCTCTCTTATGTTAACTGGATTGGAAACAGATTTGGATTCAAATTAAATCACATATTAGAATTGAGGTTCACAAAGTGCAGAGAACATTTTGACTAAGCATTATTTCTACACTGTACAAGAATCAATAACTTTTGTTACAAACATCTGTCTGTCTGTCTGCAAGAACAAAAAGAGGATGAAGGAAGGAAAGTTGTGAGTATTTTTTCTACTGTGGAGTGGATAGTTCCTCTGCAGGAACATCATCTGGTGTTGCACCAAATAAAAGTTCTTCAACAATGCATTTGTAGATGCAGTGGTGGGCAGTAATTAGGTAAATGTAATTCCTTACTGTAGTTAAGTAGCTTTTTCACATGTGTACTTTACTAAATTATTTCAAATTGTGATTAAGTAAAAAGTAAGATGTTTGACTTTGAAATGTAGTGAAGTTAAAGTAAAAGTTTTCCCAATTTGCGAGATCAGTCCTCCTTTTTGTTTGTGTCAATAAAAACTGGTCAATCACGCAGCAAGCCACCAAATCAGGGTAGAGCCCTAACCCTTACCCTAGTTTTGATTGCCAATTGGTGGTATCTACTTATCACTAACATACAGTCCAGCATCAGTTTAACAGCAAGCAGAACATTTAGAGAGTAATAAATGATGGAAGAAACTCCTGACTCTAACTTGCCACATCACCTGTGGCCTCATTTACTTGGATTTTTTTAAGTAGTTGAAAGGGAGGTTTAGGGCTCATGATAATTTTAATAGATATCAATCAGTGTTTGACTCATTAATATCATTCTATTAATAGACTGGTGTGCTAAGAGTAACATTATAGTCTATAGTCAAACTGAGTTGATTAAGTGAAGACAAAAATAATAATAGGGTTATTTATTATAGCTATAATAAACCATAGTTCTTTGGATACTTAAATGCATTTGAAGAATAAATACTTTTGTTCTTTTACTTAAATGAACGTTTTAATGGAGCACATTTACTGGTTTAACTTTTAATGGCTTGTGTTTGTGTCTTCTTCATCTACCACTGTTGTAGATAATTAAATTATTTTGAAATAAATAAAACAGAATGTGCTTTAGGTGGACATACTGTACAGGCTCTGTATCTGTAACTTTGACATTTAAGGTTACAAGCAGGTTGGAGTTCAGATATACCCCATGTCAGTCTGTGTGTGTGTGTGTGTGTGTGTGTGTGTGTGTGTGTGTGTGTGTGTGTGTGTGTGTGTGTGTGTGTGAATTGGTTCGAATTGAATTGGGATGTTGCCATGCTGTATCCCATAGCTACAGCTAATCGTCTCTTTAATTACAGAGCAGTCTTTTTGCTTTCGGCTTCTGCAGGGCTGAGGACAGTAATTAAACATGAGACAGAGAAAAAGAAAAGCACAGAATGGACGACAGACAGACAGGGAGCGAAAGAGAGAGAGAGTGGGGGAGAGAGAGAGAGAGAGAGAGAGAGAGAGAGAGAGAGAGAGAGAGAGAGAGGGAGAGAGAGAGAGAGAGAGAGAGAGAGAGAGAGAATGTGGTAGAGAGTGTGACGGTGAAAAAGACAGACAGAAAAAATAAGAGACCCAGTGAGAAAGACAAAAAGCAAATCAGAGGGATGAGGCAGAGAGAGACAGACAGTTGGGACTACCAAGAACTTGGAAATCGCTTAACTTGAATAAATAAACAAACAAATAAACAACAACATAGAAGACAAATAAGAACAGAGATGGATATAAATCGACAGAGTGAGGCAGACAGACAGAGATTCAAAGAAAGACAGGTGGGCAGGGAGAAAGACAGAGAGAAGCCAGAAAGCAACAGAGACAGACAGACAAAGACAGACACTGCAAAGTCTGAAGTAGCTGAACTTTCAGGTCTATTTGTGTACATCTGATTATCTCGATGCTAGTATTCTAAATGTGTGTGCGTGCGCACTAAGCATGTACGTGACCATTTCCTATTTGTTTCCATCAAGTGTCTTCTGGCGACAGGGAGCTTGAACATACGGCTCAGTAACTAAGCAACAACCTACCGGCTCAGCTCTAAAATTAGGGAAAGCAGAAGTGACGTCAAAGTGAATAAAAAAAAAAGCTAAAAAAATCAGAACATTTGATAGCAGAGATGGAGATCTGGATGGAACACAGGACCTTTGTTATGTCAATTCTTTATTAACACACGCACACACACACACACACACACACACACACACACACACACACACACACACACACACACACACACACACACAGGTGGACTCACTGCTCTATGCCGTTCGTTTATGTAATGACAAATGAGATCAATAGTGTGCAGAAACAGAGAGAAAGAAACTTTTTGCATTTACCTCCAACAGCATGCCACAGTGTTTTATTCCTCTTATACATGACCAACTTTTTTAAAATGTGTGATTGATTTTCATGTTTAAAGTTGTGGATTGTCTCTATTATAGCAGCTTGAAACAGTGTAGTGTTCCTGATCCAATTGGCAATCATTATACATTACTGTACAGAGAGGTGCATGTCCATATCATCATTACTGCAGAGCTTTGACTGACTGTAGATAAGGAGCAGACATTTAAACCCAAACATCACTTATATAAATAACACCAATAAAGAAAAAAAGACTGAACAGACCATACACACAAATGCACAGATGAGACACCATAAGTGATACGAGTGACTTCTCACCTACTGGTGTGATGTTTAGGATTAAATGTCTGCTCTTTTATAGTGACACAGTTAGTCGAAGCTCTGCCGTAACCACGACAGCTCTGTGTATGTATGAAATATATATTTTAAGATAGATAGATAGATAGATAGATAGATAGATAGATAGATAGATAGATAGATAGATAGATAGATTGATAGATTGATAGATAGATAGATTGATAGATAGATAGATTGATTCTCTTTATTCTATGCTCAGTACCCCATCATGACAAAGTGAAAACAGAAATCTAGAAATGTCTGTAATTTTTTTTTTTTTTTTTTATTAAAAACCAAACAAACAAAAAATATTACATGTACATAAGTATTCAGACCCTTTACTCAGCACTTTTGGCAGCAATTACAGCCTCAATCATTTTTGGGTATGATAGAAAAAGCTTTTCACACCTGGATTGAGGGATCTTCTGCCATACTTCTTTGCAAATCCTTTCAAGCTGGTTTGGGTTGGATGGGAGACGTCAATGAACAGCCATTTTCCAGTCTCTCCAGAGAACTTCCCCATCTCATACAGGATCTCCGGAGTTCAGTCAGATTAACCATCAGTTTCTTGGTCGCCTCTCCTACTAAGGTCCTTCTTCACTGTTTGCTTAATTTGGCCAGGGGATCAGCCTGTGGAGGAGTCTTGGTTGTGCCACACTTCTTCAATTTGAGAATTATGGTGGCCACTTTGCGCTTGGGAATCTTCAGTGGAGAAGGAATTATTTTGGAGCCTTTCCCAGATCTGTGCCTTGCAACAAACCTGTCTCTGAGTTCTGCAGACAGTTCAATTGAAAAGGCTCTAAATACTTACACTGTCAATACACCGACCAGGCACAGAATTACAGGCATATGACATTTTAACATCATGACAGTTAAAGTCTATAACACTGATGTTCTCTTCATCATGGCACCTGTTAGTGGATGGAATATTAGTGAACATTTTGTCGTCAAAAGTTGATGTGTTAGAAGCAGGAAAAATGGGCAAGCTTTAGGATTTGAGTGAGTTCGACATGAGTAAATTGTAATGTCTAGACTATTGGGTTAGAGCATCTCCAGAACTGCAGCTCTTGTGTGGTGTTTCCCAAAACAAAAGTGCTCCAAGGAAGGAACAGTGGAGAACTAGCGACAGGGTTATGGAGCACATGAGGAGCAAAGGCTGGCCCGTGGTCTGATCCAACAGACGAGATACTGTTTTGGCAGCAAAAGAGGACCAACACAATATTAGGCAGGTGGTCATCATGTTATGCCTGCCTGGTGGCCATAAATAAATAAAATATAATCAGTCATTTCATTTGCTGTTAGAATAACCTCCACTCTACTGGGAAGATGCTCAACTATATATGCAGTGTGCTTGTGTAGATTTGTGATCATTCTGCCACAAAGGTACTGATATAGGTACTGATGTAGGTGAGGTGAGGAGACCTGGTATTCAGTTAGTTTTTCATCCCAAAGGTGTTTAACCGCAACGAGGTCAGAGCTCTACATCAGGCCACTCAAGATCTTCCATTCCAACCTTTGTAAATCAAATCTTAATGATGAAACATGTATTGCTTTCCAATTTCGAAAAAAAAAAAAAAGAGAAAATGTATTATGCCAGGAGCCATTCTACACAATTGTGTGCCTCCAGCCTTGTGGAAACAAGTTGTTTGGGGAAGAATCATGTATTCCTGAAAAAGTCAGTTGTCTTTGCATTTGTCGATTTATAATGTCGTTTGACTCTGTGTTGCACACATTTGTTGAAATGCTTAATTATTATCGTTTAATTATTACTGATAGACTGAATAAAAGTGATTTGCTTTGAAAAAGACACGTCATAATTTATTCCATTAACTAGAAACATAGACATTTCATATCATTACTATAAGCAATGTTTGATCATTTTCTACACAAGCTGATTGATCTCTGATGATCGTAATTTTTTTTCTCAGGCTTGCCCGTAAAGAATTTCTCTCGTTTGTAAGTGGCTTGGAGACACACACACACACACACACACACACACACACACACACACATTCTTAAAATTGCACTATAGTAAAATTGGACCTTATTTTATTCAGATCTCATACAGAACGGGGAGCAATTATTGTAATAAAAAAATAAAAGCACCATTTTAAGGACTAAATGTAAATTAAGATATTGATTTTATTCCGGAAAAACAGAAACTGCACCATTTTTTTAACATCGTTACACTACATCAAATTAGTCCTAATTAAATCAGATCATATTTATATAATTCAATTAAAAGTCTCAGCTCTCCATCATCACACACCTGTTCCAGGTGCAGAGTCTTCACTCAGGACTCTCTCTAATTCTTTCCCTTATTCTCTTGCCCTCTCTTCCTCTCTCCCTCTCTCCCTCTGCAAATCCACACAAACTGAGCCACATCTATTCGTAACAGGAAAAGAAAAACAGCCGCTGAATCTTTCTTTCTAAAACGCTGTCGTCTGGGCAACCTCAATTTTCCTGATATTATTTTAAGCGCACAGTGAAAAAAACAAAAACACCCAGGAGAAATTAGAGAGTTTTTTTTTTTTTGCCAAATGGTGCTCACCTATGATGTGATGCCTAAGCACAGTATATAAAAAAAATATGAGTCACGGCTACTGCCGTTTAAAACCTGAGGCCCTTCCACTGTTTTGACACTGCAAACATTTACACTTCACATGGGATTCAATTCCACATCTGTATTTCATTCATTTCAAGTAACATTTCTACTAATGTAGCAGACAAGGAAAGTTATTTGTCAGTACAATAAAAAATAAACCTCAAATTCTCATATTCAAAGCAGTATTTCTCCAGTGGCTTCAAAGCTCACATCCTCACACCGCCGCATCCTCTTGGCGGCCTCTCAGAATAATCCCATCTTTCCCGCTCTATGCTCGTATTGAGTTTGTTTCATAGTCTTTTCTTTTTTTTAAGTAGCAGATTTAACAGTGCTGAAAGGATGTGTACAATTCACACATTTTTTTCCGACTAACCCCTGGTTGATGCTTTTCCCGAACAGGAAAGCACAGTGATGCAAGCATGCCTTAGAGCCCTGTTTAGCCTCTCAGTTGCTTCACTGACTAATATTTCCTTTATGTGGGACAGAATTTTGGTGAACAGCATGGTTCTGCTGTATTCTTTCCCTATTTCATAAACATCATTCCGGAGGTGGTTCATCATTCAAAATGGATTTTTTACAACTAAATCTAGAACTAAGTTTGATCATAGATCCTTGGTCTTTATGATGATGTGATGTTTCTGGGTTAACTTTAGTTATCTAGGGGTTTCACAGCTCTGCGGGTAAATACTTATGCACTCAGCCATAACATTCTAATTGGAAAATAATGGTGTTTCCTCTCTACTATATAATACGAATTAAATAAATTTCATTTCCAACAAGAAAATATGGAAAAGTTTCAAAAAGCAAGGCAGTAGACATCTCACCTGGGAACATCAGGGGACCACCTACAGTAAGAAGCCCTGAAACTTGTGGCTAAGTATCAAAAACTAAATTGATATATAACTTTAACATGCAATTTTTTAAACAGGGTTCGAGCATGACGTTGACCTTGAAACGATTCTCCTCCTCCTGTAATGACCCACAAGCTATTGCAACAAAATAATCCCTGCCAGGCTTGTTTGTGATCGAGTGGCACATGCTGTTGTACTGCTAAGCTAAATCAATTTCAGAGCATGACTAGTTTGCTAATGCGGCATAACAGGAGATCTTCTCTGGATCTACAGGACTGGATGGAGTTGTTTAAATGAGGACATTGGCTCAAGGGTCTCTTCAACTGCATGTTGACCTTCCTGCACTGTTTGCCAACGTTAACTTAAGCAAGGGTTGTTCGGGTCTTCAGAGACAAGGAGGTAAAATTTCTGTTTAATAAACATCACATCATCTTTCAGCTCCCTGGTGTGTTCTCTTCATTCTCTGCCTCCATGTGTTTTATAATCAAGGTAAAACACAGACAGTTACACTGAAAGAGCTGATCTCGACAACTAAAAGCAAGTACTACGACCTTCAAACATGGCTGCTAAAGGAATTCCACGTCCTACATTTAACAGCATTACCATTAACCGCGTGATAGTGATATGTTAGACACCACCCCCCACCCCCCACAAACAGAGACTATGATTCAATCATAACCTTGCAAAGTATACGTTCAGTTCTAGTCTTTGCACTACTGAAGGTAAAAAGCCTGGTGATATTTTGATCACCTGTTCAATATTGTTTTCCATCAACTTTATGTTATGTAATGTTCAATCAATTTTTCCACAGGTACACTTCAGTCAAATCTTAACTGCTCTTATACAAGATACACAAATTTGTATGGTCCTGTCAAACAGACAAAAACATGAACATGATGAGTAAGACATGTGGCTTTGAATTAGCTAAAGAACATACAGCTGTTATCACTTGGGTTGTACTTATTTTTGTTGCCAGTTATTTAGACAATAATGATGCATGTTGAGTTATTTTTATAGGACAATAAATATGTACTGCTATACAAGCTGCATATTGACTACTCTAAAATATATCCAATTTTATTTGTGTAGGATTGTAAATATTGTAGTATAAAATGTGAGGGATGTACATGATTTTGGGCGATGCTCTATCTATCTATCTATCTATCCATCTATCTATCTATCTATCTATCTGTATATATATATATATATATATATATATATATATATATATATATGTGTGTGTGTGTGTGTGTGTAGTTTTTTAGTATATATCA
>MU565024.1:6618423-6778187 GCA_024362625.1 Silurus asotus | reverse complement strand
ACACACACACACACACACACACACGCATATATCCAAGCAATCAGAGGCAGATTTCTGTTTCTCCGACTTCTCATCTCCTCCTGTGGAGATTATATACAAAGAAATGAAGGAGTTTACAATTTCTATGATTTATTTCAGCAATCTTTGAGAACTGTTTCAGATGCGTCAGGGCAGGATTGCGTCTTGGGTAATATGTGTGCAGGGTGTTTTTTTTACGGTATACAAAACCAAGCGAATGTATTTATAAAGGGATTCAGCAAACTGCAGAGTTTGTATGAATGGGAGACAATAATCGTAAATGTGAAATGATTCCCGGTCATGCAAATGGGAGAGAGAAAGATTTAAGAGATAATTGTTTTAAAATTACAAATCAAAGTAAATCAGAATGGTGAAGGAAGATTGTTATTTGCTTAGTAAAGCCTTATATCAAACAAAGACACACACACACACACACACACACAGTCTAGATGGAGAAATTCTGGTCCAAAGCCAGCACCTCTTTGTGTGTCACTTGTCCTGTTTACATATCGGTTGGTTTGTTTCATGCACTTGAGAGTGATGAGTACTTTTCCGAAACAAGGCCTCTCATGAATGCTAAAGATTTCTCATAGTGACAGTTCCACACACACCTCTCAAAGATCCTGCAATTCCCCCATAACAAAAACAAACAACACTTTTTTTGCCTAAAATTCTACTGTTATTCTAAATCCTCTTCAAATTTTTCCCTGTCATATTCAGGGAGTTTTTCCTCTGCACTTACATTTCTGGCTTGTCATTAGGGATCAATACTTATCATCAGCCACTTTATTAGGAATGCCTGCATTTATATTAGACAAATGATGTCTCAGCAGGACAACACGTACATTCATTTTAATATAAGAGTCAAGATTTTTGTCCGTGCCAAGTGTTGCATTAGAACATCTCTAACATGGATTTAAAATGATCTTCTGCTCACCACAACTGGAACGACTGGATATTTTTATGGTTATGCCCTTAAAATAGTTTAATCATAACCCGCTGTTTTGTTTCCTACTTCACTTCAGAATTAAATGTACAAAATCTTTAGTAAAAAAAAAACAAAAAAAACAATCAGAATTGAACGCTGTGGTTTAAGCAATTCTAACTGTGTATTTAAGAATCCTTGCTTGCACTGATAACAGTAATGTGACAGAAAGAAAGATTTGTATTCATTATAAGTAATGAAAATAAAAAAATTAGCTAATTACTGAGCTAACTACAATCTCTTATCTTGAGCTGTAAGTTGTTGCTGCATTCCAATCTGGTCTAAAGGTTTTTAGAATCAAATCAATATTGACTTCATTGCTGATCAAGAAACGTTCTAAATAAGGCATCTGATATTTAACATCTTGGTGAACATCATGGAGAAATCGTTTGAAATGGTTTGTGGGTCCTCATCTAAAGCAGAAAGATTTTTTTTTACAGGCTTTGTGTATAGTGTCCTCTCTATCTGCCTAAGAGATCCAGATCCCTGTGTATGAGTTCACACTGATACGATTAACTAACCAATCATTCTAGGGACAGAAGAGCGGTGCAGTTCGTATGAAACTAAAACGGCTAGCGACACTGAGGAGGTAAATTTTAAATGTGAAGCAAGGAAGATGGAGGTGTAGAGAGCAGCACAGGAAACTGACACTCACAGAAAAGCAAGCTTTTTTTTGTTTTTTATTCCAACATGTTGCCCAAGCTCTGTTACATATGACAGAAATACTATATAATAAATGTAACATTTGTGAGAGCACAATGATGAACTGTGCAAAACAGGGTTATGTCTGGGATTATGTCTGTAACCATGGAGACGATCAAACATATTTTCCCATCCAATACCATGCTTACAATTTATTTAATCGCTGTGTTTTTTATTATAACTGCCTGACAATTATCAAAGCAATAGTCCACTAGAAACTAAAAATTTAAATGCTTAATTATAGTATATAGTGTAATGTTTACAATATTTCAAATTTGTTCAAATTTTACATTTTTACAGGAAAGGTTTTTGTTTTTGTTTATCTACTTCGCTCTATGGGCGGAAAACTTTTTTTTTAAATGCATTTTTATAGAAAGGATTTTTCTAGTAGACCGAATACAACCATTTTTAATCAGTGTTTTATGCTTATTTTCTACAAACATTCCTGCTCATTCTCTCCAGGGGCACCAATCTATTATCTCCGGTTAGGTGAAAAACATGCGCTGATGTAAAACACCTCGCTTAACATCAGAGTAGAATTTCAGTCAAACTAGGTAACCACAGGAGAGAAAGTAATTTCCATAAGCAGCAAGGTCATAACCTTACGCCACAGTCATGTCGTCATGTTGAAAATAGGACCCCACTTAAGTGTGGTGTCCCTAAGACCTCACAACACCTTCATCATATTTTAAAACATTTGAAGCTTATAAAGTTGTTTTTTGACAGGCCTAATGACACTGAATTTGACATGACTTTCTAATGGGTTTGCATGACAAAGAATTATCAACAGGAGAAGATAAATACACATTCAACATTGTAACTGAGTCACACAGTAACGCTTTACTGTTAAACAGCTTTGGAACCATAAGCAAGTGACTAATATGCCAGATTGGAGCTGAGATACGAAATCAGATGTAATTACTCTTTTAACACACATGTCATCATGCAAAAAAGGTCACAACACAACCTCAATGACAGCTAAACCATTTGCTTGGGTGCTGCGTGAACTCGACACTAGTGCTGAGGAAAGCAGATCAGATGGCGCTGGAATCAGCCATTGTAAATGTTTAATGTCAGCGATCATAAATTGCTTATGTAGGTGCTACGTATCTCAATCACATAAACAACAAAATATATTTAAAAGCCTTTCAAAAGTTCCATCTGCAATCAGACTTGGAAATGTCCTTGTATTCATAGTCAGGTAACAAAGCTGCTTTAACAGAGTCTGATTTACATTGTTTTTGGGCTATTCAAATTCCTTTGGGTCAGAGCAGACCAAAAACAATGACTTGCGTCATTTCCTAGTGCTGATGCCAAATATTTTATTACTAATCCTCTCATATATCGCCTATAACTATCAGAATTATGAGACTGTGTTTATTTCTTTCCTAGTGCTTTACTGTTTCATCCTTCAAATATCCTTTATTTGTTTATTTCGAAACTAAGCTGGATCCTTTTCTAGCTTCTTGTCTGACCAAAAAAAAAAAAAAGAAGAAGATGCCATGCAGATGGAAATGTCATGTAAATGTTACATCTGTGAGATAAATCTGGCAAGTCAATCAACCAGTGTAAACTCTCTGGTGTCTGTGCACAGATGAAGTGGTCCTGTTTTATTAGTGTCTTGCTGGTCCTCCTGAGGACGGCCGAGGGTCTGCTACGCGAATACATTAGCGATAATCTTCATAAGAACTGGACGGATGCTCGGAATTACTGCATGCGCAACTACAGAGGCCTGGCTGTCGTCACAAATGAAGAAGAATACGAAAGGGTCCAGCAGATTGCGGGACCCCTTGGTAGTGGTTGGATTGGGTTGCACAGAAGCGTTATAAATTTGAGTGAATGGCTGTGGGATGATGGGAATGAGAATTTTTACTTTCCGTGGATGACTGGCCAGCCCAACAGTTTCAATGGTACACAAGACTGCGTTCAGATCACACCAACTGGCTGGAATGATTTTCATTGCTGGACCATTCAGTCGTTTTACTGTTACCGATTTATTATCTTAGTTGAAGAGAAGAAGACGTGGGAACAGGCTCTTGATTACTGCAGGGTTCACTACAAGAACATGGCCTATCCTACCACCAACAGTCAACTACAGCTGGCTGAACAGGAGGCCATTCAGAACCAAGTGAATCTCGTGTGGACAGGAATGCGCTTCCTGAACAGAAGCTGGTACTGGGTGAATGGAAAACAGCTAAACAGTTCAATCTCAATGCCTTCATGCCCAGGTTCACAGAGTGGCTGTGGAGCTCGCAACATCAGGACACATGTCTGGGAGAACAGACTGTGTGACGAGAAGCTTCCCTTCCTCTGCTACTGGTGAGGTGAGTAACAAACATCCACAACAACACACCAAGAAACAAAAGATCACCTTTTGGTCAACCTAATTTTGTCCCTTAATTTTATGCAATATTTTCTCTTTCTCCAAACAGACAGACCTATAAGATCAGCTTCAAGAGGAAAATTGTGCAAGTTATGCAGCATGTCCCATAGAGATTTTATTCTTTTACTCCACAGCAATACTCTGACAATGACATTTTCATTTATTAAACCTCAATCACACTTTTGATCCATTCAAAGGTATATTTTATTTTGAGGAACATCTGCCAAACATTATAGCAGCTATAAACTAATAGGTGTTCCCTCACCAGCCTATTTTCTTCTTAAGTTAACAAAAAGTGTCAGAAAGCATTGCAAAAATGTTATACCTTTACATCTGACTACTACACACACCTGGAACTATGAGACTTGTACCATGAATCCTAAATAAACCTTTTTCTTAACCTCTCCTTATGAAACTTCGAATCATATCAACATTATATATATTTTGTTAAACAATAGTCTATGTCTAGAGTATGTAAAGGAACCGTTACCATACAAACGATCACTTATAATCAGGGTTTTTTTAGTTTTTTTTTTTTTTTAAATATGCAAATGGAAAACACTTTATTTATTTATTAATTAATTTATTACAATTATTTTCAGTTTCAAAAGAAGAAGAAGAAGAAAAAATAAAAAAAATCTTTTAATTTCTGTTATTTTTTAAATCTGGTGTTCAGACAGCAGGATTTCTTTGGATGTTTTACCTTGACAATTGTTAGTGAATTTATTTGTGTAATAAAGCTTCTCTCTCACCTTCTACTATTGTGATTGTGATTCTAACGCTTAGATAAAAAAAAAAATAATAAAAATACGAGGATATGGGGATAATCGGTATGCATTGGTTACTTAAGTTTCCTATCTTCTGCACATCCTCAGGCACTGTTACTGTTTCACTTTTGTGGGCGTGTTCTGTTCAGTTTTTTTTTTTTTACCTCATATAGCTGTGTACATGATGACATCAGCACTGGAACCCAACACGCGTATATGTGCAAGTGCAGTGATAACGATGGACTCAAGGACAGGGTGCCTTCTTTCGATTTCATTTTTTTCTTTATTGCACCATTCGTTTTATTTTGCAGATCCCTCTCACTTTCGTTCTTCCTTCACCCCCATACTAAATTCATGAAACAGGATGGAGTCAGTAGTGCGTTAATGCTGATTAGGAGAGAAGAGTACAGTTCTGACTTCATATGGTGAGCCTGAATAACACTCACACGGTGTCATGAATCTCACAGGGCTGGTGCGTGTGTGTGTACTCTACCTTCAACATGTCCTCCCTCTGTCGTATCCCACAATACCGAGTGTCAGCCAAAGAGTTGGCAAGTTGCAGTAGCGGAGCTGCACTGACTAAAATAACAAGACATCATTAAAAGAACTGCATGTCTCACTCTCTCTTATACACACAGAGTATACATGCTTTTATATATATACATTCATACATATATATATATATACAGTCAGGCATATATTATTATAGCGCAGTGACCATGCCAGAGAAGGTGATAAAGAACAACCCACATCAATCACACACCTCACAGGGTTACAACTGAAGATGAGGAAAAAAAAGAAAGAGAGAGAGAGGGGGGGGGGGGGGGGGGAACAGACTAAGAGAGAAGGGGAAGAAATCTATAGTCAAATAGAATGTTCTTTAAATGTGGAGAGAGAAGAGAGATAAACAGAATTCAAAAGCTATGGTAGAAAGAGGTTGAACAACAGATATGTATTTGAAAGAAAGAAAGAAAGAAAAAAAGAAAGAAAGAAAGAAAGAAAGAAAGAAAGAAAGAAAGAAAGAAAGAAAGAAAGGAAGAAACACAGTCAGGAACGTTAACTCCACCCAAACGAAGCTCTCGCTCCACCTTGAGGAGAACTCTTACTCCACCCAAAGGGGAACTCTCACTCCACCCAGGCAGGAACTCTCACTTCACCCAAAAGGGAACTCTCATTCCACACAGGGAAATCTCTTCCTCCACACAGGCAGGTACGCTCACTCCACCCAGGGGGGATTCTCAATCCACACAGTGGCAACTCTCATTCCACCTAGGGGAGAAGCCTTACTTCAGCCAGGCTGGAATGCTCCATCCCTGGGGCACACTCTCATGGGACAGAGGAAACTTGTTCTCTGTCCGGTATGAAGTTCACTTTCACTTTTAATAAATCTGGAAATTCCTGCCTCCACTGTTTTTTCATATCATTTGTTGCCTGAAAGCGAACATAAATAAGATCCCAAAACTGCCATAAAAAGACCAACACTTTCGGATTGGGAATAAAAGGCACTTCCTACACTAATAAAAAAAGATGTGTCTTCCTTGTATTCATTTCATTTATTTGTTCTACAGTGTGTATATTTCTTTTACTGTGTAAAAGTGTGTGTATGTGTGTCTTTGCTGTGATGTCATCTTTGTGTGTGACATTTCCCTTTAATGTGATTTATTGGTGGTGTGTGTAATAAACCACTGTAGGGTGTGCAAATTTGACTGTAGTTTATCAACACTGTGTGTTTGTGTGTGTTAGTGTTAGTGTCGACTGTCCAATTCCACTATGTAGAAGATGCAACACACTTAAGGAATTCTGTCTTTGTTTTAGGACGAAGCATGTTGTGTGTGTGTGTGTGTGTGTGTGTGTGTGTGTGTGTGGTATTATTAGGCGTAATCAATGACATTCTCACCTGTGCAGTAAAACAGCGTGTGTGTGTCCATGCACTGGACTATAAAGTGGGAAATAAATGAGGCGTGTTAAGGCAGTGTGAGGCTTCCAACGTGAGATCGATTCCGATTTTCTCATTACCGGGCATCACACTTAAAACTTTCTATTTCAAGGTTAAATAACGATCGTTCTAGTGCAACAAGAACAACGGAAATAAAACAGTGAAGTAAAAAATCTGGCATTTTTGTTGCCGTACTTCATCACAAGTCTGTAGTGATCTAATAAATGTGTTCAGTGAGCGAACAAACTGTGTAAATTAAGAGCTCAGAGAAAATCATTATCCAATACTGACGTGAAGCAAAGATCTTCACCTACACAGGGCTCGCAATATTCATTGTGTTACTGATTTTAAATAGTCGAATCAGAATAGTAAAGTCTTGCCCAAAGTCAATAGTCAAATCATGTGTGTGTGTGTGTGTGTGTGTGTGTGTGTGTAAAAAACAAATAAATAAGTGCAGAAAGGCCACACTGCAGACAGGATTTGGATTTGTTGGCAAATCAAATTAAATTGGCTAAACTGCCTGTGCTCTAAGTACAGAGCAACGTGGACGCACCAAAACAAAAATAAAAAATAAACATTTAAAATTTAATGACAACCGAAAATTCCTTTACAGAATCTCACAGACATTGTTAAATATTTAACCTGTGTCACTCATGGATCATAGAAAGTGACACTTCAATCTGTCACAGGTGAGTTGGAATTTTTCAAACAAAGCTTACTTTTCACATTTTGATTTACATCCTTATCATAAAAGGCTGTATATTAACTTACTGGGAGAAAAACGGTAGTTCTTTGTGAAATCAAACATCAAGCACTGCCCATATAACCAAAATAGCATGATCCTCGTTTCATAACACCTCTACGAAGATTAGACTGTGAGGTTGGAAGTCAAATCAGGCTCCTCCTACTGAAAGATTCATTCCTCTCTTATTCTCTAATAATGCTTTATCAATAATGTCTTTCTGGATCATTAAAATGTGTTATCTTATTCTACCTTACAAAACATTTTTCCATCACGATAGATTCCTTCGCTCTCTTCTTTAGCAAATCTTTCTATCACAACAAGATTCATTCATTCGATCTTGCTTTTTTGTTGTTGTTGTTGTTGGACGCAGTGAATATTTTAGATATTGCAGAGATTTCCTGCTCTCTTATTCAGTCAGTTGAATCAGTGAATGGTCTGGTCTAAACCAGTTCAGGTTTTTAGCAATTCATCTGAATGGGTCATTTAACTGAACGGTTTCAAATAATAAATGTTTCCTCGCAAATTTGCAATACTGTAAACAATAGCTACGGTTTGCCAGTGAGTGATGTTCTGTGACTGACGATAACTATTATTGTGTGAGGTAAATTACTTCTGTGCATCTTTATTCATGCAGTGTTAAGAGACAGAAAGAGCAAGCACAGAGAGAGAGAGAGAGAGAGAGAGAGAGAGAGAGAGAGAGAGAGAGAGAGAGAGAAAATGCTCTGGCTTTGCAAAGTGAACAAAATTTAGAAACAGAGCACGGAAAACAAAGAAGGTGTGTGTGTGTGTGTGTGTGTGTGTGTGTGTGTGTGTGTGTGTGTGTGTGTGTGTGTGTTATTTATTCAGTGTTCCTGATGTTTCACCCTCTGCGCTAGTCGAATCTGCACTGCGGGAGATCAGTTATGGAGCGATATGTGTAATGCGCTTTGCTCCTGTGTGTGCGTTAAATGTCTGTAACCCTGTGACCCCCACACCTCCTGGTAAACCCTCGAAAAACGGAGCAAAAAATAAAAAATAAAAGACAGCTGATGAACAACAAAAGGAAGGAAGTATACTGTGACCAGTTCAAAGGCAGAGCTGTAGCTTCATTTTATACCAAGAGCATTGTCAGTGTTTCTTTTTTGGTACTGGCTGTATGGAGGTTAAATGAAATCCACAGTATGTCACTCAAATATTGTGTTAATATCTTGTCTGAAACCACACACACATCTTGCTGTAGTATAATATTATAGCTACAGGTCTTAATCATCACACTCAAATGTGTAACATTGCGCTGTAAGTGACCACTGTTGAGACCATCTGATTGGCCAGGAGACATTTTCTAGCTGTTTATTTAACATTTATGGAAGGAGTCTTCAGTGTCACCATTTTCCACTGGGTAACTTTCAGAGGCATAGCTGTAACTGTTACAGCATGTTTCGGACTGAGAGGTTTTAAAAAGTAAAGATAATAATTGAAGAGCTTCTATAATGCAAATGAGAACAGGAAGTAACTTGTTTAATGACATTAATGATGTCAATAAATAGATAAAAAGTTAAACTTCTTACATAAATAACATTGTGATTGTTGGGATTGCAGTATAAGAGGTATTAAACACTTTTGGGATGTGCAATTATGGGAAAATAACCAGGGTGTGTGTGTGTGTGTGTGTGTGTGTGTGTGTGTGTGTGTTTGAGCGAATGCAGCTCAAAAGGTAATGAAAAGCTGAACCATGACTTTGAGTGACAACGCATAAATCCATGTGATATATAATGAGTGCTCACACACAAACACACACACATGCATTATTGTGATTTGTGAAGCATGCTCTGTGATGAACACATGCTGGTGTTGTTTTTGATTACATGACTGAAGAGATCAATAAACACAGCATGAGATGGACAACTGAATGGGTTCAGGGAATCAGACAGAGCGATTCGAGATGAACGATCTTTCACAGACCCTTTTGGCATTTCACTTTTATGAATTCCATTGTGCCAATTGTGCTTCTAACTAAAGAAACAAGAGATTGGAAATGCTAAACATTCAGATTTCTATAGTTCCTCTCACAAAGACAAATCTTAATAAAACCCCATGGAACTATTACTTCTGTTAGTGTTGCCAGGTTGTCATTCAAATCCACAAAAAACAAACCCAGTACTTTAGTCTCCGCTTCCCACTTTCAGTGGATTTTATTTTATTATTAAACTTGAAAACCTACACAACAATGCCAGGGGTATAAAAAATGAAACAAGAGTTAGCACAGTGTCACTGTAGCTACTCACTTCGTACCAGAAATAAGATTTGTAGTGTGCCAAAATACGGTTTGTATTGCATTGTTTTGCACATGTGTAAAATCGACCAATTCCGCCAATCTAGCAGTTTGGATTCTTTTGCGTTTTATGAACAGTTTCAAGAATTTCTCTTGAATGTAGAAAATCCTGACAATTCCACATTTCCAGAGAGTGAATAAATGAAGGATGGAAGGAATGAAGACATTTGTTAAAGTATGCTGAAACAAATAGAAGAAGAACATATCCTTAGAAAATTTTATATTAAATGTAAAGCAACCAGATGCACACACTCACACACACACACACACACATGCACACACACACACACACACATCCACACACATATAAACAGCTATATATGTCCTAATGGGGTCTAACAAATGTAAAACATTTATTTTAACCTTTCTATTTATTTAATGTTATTTAATCAATTGAATTTGTGCATATTTAATCGATTATTCAATTTAGTCATTATAATGCAAACATTTATTGCATTAATTAGATTTATTTAATTTAATTTATATTTTATTTAAATAAAATATAAAATATAATTTTATATATTATTCAACTAAGCAAAAAATCAAATGTTCGCAAATGTTAATAATAATTAACTGTGTTAATAAATAAAAAACAACAAGCAAATTATGCATTTCTTCCCTCTAACTGTACCGAAATACTACCGAACTGTGACTTAAAAACCGAACAGTGAATATTGTGTACAAGTTAATTCCTGTTCTCAATGTACAGTATATTATAGAAGCTGAAGATGTTGGAAATGTTACAGATATATGTTGGTTACATAATGCTGACAACAGACATCTCCTTACTCTATGTGCATGAGCTGTTACTATAAAAAAACATATTATTAATACAAATCTGTGACTGTCAGAGCTGCTATGAGTGAAGATTATCCAATGCCTTCTGACCAATCAGAATTCAGAAGCATTGTGTTGTAACTTCAAATGTTTCAAGTGTTTTTTGTTTGTTTGTTTTTTAGCAATAAATGATAAATTATTGCTAAATCAAAATCGAACATTTTATATGAAAACTGCTAAACTCGCATTTAAAAACTGGTAAAAAAAATGATGGCCCTATCTGTTGAGAGCATGACTGAGCGTGACTGTCTGTCTGGTGTAAAGCCGTGGGAGACGTCTCCTGAGGGGGAGGTGAGAAACTGGCTGCCATTTGTCGAGCTGGGTAAAAAAGACAGCGTTGGATCTCTATGAACCTGTAGACGCAATACACTGAAGCTCTACTTACAATGCTTTTCCAAGATAAAGTATGTACACACTCCTTCAGATTTTAACATTTTAGAAATAGTCGAACTGGTAGAACAGTCACGCTGTCTGCCCTGCTCCAGCATAACATCCAACACAGACATCATTTACACATACACACACACACAAACACACACACACACAAACGCACACAAAACTGCACTGCTCCAAAAGCAGTTCAGTCATGCAGCAGCCATGACCATACCACCGCTCCAGTTACTCATGCATTTGATGGCTGTTTGACAGCATCCCTTTCAGCAAGCTGTCACAATTAACTTTACTCCCAATACAGTCTCACGGCATTTCGTGATAAAGTCACGAACTCTAATCTATTGATTCCTGTTCATGGACACGGTCCCCCTTTTTTCGTGTCACTCAGCACGACTGCCACCATATGGCTTTATCTCCATAGCAACGGAGACAGAGGATCCTGGGTAATGCTGACAGAAATGGCAAAGGTAATCTTTTTTTCCCATTTTTATCATAGAATACGGTTATGGTTAGTGTTAGGGTAAGGATTAGGGTTATACTGTATTAAATGTGCGTGTCTGTAATTAACGATCTCCTCAATTAACTGGGAGAATATATTTACTGTATTTTGCCTGGAAGGAACCTCTGAGTATGGTTTATAATAGCAAATAGCTTACTAAATAGATAACACTAAGAACAAGGATAAAATCTCCTGGTTAAATGTTGAGTAAAAAATATCATTTCTTTTTAATAAGTGGAGTGGGTATTTCTAGCCTTAAATCACATTGGTGTCCATGTTCCCATCATCTCTAGCACCTTGATAGTTTAACCCAAAAAGGATCTGCTGAAACTTTTTGATCTCTTCCCAATCAAGAAAAGAAATGAACATTTTAAAAGTGGTCTCATATACCTATTTTTTTGCAACAATGTAATAACATAATGGGAAATCTTTTACATTAAAAAAAACTTTCTTGCGGCTTCTCCCGTTTGGGGTTGCCACAGCGGATCATCCGCATGTTTTTATTGGCACGTTTGAATGCCCTTCCTAACACAACCCTCCCCATTTATCCAGGCTTGGGACCAGCACTGAGAGTGGCTGGGGTTGGTTCCCTGACCGGGGATCGTACCCGGGCCGCAGCGGTGAGAGCGCCGCATCCTAACCACTAGACCACCAGTAGACCGGGAAATCTTTTACATGAAGAAAAAAAAAACTGGTTTTATAACCTATAATTGTTTTTACTGTTCCTACAGTGAGGTTTAGAATTCATTAATAAGCAGTAAAACACAGGTTGTGCTGTTAAAGGAAATAAACCAACCCCAGGGTCATGTGAGAAGGTGGAGCGACTGCCCTTCAACTTGCATGGCCTGAAGTGTTTTATTACTCAAAAACCTCAGCAATTATTTAACGGTTTTTATTAAATAAAGAATGCCAGACTTTTCTTAATCTACTTTTTATCTCCTGATCAGCATCCTATAAAACTCTCTATCTGCAGATGGGTGCAGGCAGGTCACCAGACTGAGCTAATGCCTGAGCACTTGCGCTCAATTAAAACTGATTTCTCATGATTCTCTTGGCACGAGAGCTTTCTGCTTCATTAAACTCCTTGATTGGAGCTGTGTGTCGAGAGTCATGACTGTAAGATAAAATGATCTTTCAATTATTCTTTCTCTTTATCTATTTAATGGCGCTTCCTCCTTCTTCAGAACGCTGCAAGTTTAAATGTAAACAGAGAATCAGGTCTTTCCTGTGCTAGTCATTCCTAGCATGTTTTCCAACAAAAACTGTCCAACTGTCACTGAAACATGATATACAAATACTATTTACCAGCACTCGGCTAGTCCAATTTGATGATATGCATACTAATGGTTAGCTAGCTAGCTTAATATCTGGCTAGCACACTAATAGCTGAAATTAAGTAATAGGCTTTTTTTAAAGGTTGAGTCCTATAGCACAGGGTTGTTCTGTAGCATGACTTCATTTGAAAGAGAGTCAAGGTCGGCATTTTATAAACTGTGTCATTTAATAGACCGAATAAACATAGTACACAAATTAAGGAATGTCTTATGGGACATGTGGCCATGGCTTGCTTGTGACATGGACCATTAATGCACCATTAGTGCATTAGAATACACACACACACACACACACACACACACACACACACACACACACACACACACACACACACACACACACACTTTAAAAGCCAACAGTACAAGGCAAGCTTTAATGCTTGAATGAAGATGTCTAGCTTGATTTACTATATGATTTACTATATTTATCATGGAGACAGATGTTTAGTGACTCCTGGAGGAAGATATTTTGCAGTAAAATCTCAGTGGTGTTAATATTTTTCCCCACACACACATTTCCATCTTTTGGTGGGTTTCAATTCCCAGTTTTGCGTTTTTGTGCTTTGACTGACAGGACGTCCCGTTACTCGTGCCCCGTGTTATCCTGTGTGGTGTGTGTGTGTAAATACCAGAGGCTGTGACTGACGACGCAGCTCTAATCGCTTAGCAGCAAGAATGTTAACGAGCAGCTCGATGGTAGGCGTTTCGCCTTCTGCTCACATCCATACAACCATCTCCATATCAAGCTCTCTTTCTCTTGGTTAGGTGAATAACCAGAGGAAGAACTTTAAGGAAAAAAATATATTAAAATATGTAAAGATAAAAAAAAAGCATACAGAGGGAACAACAGAAGGTTTTACTGACTTTTCCCAACATTACAGGTAACTATAAATGGATAAAAAGTATGACGTGGCATCATGAGGAAAAAATTATTCAGAAATTGACTTAAAGCTTAATGCATTAAAAACCATTGGGAAAACTTTGTTAATGTTAATATGTAAAGGTTTTCTTTTAAAGCGTCGATAAAGAGTCCTTTACAACTTCTGAGCATGTTCTAGCATCACTCTCTCCTAGTCAAAAAACGGAAATTTCCATTTGGTTCGGCACAGTCCACTTTTACTGCACTTTATCCTCAAATATAACCACTAAAATAGTTCAAAACATCATATTTAAAAAAACAATGTGTGAATCCATTTAAATTCTGATGCTTTAAACATTATGGTTTCTTAAAGAGGTACATTTTTAGTTCACATTCAGTTCTGGAATATTTGGACTATTGCACCGGTCACATGTTCAACAGAAAGTTGCAACATCCAAATTTCCTCATCAGACTGTCAGAAGAAGAAATCAGTAAATATTGCGATATGAATCACAATGCAAGTACAATTCTGTTACCCAAGTTATAGCCTGAAGGTAACTGATGCATTCCAAAGACGATTCGTGCGACGTCATTGCTTAAAATGTCCCTAATGTCGTCAAGACGTGAGCACGGGTGCTAGTAAACACACACGTTATCCGAATTTCCTAATTTTATGTCGACAACTTAAACCCTGTAGAAGTTCATCAGATCAAGAAGAAAAAATGAATAAATGAATAAATAATCATAATCATAAATGAATCATGAATAGAGATTAATTTGCATATTTGAAGGAATTAATCGTATTTAAACACTTAAAGTAAAATGAATGCAATCAGGGATTGTGTACCTTTTGGTCATTCAATTATCATTTCAGTAAAAGAATAAAAAACTATTTCTTAAAGGATATTTTTTGTTTTTTCAAAAATTCCAGAACTAGTCATTGTCTTGACTGTTTCTTTGTGGATGCAGGGAAACCAAAACAGGAAAATGCTCGATTTTCATGACTAATTGCAGAACTGCAGATTAATACTTCACAGCAGGTTCAGATCAGAAGTGTGCATAGCTTATATAGTCTATATAGAGGGTTTTGCTACCTAATACATAGTTTTTCATTGTATTAATATTGATGATATTTAATGAATGTTATTTTTATATGGTCACTTATATATTACCCACTGGTCCAGACTAAACACGCACGCACATGGGTCGAAAACTTCTGGAATCCAACTGATGGCATAACCCATATGTACCAAACACAATCTGCACTTGTACCTTAAGCTTTTTTTATAATGAGGTAATATGTATCTGGAATTGGGTTCAATCCCTACGTTACCCTGAGAAGCGTTACATCAGCGACTCTTGGGTGAAAATATAGTTGTTGTTTTTTTAAGGCAACAAAAAGTCAACCTTTATCAGCACCCCCTCACGCACACACAAGCAGAGTAAAACCATAAAAAAATGTTAACAGTTATAAGCCAGAATGAGTCACTAAATGCATAAATGATGACGGAAAAACAAAACATGCTGTGGTGCACATCACGGCAGGTAAAATGGAAGCAACATAACAGCACAGAATAGAAGCTATTAAAGCAATTAAACCAAATCGATTAGCAAAATCACAAACACCAAAAAAACCCAGCTGGCTTCTTTTGGTAAGTGCTATTTCTTTATTACTTCTAGCACACAATTCTGTTCTGTAATGTTTAAATATTCTACATGTTTACATGACCAAATTTCCCCTTGGGGATGGATAAAGTTTCTCAGTGATGTCAAAACGTGTTTTTTATATAAGAGAAAACTATGAAAAAAGAGAGGATACAGGGGGAAGACAGGAGGACAGAATCTGGATTGTTTTACTGACTTTCCACAATATATTACAGGTAAATATAAATGGATAAATGGATGTCATCATGAGGAAAAAATAGCATAATTCGGAAATTAAATTAAAGACTAACGCATTAAAAAGATGTCTATCATACAACTGTCTTCTCTTTTTCTGTGTTTTTTTCTCTCTCTCTGCTTCGTTTTTGTGGGTCATGAGAAAGCAACATAGCCACAAAATGTGTGAACGCTCCTAAACAAAAAAAGAAAATTTAAGACAAAGAGCACAGCTGTGTTCATTATTCACTCAGAAGTGAGATGATACACTAATGATATACTGGCATGTACAAGCTTCTGCACACACACACACACACACACATATGCACACCTTCTCCATCAGATGGACTCTTGCGCATGGATGGACCAGTGCATGACCCATTTATCTATTATGTGTGAATGGATTCTGACCCAGAGGGACAGAGGAACAGAGTTACTCTTCCAAACAACAAACACACACAACACAATAATGGAAAAAAACACAACTTTCCTGTATACAAAAAATCACAGATTTGCCTCCACATGTCCATGGCCTTTATGCAACCTCACTGATGTCAACCATAATTTTGTATTCATGTTGAGTTTAGTGACAATGGTTCTAGCTTTAGTGTGCTGCTAGTGTTTCCTCACGTTAGCTCTCTTTTACTGAGTATTCAAACTTGGACTGTTTATTTTATATATACCAAATTCTCACACTCACACACACACATTATTCGTTCGAGTTGTTTCATTATTCTTACAATAAAAAAATGAGCCATTTGAACTCCCCAGTCAGCAAAAAGCTTACATTTTAATGTGATGTATTTTGTTTACCTGAAACCGGCGTTAAAGTCAGAGACAGAGTCAGAGACAATGCAGAAAAAAGGTTAATAGTGAGATGCGTTCGTTCTGTCAGATCATTCAGGTGAAATTCATA
Organism: Silurus asotus; assembly: GCA_024362625.1. NCBI lineage: Eukaryota > Metazoa > Chordata > Actinopteri > Siluriformes > Siluridae > Silurus > Silurus asotus. The sequence continues at coordinate 6,761,624 of MU565024.1, read as the reverse complement.
CGTCAGAGCCAAACTGATTTCAAATGAACAGCAGCCAAATGTGAAAGCAGATGACTGATGTGGTGGAATCGGATTTGAGTGTCAAAGCAAATAAAGTGAGCATCGGTCAGCTGTGCACTTCCCTTTTTGCATACTTAATCGCTGAATGTTAAGCGATGCAAAGGACTTCAAAATTATCTGAAAAGTGAGGAGAATCAACACCAGGGAAGAGAAAATCTAATGAGGAGAGTGTGAGAGAGAAGTTGGACCTGAACATGAGTTCTCATCCAAGCATCGGCTCCTTCATCGTGTGGAACTCTGACTCGGACTGAAATCCGAGAGTGCGCTTTCCAAAATGGAAATCTATTAGCACTTGCTCGGGCATGTGTCGCTTGCGTTCCCATGGCAGTAGAGAATCGAGAAAGCTGATTGGCTACTCCAGCATCCGGTGATGCCAAGTGTGTGGATTTTTCCAGCGCTGGCTGATGAATCTTTCGCTCTGTGGGTTGGAGGTTTGGATGCTTTGCATGCGTAAAATGCATCTACTATAATACACCGAAGCACACATCATTTACTTCTACACGGATCTAACACCAGACTGCACACAAGATCATCACAAACACATACATACACATACGGTGTTCTGTGTTCAAGAGTTAAATATTCCTGCATGCCTACATTTAGGGGTTTATATCCAGACTGGAACAAGTTGCAAGCTAATAAAGCTCATTATTAAATTCACATTCATTATTGGAAATAACTCCCGCACTTCCAAGGGCTATGTGCATTCTAGAGCAAACAAATCTAGAAGTGAGAATTTTAGAAAGGCAATAAGTACTCGATTTTTGGAGATGACGCCGGACTTTTTGTAGCTGTAGGAGGAATTTTAGAATTCATTGTGCAATCACAATGCAATGCACTGGGAAACCATAGCATCGCCGTGCAAAATCATATAGGTCAAGAATTCCAGAATTCCAGAACATTTAAAGATACATTGAGAACTGCGGAAGCATGTCTAGAAAGGCAGCAGGAATTCTTAATTTGGGAAGTGCAGGAATTCACAAAGTGCAATTTTAATTCCTAAACCAAATTGAATTGCGAAATGGAAGTGCGATGAGAACTCTCGACATGCAGTCACGATTCTATAAGTCGAAACAGACTTTGGGAAATGCAGTGAGGATTTGCATTTAAAATGAAAAGTAGAAATAAAAGGAGAATCCAGGAAATGTGATTAGAAATCGGTAAGTGAAATTAAAACTGAAGTTGTATGCATATTCTGGAAGTACGGTGGGAATTGTGGACGTATGATGACAATTCAGAAAAATCATATAGGTGCAGAGCCAGTTGTAGAAACGCAATTAATTATCTATAAATGCAACAGAACTTGGGGAAAGTACCACAATGGGAAGTACAACTGGGATTTCTTTACACCCAAAAAAGAGACTACTGGAAAGTAACAAGATTTTTGGATTGGGCTGGGAATTCGGGCTCTGAGCTACAAATCAGACAGAGTGGCTATGATTGGTTAGCGTTAAACTAATCACTACAGGAAAACGACACTAATAAGATCCTTTTCCACTCACACAGTGGGGCAGTTTTGTTCAGCTCACCAGAAATGTATGCACCACCTTGGTAGATGTCCCATTCAGCTGAACCAGGGCATACAAAATGATAATTCCAGTTGTTAATGTATTTATCATGATCACTGTGTGTACCTGCTCTCCTATCATTTCATTTCTATATGACGGGCAAAAACACTCCAGTTCTAAAGCTATCTAAAAGAAGGATGTGTGTTTTAAGAACATACTGCCTTCACATTCAGTTCAGTGGGTGTTTTTTCCTCTTCTCCTTCTTGTTGCACATGGACTCCATCCAGGACAGGATTTCACAGTGAGAGCCCAGAGCTAATTCCCAGACTAGATGTAGCCTGTAGCTTCCCCTGCCTAGCTCTGCTGAATACACAATCTCTAAACATCTAAACATCATAATGCTTTGATTTTGTCTCTAGAGATTAGGGTTCAAAAAAGGAAATTTATAAGAGGATTGGAGCAGGTAGCAAGACATTGTTTTTGCATGCCTGACAGGTTCTAGATGGTAAAAATGGAAATACCTTGGCTTTTGTATCAGACACTATCTATATAATTTCAAAACATTGGGTTGAACATGTTTTTAAGTGTACAGAAATCATTTTTATCAATAAATATTTTTTTCATCAAGCTGAAATCCTGTTTTCAAACATAATCCGAGACTTCTGAGACATTTTGCTGCAACCTAAAAAAGAAAATAGTTTATTCAGATTTAGTGTTGCTTTAATAAACAGCAGATACTATTAGAACCAGCCTGCTAGCTTTAAATATTTATCCACTAATTTACTAGCTAACTTTGATTTATTTTTTTTAGCATTATCCGTCTGTATACTTTGTCATCAATGATTTGCAAATTATGCAGAAACTTTAATATTTTAAGAACTATGAATCCATTCATGATCACAACTCGACTTCTCACAACAGCACCTAGTCTAGTCTGCTAGCTAATAATAGAATATATAAGTCCAAGTTATTGCTAAAACATTACACTCAACCATGTTTATTTTTCACAGATGTTGTTGCCAATACAGAAAATGGGCTGATTTGTAGGCTATGTTTTTTTATTTACATTTCTGCCACCAAGAGGCAGTGTTTTTTGTAATCTTTTGATCATTTGAGTTGGTCCTGCTAGCATGCTAGTTGTGGTATTTGTCCATTAGGCAGTCAGTATCACAATGAGTGAACCTAAACGTTCAGATTATTTTGGACACTTTTATTTTTGTAAAATATGAAATGGTTTCATGTTACAACATGCACAGAATCATTGATATCTTACATTTTTTTGACATCATGTAAAATTCATGCACATTTCACACTTGGATGGTGACTTTGATTTCTATAGTTATTTTTTTTCATTAAAATGCATTAAAATCCATTTTGTGTTTTTTGTTGTTGTTGTTTTTTTGGGGGGCAATATATATAAAATTATTTGCAATTTTACAACAAACATCTTGAAGGCAGAGGTCCTTGTTTCATACAATCGGCAGAATGCTAAAGAGTTTATGATCAACTTCAGTCACTTTAAAGAACTGATACTTGCTACTTTTTCTCTAAGTTTTTAAGACACGCTCCTCTTCTTGACCATCCTGCGTTCTCCCGTTAGCATCGCGATGTGTGAGTCACTCCTTGAAACCCTAAGCGTTTGCCGTTTGGCGTCCGTTCCATGGCCGATGGTTCCATGTAGCTCCATGAGCTCGAGCTCATGTCTGGCTGCAGTCTCGAGCACTTTCTGCTTGTTATAATAGACAACAAAGTTGTTAATAATGGGGTGGACAGGCAGTGCAATAGCCACGACCCCACACAGGAAGCTGAGTGCTGCATTGCACCTCCCCAACGCTGTCTTCGGGTACACGTCTCCATAACCCACTGTCGTCATGGTGATGATGGCCCACCAGAAGGAGTGTGGGATGCTGCGGAACAATGTCTCCGGGTGACTGTGCTCCATCGTGTATCCAAGTGCTGAGAAGACAAAAATTCCAACACCCATGTAGGTAAGCAGGAGCCCAAGCTCGGCAAAGCTGCGTCTTAACGCGTAAGTCAGGGTCTGAAGTCCAGATGAGTGACGTGCGAGCTTTAGTATGCGTGCTACACGCATCACGCGTAACGCCTGCACGGCCCGTTGGACATCGGTGAGGTCCATCGCAGCAGTGGCACCGAGATGGGTCAGAGCCAGTACAAAGTAAAAAGGTGCAATCGCGGCCAAGTCCACCATGTTGAGAAAGGACAGGACAAAACGGGTTTTCTCAGGAGCTGAGGCAAAACGTAGCCCGTATTCCAACGTAAACCAGCACACGCAAGTCGTCTCAATGGCGTCCAGAGTAGGATGTTCAGCTACATGACCCTCTGCTTCTTGCACTTGTAGCTCTGGAAGCGTCGCAAGGCACATCACCAGTGAAGACGCGAGCACGAACAGGAACGATGCCACAGCAATGGCACGTGCCACCCAGGACGATTCCGGCTTCTCCATCAGTCTCCAGAGAAACCTCCGGATGCGTTCGGATCTGGTCGCCAAAGGCCCTCCGTCTATGTCCAGATCGTCCAGAATGGCCTTGACCTTGTCAGCAATTTCGGCCAGCTCTTCCTCTTTCTCACGCACGTTGCTTTTGCAGCATTCATCCAAGCAGCTCGCGTCGATCCTCCAGAACTCCATTTCCTTCATGAAGCACATGGGGCAGATCCCCTTCTTCATGTGGATCTCGCCGAAATAATACACCTCCACGATGCACTTGAAAGAGTCCGGGTCCCGGTCGAAGTAAAACTCCCCCTTCGCCGGCTCGTAGTCGTCGCACAGCGAGGAGATGGCGTCGAAACTGCGCGTGGTGCAGCGCGCGAGCTCCGCGAGGCGACTCTCCGGGTAGCGGTCCAGCATGTCGCCGCGCAGCGCGAGCCTCACGCCGCCCACGTTCACGGCGATCTGCTGCTCCGCGCCGTCGCGGTACCCGGGCTTCGGTAACGTCCACATCGTCCGTGATGTGGGAAGTTTAAAACATGTTCAGGACTAAACGCGGACCGGTTTCTACTCCGGGAAACACACAAGTGTCCCTGCTGGATGTGAAAGAAGCGGCTTTTCTCTCTCCGCGCGCGCGCGCAATTTGGCACTGCGCTCCGTGCGCTCCAGTAAAGTGCGCGCCGCCTGGACTCTGTCAATGCATGCGCGCGTCTGTGTGTGTGTGTGTGTGTGTGTGTGTGTGTGTGTAGATGAGGTCCGCCCCCCCTATTTAGCCCACCCTCACAATCTACGGTGTCTCAGTTCTTTTTTCAGAAGAAGCATTACAATAAATCAACTTTAAATGTCATTTTTTGTCATTTCGATAACAACTTAAAGAACTAAAGTAATATTTAGGTTGCAGTTGAGCCACAAAATCCTCAAATGATGATGATTATGATGATGATAATAATAATAATCATAATAATAGAACAAGAATTCATTAGTCATCATATTGAAGTCGTGCACTTTTCCAGCCTAAACTGTACAAAATAAAAAAATAATATAAGTCTCAGTCACGTGCATGCAACAAGTTATGAATAACGCAAAAGAATAAGTGAGTTTTCTGTAAGGGCTTTTCTGTTTGATTATATACAATACACACACTAAAACACTTACAGTCTGGAAGGTTGTGAGGTAAAATTCGAGCACCAACAAGCTGCCAATAGTATTAGGGGTCTTGATCAACACCTGTGTAGCAGACCTTAATAAGTCCAAAGAGCGCGCCTCAAGCTCATCTCAGGATTGGATTGTGTCTCCATCTAGTGGTTAATGTCTACAATTACAGTATTAGAATTGGCGCTTGCTGCATTATTATTGTTGTTGTTGTTGTTTTTACTGTATCATTATATTCTATTTGAGCACTTACATACACTTAAACCTGGGCAAATCGGTTAAGTAACAAAATAAGTTTATAAACTATATTTTTTAAATGTTCACGTCTCCGTTGTCACTGTAACAATGCTTTTTTTAATTATACTTTCACACAATCACGTTCATCACTGCTGATTTTCTCTTTTGAATATTAACAATAAACTAATTTGTTTGTTTTTTTAAATGTGTATCTCTTCCTCCTTCATAAACAAAGTTTTGTAAATGTTTTGTAACATTAATTAACGCTTACATTAGAGTTTTATAGACTCTGTGTGATCTAAACTTTACTCTAAAAGCTAATGAAATGTTCTAACTACAACTTACCCTTACAACTCAGACAAGATAGAACATCAAAGCTACAGGGTACAATAAATAAAAAAGACCTTATCTTTCTAAAAGCGCAATTTTTGGAGATATCTATTTTTTGCAATTCTGCATATTTTGCGAATGTCAGATTTAGATTTTTATAATGAAGTATTTCTCAAAAGTGCATGTGACTTCCGTTTACTCACAGTAGCTTCTCAGCTGATCCTTGTGAACACTGTCTAAAAAACAAACAAACCAATAAAAGGAATAAGAAGTTGAACCCCCACAGTTCCCTTTTTAAAGTATTTTCCCATTTACATGTCATCAGCAACCCTTAGAATGGCTACATATCTATTTCTGATATTATAATACTGGCGTGCGGGATGTAACCACAAGAGGGCACCAGATCTCCAGTAATCGCTTTACAACCCTAATAAGCGATAAAGAAGAGCGAATAAAACATACAGAGAAGAAGCTGAGGGGGACTCGTGAACTTTAAAGATAAATAACTATTTTGTAGTACAAACCTTACGCTCAGTTAATGCTGCTTAGCCGAGCCTGTTATTTTCTGTCCAACTCTCAACACACCAAACAAGACGAAAAATTAACTATCTGGCAACCCTGGCAGCAGAGACACAATATGTGAAATGGGGCTGATGCATGCAGGAGCGCACATTGCATCATATACTGTGATTCTTAGCAATCAGGAGGCAGACACTCTTTAACTACAGTAGATGCACACACACTCCTGCTTAAAGAAGTAAACAAATATTATTATTATTATTATTATTATTATTATTATTATTATTATTATTATTGTTGTTGTTGTTGTTGTTGTTGTTGTTGTGGTTGTTGTGGTTGTTGTTGTTGTTACTCCCCAGAAGTAACTAAACCAATAGAAATTAATCTATTTTCCCAACCTCTGACCCTAGGGGTCAAGACTTCTCACTTCCATGTGTGGGTATGCAAAGTATTTATGATACATGTGTTTTAAATAGGTATTTCAAATATAAAGTAGATTTTTTTTAATTTGTATTTTATAGTATTGATAAAAATGGCTCCATATTTTTTTGTCAAAATACTTCAAAGTCTATATGACGATTGGTGTCTACTCAGTAGTTGCCCAGACTTGTTGAGATCAGAACAGAAACTTGATCCATATGGAAGAAGGTGGTGAAGGTAAGAAATGTGCAGGCCGCCAGCTTTCAAATAGGTGTCCAATAATTGATAAATTAATATTTGACTGCCGAATATTGAACCCCAATTAAAGTAGCTGTTTAGTTTGATCAGGATTTTGCAAACCATTGCATGAATGACTGCCTGATATATAATATATTATTATATTTATAAATAACAATCAAATGATTTATTAGTTAGAAACTAGTTGCTATAAACACAGGTGCCATCAGTCGTCTTCTTATAAATGACTTGTTTATTATTGAGTCGGTGTTGCTGATGCAAAGTAGCCCTTCATTATCAAACCCCAAGTAACTAAAATAGGATACAATTATGATTCATTCACAAACTGTTAAACAATAAACTGTTGGTTACTTTAAAACTAACCTTCACAGAGATCACAGGGAAATGCATGTGAATATTTCATCTGTTAACTGGTTGCATATGTCAGATTTATTGTGTGACTCAGTCTGAGAAAAGCTCTTGCTGTCAAACATCGTTTACTTTATCAACTGAGTCAGTGTAATGGTGAAGGTGATCAAATAGGCCAAGTTATGGAAAGATTTGGATACATAAATACATTAAATGTCCATGTATCTGCTTATTTTTCACTACCATGCCATGGACAATTTTCCTCCTACCTAAATCCAACAGACAAACCAGTGTAATCTGGCAACCCTGCAGGATATATTAATATAACTCTCAGAAGTAGACCTATAAATAGGTTTTATAATAATAATAATAATAATAATAATAATAACAATAATATTATTAATAACAACAATAGCAAATGTAATAATAATAATGGTTGCGTTCACACAAGCCACCAAAAAAAAAAACCATTCTGGCAACACAGGAAAAGGAGACAAGTGTGTGTGTGTGTGTGTGTGTGTGTGTGTGTGTGTCCTGCTCGACCCGACATAAACCCGAGAAGCTGCGCCTGAGCGGAAATTTCCGACGCCGCTATGCGGATCTTGCATTCATCTACACCATGCTGGAGCCAAGCCACGCCTACTTTGTGGGACAAACCCACGCGGTCGGGGATTCTGATTGGCTGAAACGAAGGCGCGTCTTTCTGCCTCACGGGGAGCTATAAAAAGGACGCGGGCGCGCGGCTTATTGGATTTAAACAACAAAGCGCGCAGCTCATGAATATGAATTGATGATCCGTTGGGAAGCGAAGAGGAGGCGTTACTCTGTACCACCGGTTCAGCATCAGATCGGGAGACCGCATCAGATTAGGAGATTTGGGATTAGTGTTTAGACGCTCCGATTTGCGCTTTTGAATCTTCTTTATTCGGTTATTTCCCCCCCTCCGCGGTTTGGCAATGAGAGGGCCGTTTTTGCGTGTGTTTCGGTCGGCGATGAGCTCGTGTTGCCCGCAGAGTCGCGCTCATCTCTCCGTGGCTATTGTCGGAGCTCCGTTTTCCAAGGGACAGGTAAGGAGGACCGCCCGATATCAATAAAACCAGGAAGCGAGATGAGAGTAAGTGGCTGATGAGTGATCGGATTGTGTCCTATTCAGAAAAGGAGAGGAGTGGAGCTCGGACCCAAAGCCATCAGAGACGCCGGGTTGGTGGAGAGACTGACCAGCATGGGTGAGTCCGAGGTCATGTGTAAAAGCACTAAAGGCTTTTAATGAAAGAAGAAGAAGAAATGGGTTCACATTCCGGGTAAAACTCGGTGTGTTATAGGGCACGTGCGATCCGGTGCGTCATGTACGCTCGGGGTGCGTCATCATCATTTCCCATCATTCCTACAGTATAGGATGGGGGTCTCATCTTTCTTCTTCTTCTGTCTAGAACACTTCTTGTGCAATAACAAGAATAATAATAATATGATGATGATGATTTTGAAGGCATTGTAGTTTGGAAAACGTCATTTCTTAAAAGTTCTTCAGTGCATGTATTCACGTGGGACAGCCATATTTTACTTTTCAAACGTGTCACAGCTCAGGGTGTGTGTGTGTGTGTGTGTATGTGTGTGTGTGTGTGTGTGTGTGTGTGTGGGTCTCCGCGCAGTGGCAGTATCTGTTTGCGTCATTGTGCGGTTGCCAGATCGGTCGGTTTGGGTCGGAGCGCGGAGCTTTTGTTTGGTATTGATCAGGAAGAGAGGTGTGTACTGTAGGTTACGTTTATGACGCAGGTAAATACGTACAATGTGAGGGTACATTTTTTGCTACATATTCGTGACAAACGATGTAAAAGTAAACCGATAACTTTTTATAACACTAAGTTGCACTTTGTCAATGTTTAAAACATAACAAAACAAAATCTAAATGACCAGTTACAGTCTAATCATAATGTAACTATTTTATTATTATAGTTTTTATACAGTATTTGGACAGTGACCCAGGGTCTTTTTTTTTTTTTTTGCCTTTCTAAACCACCACAATTGAATGATATTCTTTCCAATTTAATTTATTAATTTCTATATATATATTAAAGGAATTACAGCAATTTTTTATATATTTCCATTTTCAAATTGAAAGTAGCAAAAATAATTAAAATAGCAATATGTTAATGTGTTTGATTACTTCGGGTTGTGGTACATGATAAATTGTGCTACTGTTTAAATGAAATATTATTTTTGTTTTGAACTACTGTATATGCTTATAAACATTTAGAAAAATTTAAATGCACTACATGCACATTTAGGTAAAAAAAAAAAACAAATGAAAAAATCAAAGTAAAAAAGTATGAAAGCTAAAGTCCTCCAGCTAAAGGTCATAAGTTAAAAACCTTGAATACCCATATTTACATACACTGATCCAGAGTCTATTTTACATTTATTTGCAACATGCAATTGTTTCGAAGCTTTTAAACACAGCAGTGATGTTCCAGTCTAGTCTATTCCTGTCAGGGTGCGATTAAAAAAACAGGGACATACTAAACCCCTTACCGACCCAGCTGCACACACTGCCAGTCATCCATTAGCTTTTGCAATCAGAGTATTGGTGGTCAGGGCTACTCATCAGAAGATTGGAGTTTCAAGCCCCAGCACTGCCAAGCTACAACTGTTGGGCCCTTCAGCAAGGCCCTTAACCCTTTCTTTAATTGACCATGGCTAATCCTGCATTTCCAACCCAATTTATTACATAAAATGGGATATGTGGGGGGAAAAAAATAATTTCACACTATTGGAATAAATATATGGGGCGAATAACAGTTGTTTCTTTTCTTTTCTAATTTGGTGTAGTCACAGCCAAGAAAGTGCCTTAAAGAGTTATGCCATGAAAGACAGGTCAATCCATTAATGTTTTCCCTAAACACAGTGTGTGTTTCAGCCACTGAATAAGCCTTTATTTTAGCTGAGTAATTACCATTCTGGCTAAATTTGATCATGAAAACTACACGTTTGGTATTCAATTCACGTCATATCTTTAATTACGGTTCCGACCACACACTGGTTATGTTTATGGTAAAACACCACTTAATTTCTGGCTCAATGGTACTTTGGCAGTAACCAATTCAACACGTGGAATGTGCAAGTCACCATGGTCTCTGTCTGAGCAGGTACTTAGTCAGCTGGGAAGTGAATAAACATTGCGTGTTGCCTGTAATCCAATAGCACAGGCTATCTTAAGGGTGAGCTGCTTTTTCCATGGCGGTGCGATCTGCTTTAGACCTCAATTTAAAGTAACAGGCTTATTGAAATGAAATCTTTGTTATTAAACAATTCTGAGACTTTTTTTTTATATGACGCAACATTCGATTATTATCAAATGCATAGCACATCAACTGGGGGTGGTCGGAAATGTATTTTAATGAGATGAAGCATCATAATCATGGTGAACCTACAAACCTATTTGAATGCAGTGACTAGTGATGGTTTTTCTGAGAATATCTGAATGTCTTCACTCCTATTTCGATTCAGAGCTGGAACTCATTAAGCAGAAATAAAAACAACTAACCAGAATAAAATAAATAAATAAATAAAAACCGTTGCACATTTTACTGCCTTGACCAGGGCTCTGGCATTCGAGTCTATTCCTGTCCAGATGTAAAAGGAACATGGTGGTGTGAGGGGTGTGTGTGTCAGGATTGGATGAGTAATACGAAACCGGTACCCTAACCCATCTAACCTATCAAACCCCCACCCCGAACATTAATCCACCACCTTGTTGTTTACCCTGTATCTGTTCCACTTGTTAGAACATGGGCAGCTGGTGGCTTTGCTTCTACGTGAACCCTTAGAGAAACTTGAGTGGTGCATTATGGGAAAATGTGGTGGGTGGAAAATGCATAGGCAGGCAGGCAGGCAGGCAGCCCCCCCCCAAAAAAAGATCAAGCTTGAATAACAGTTCTCTGAATGCCAATGAGAAGGAATATGTGCTTGGTCAGAGGTGGCGTACATTGGAAGGTATTTATTTTCATAGCTCAAGTACTCAAACCAAGTGATAAGGTAATACTGATCACTGCACTGCAAGTTTTAAATATTTCTCTTTTTTTTTTTTTTACCCCCTCAGAAAATGCCGTGACTGATTTTGGAGACCTGAGTTTCAAGCACCTGGAGGAGGATGACCGGTTCATGAACGTTCCCTTCCCACGTACGGTGGGAAATGCCAATCGGATTTTGTCAGAAACCGTGAGCAGAGCCGTAGGGGCGGGGCATACGACTGTCATGCTAGGAGGAGATCACAGGTACATTAACCTAAACCTCACTTCATAATAAATGATCACAACAACCAATCTGATTTGAATCCAGGTTGGTTTACACCATACTTATCCTGCTCTAACACACCTGGTTCAGCTCATCAGCTAATAAACAGCCGAGTCAAATTTGATGGTTGTGCTAGAGCAAGAAAAAAACAAACACATGCAGGTTGGATGTTCTCTATGATGAGAGTTGGCAACCTGCTCCCTGCACTTCAAAGGAACATTCTGTACGTTTTGTGTTACCGAATGCTTTGCAACACGGCGGCTTGCTACAGCATGATGCAATAAGGGAAGAATCTTGTTGTGTTCACTTTATTAAGGCTGTGTGTATCTGCTACAACTCCTTACATTGGTCTTAAATGCCCCGCTCACAAATTGCACCAATCCCATACACTTGGGAAAAAATAAGACACACATTCCTTGAGTCACAGGATAGAGCACGTCAGATAAATTTCCAAAATTTCACCAGGATGTACATTACAGAATACAGACAGCTCATAATGAGACATGATCGTTAGATCTTTGGGGTTTGGTAAGAGCAGGCATCGACTTGTGCAAACCAAAATACAATTTCTCACTGATCCTCTCACCACTGAGCCACAACTGTAGCCTTTTTTTTACATCTTGTACAATGTAATGTATTTTGAAACAGGAATTGTAAAATGTTCCCATGCTATTTAACCTTGAAGTGACTTCACGTTACAACTGTTCATCCATATAAAAAAAAAAACCCTGGAGTGTGCACGCTATCCTCTATTGTCTTCAAGTATTTGAACACTGCATGCTTTAATCCCCATTCATGACCTTTTAAGTATCACAATAATGTCCAAAAGTAATGTAGTTGTCTCACACTTTGCAGCTTGGCCATCGGCTCGGTTGCAGGTCACGCCCAGCAGCGTCCAGATCTTTGTCTGATCTGGGTTGACGCCCATGCGGACATTAACACACCGATGACTTCACCATCCGGAAACCTCCATGGCCAGCCAGTCGCATTCATGCTCAAAGAGCTGCAGGACAAGGTGGGGCATCTGATGTACATTCTACAAGCCTCAGGCTCAAAATACCTCCCTGGCTTTTCTTTTCCCGAACAGTGTTAAGATTGGTACATTCCTGACTAAAGACAGTCTGTAGAGTTGAGCTGTCAAGTCAAGTCAAGTCAGGTTTATTTGTATAGCGCTTTTCACAACAGACATTGTCTCAAAGCAGCTTTACACAAATCAACAGTTAAGGTGAATGGTGTGAATTTGTCACTGATGAGCAGCCATAGTGACTGTGGCAAGGAAAAACCCCCTTAGATGTTATGAGGAAGAAACCTTGAGAGGAACCAGACTCAAAAGGGGAACCCATTCTCATTTTGGGTGACATCAAGAGTTTGATCATAAATCTTTCAACAATACAGAACACTGGAGAGTGAGAACTAACATGATTACTGGAGTATAAGATTATAAGTGAGCAGGTTCACCACAGTTAATGAAAGGTGTACATGGGTATCACATACACTTTCAAACGGTATCTGTCTGCCTATACACCTTTCTGATTTTTTTTTTTTTTTTTTTAAAGATAAACATTTTGGACCATGCAAAAGTTATTGACATCTATTTGAATCTTTCATGTTTTGCACAAAGATGCCAGTGGTTCCTGGGTTCTCCTGGATGACACCATTTCTCAAAGCCAGAGATCTGGTTTACATCGGCCTTAGAGACGTTGACCCTGGCGAACAGTAAGAATCATGTTCTGTCTGGTTACTTCAGAGAGCTTGAGCATTAAATTAATATTACAGTACGTAATACTACCAATAAGACTCGCACATCACTGTCACGGCCCAAACAGGTATGCGTTTCACATTTTTGAAATATATAAGACTCAATGATGGGCCATTATAACCCCTTTAGATTTGGTCCTTAATTTAACATCAGAGATAATTTATAAAAACAGATCAATGTCCAAAATATCAAACCAACCTGGGTTTTTTTCTGGAAACAGAAATCAACTTCATTTCCCTCAGAATGAGTACCATTTCACACAAAAATACCATTTCACACAAAACCAAGAATTGGTTAATATTGCACAAAAACAACAACAACTTGTTACTCAAGACTCATGGTAAAGAAAGCACTTGAATTCGAAAGCTGGGCAGGTCCCACCCCTCTTTCCTATCAGTGAAAAAAACACTAACCAATCATGCCATCTGAAAGCTCAGGTATTTAAAAGAGAGGGCAGTTAGAAAGTCCGCTGCCCTGTGATCTAGCACAGAGATTGTGTGCTGCCTTTAAGTGTTTTTGATGAATCACGGTTTAGCCTCTGTGTTCATGGTCATGTTAAAACGGCAAACAAGTTAGTGGAAGGGGAAATTCCTCGGAAGTTGGGTTTAAATGGTCTTGAGAAATACAACCCTGACTGAGCGATGCAGTTAAAAGCGATGCTGAAATTTAACAACTGCTCTTAGGCTTCCATTAGATGTGAGTTTGTAGCAAACAGGTTCTCAGTGCAGCTAAATTCCTGAGAGTGACTTCAGGATGGTGTGTTCGGTAGGTCAGTAAACATGGTCTGATCTAAAATGGTAAAATGCTAAGGAGTTGTGTATTGGTAACACTACGTGTTTAGCCAGCATCCTATCTTTGTTGGCTTTCTAAGAAATTATAAGCACACATAATCCCATCTTACCTGTACAGACTGGTTTGGAGCTACAGTTCTGTGTACAGTTAAAGCTTCAACAGGCACATGAAACAAACGTCTGCCTTAGAGATGAGTACAGTTATTATAACCCATTAATTGCACGTCCTAGGGCAGATCTGGCACAGTAACGACAAAGACTTTTTTTTTTCCCTTAATGTACAACCTGTTATGACACATTTCTGTTTTTCTCACCTTTTCTCAGTGTTATTCTGAAGAACCTGGGCATCCAGTGCTTCACCATGCGGGATATCGACAGAATGGGCATGCAAAGGGTTATGGAAGTGACGCTGGATCATCTGGTGGCAAGGTGCACATATTTTTAAGCACACACACACACACACACACACACACACACACACGCACACACAGTTTCTTGAAGTATAGAATACTAGCAATTCTGTATTTCTTACTATTGCCTATCTACTGAAAGTTGCAAAAACAGAATTCAAATGAAACGCTTTAAAACTAGCTACACCTAAATCAGTGTGACCGTGTCCTAGCTAGCTAGCTAATCTTTCTATCCTGTGCTAGCATTACAATTCTAAATCGCTCAGTATTACTCACTTAATGTCTTGCTAGCTAGCAGTTTGCATTCAACCATTGTGTTGTTCTGGCTTGCCAGTTACAAAGTTAGCACAAAAATTTATTTTATAGTTAAACAATGACTATGGTTGCCAGCTAGTTATTAGCTAGTTGTTAAAATATGACCTGTTCATATGATTTTATTTTATTTTTCTATTGCAAAAGCCAATTTTTACTGTATATTCAGTAGGCCATGCAGTGGTTATATCGAGAAGCTTTTAGCTTAGTTTATGAGTATAAGCAATGCTCAGCAACACGGTTTGTTATAGAGACTGATTTAATATTGAGACTGATGCAGATAGAATTTATTTTCAAAGTTTTAATTGTATCGAGAACGTTCTTTTCCCCCTCATGTAAAAATTTCATAATTTACCTGTAATTCTCTCTGACAGGAAACAGCGTCCCATCCACCTGAGCTTCGACATTGATGCATTTGACCCCAGTCTTGCTCCAGCTACAGGAACTCCGGTGAATGGAGGACTGACCTATAGAGAAGGAATCTACATTACAGAGGAGATCCATAACACAGGTAACACTAACACACACACACACACACACACACACACACACACAGACATGCGCACACACGCACACAATACATTATTTATTGTTTTGAGTAATTTATTTAAATTTCCTCTGTAGGTTTGCTTTCTGCAATGGACCTGGTGGAGGTAAATCCAAGCCTGGGTGCAAGCTCTGAGGCGGTGGAGGCCACCGCCGGTCTTGCTGTAGACGTCATCGCGTCGTCTCTGGGTCAGACCCGTGAGCTACAGGACACTGAACAACTCGGCCTGTAGGGCCACGAGGACACAAACACAGACCCAGACCCAGGAGTGAAATGCAAACCTGCTTAGCATTCCACCATTTGAACAAAAACAAAAAAAAGATGCACAAACCAGAAACTTTGAGTGTGAGAAACTACAAGAGGAGACAAGAGAGGGATTCTGGCCCCCCCCCAATCACAAATAAAACGCACAGACGTATGCTACGTGACTGACGCCCATCAAGGACTAAAGGCGTATCAATACTAGATACTAATATTTTGATTGAATGGACTGTTTACTGAATTTATGCAAAAGATTGATTATTTTTAATAACCTACCTGCTGAATATCTTTGAAACAATGCTGTACCTTTGTGTTATTGTCTCTTTGAAATGTCGACATGACATTTAACATTTAAAATGTCTGTTTTTAAGTGTTTTTTCTTTCGTCTCAACAAAATAAATAAAAATTTAATTTCCTAGTTTGTCATGCTTGAGAGTAAAAATGAGGTTCTCAGGTTTTTATCAAATTGCTAGATTTGATCTAACAAGGCCAAGGCTGGTCAGATTTCTCATCATTGTCTGTGCAATGACCCGCTGCCTGATATAAAGAAAATTATTTATATTAAAAAGAAGCAGAAGAGATTTCAATATATCCATTGACAATAGTTAGTGTGTTTTCCAAATGCGCAGCAGACAACAGTGCAGAAAGGAAGCACAAGTGTGTCCGTGTGATGCTGCCGAATAATTAGCATCATCTCATTTTCTTTGCAGTGCAGTCCCACCTTCTATCAGCCTATAAGCCTGGTTTGTTAACTCCGTCAGTTTGCCTGGTAAGCGGCAAAAGAAACCACGTACAGAATAAAAGATACGTCTTTCTGATGTACTGCGTCCTTTCCCTTTTTTTTTTACTATTGAAGAATTACTACATATTTACCTGACCTGATTTAGCCTAAGAAAAGCATGTCAAATAAATAATCAAGATTTTTGACAGAACCAGTGTAAAACCTGGTACCTCTGATGACCTAAGGTAACCTCAGGGTGCTGTCTTAACTCTGAAACTTGTGTGAACATGCCATCCTAAACATACAGAAATGTTTTCTGGCAAGGTTTCCACAAGTTCGCACACAAATCTTAAAAGTTAGGACAGAAAAACCCAATCATATGTTTTATAATATCCATAAAGCATTGTGTTATTTTTTAGTAATTATGTAATTATAAAATAAATACATTCGACAAATCACAGTTATAAGACACACACTTAAGAAACAGTCAGTGTTGTTGCAGTTATAGTGCCCAAAGCGGAATGTACAGTTGGGGAAAGTGGGTGCGGCAGCACGTGGCAATAAACAAAACAATATGCTAAGTCTGTTGCCATGAGCAACTTCTTGTGTTGCCTAAATCCTGTCTAAGTGTTTTGCGTCACATGTATTAATAAACCTGAAGGTGCTGTCGATATGAAAGGCTGTTAGGTCATAACCCCTCGATGGTTTCAGGTTCAGGATTTGAATGCATGCATGTGTCTGTTTGTGCATGTGTGTTATTGTGAGTGTGCGTGTGTGTGTGTCTATCTGAATCAGTCTGTTTGTATCTGTGTGCTTGTGTGTGTCCGTGTTCCCAGAGGACTGACATAGACGAGAAGTTGCACATCATTAGTTCTAGCGCGCTCCTGATAGCGTTGACTGTTTCTGAACAATCAAAACACATTCACACACTCGTGCAATTTCACGGTTACATTACTCAACTGAACAGACACGCCTTTAATACTATATCCAATCCAGTCCTGACAGGCAAATACAAAGTGTTTCTATTAAATAGATCAGGTTTAAGGAGTTTAAGGTCAGTGTTATTCAGTCACAAAGAGTCAATGTATGCCACTCCATCCTCAACTCCAAGCGGGCATTCGTATGTTTCTACGCGGACGCTGATTGGCATTCGTATAGAAGAAAGAAAGTCTTAAAATGCAGTGCAAGTTTCCCCGAGCTTCCACAAACCAACGTGAAAGAACACCGAAGGTGCCAGAACACGTCAGTTTAAAAAAAAAGAAAAAGAAAAAGAAAAAAAAAAAGAAAAAAGTCCGGATTCTCTTTCCCGCTGCGTCTTAACGGCAAGAAAGAGGATAGAAAAAGGAAAGACAGGGAACACAGAGAGCAGGTCGTCTCAGTGGCGAAAGAACTTGAGGTAGACCACAGCTCCCAGAATGGCCACCTCCATGATGATGATGATCCCCAGTAACAGCTTGTTAGTCATCAATCTGTTAGAAGACCAGAATCTCATATGAATGAAGCATACGTGTAGTAATAAAAGCCACAATGTATCACAGCGGTGGGGGTGTGTGTGTTTGTGTGTGAGATGAAGCTCACCTGCGAGACATGGTGCGTAAGATCTTCCTGCTGCGGCTCAGATTTTCTCCAGTGTGAACCAGCTAAGAAAGAAATAATAATAATTGTAAAAATAGACACAAAAATAATAAGAAAATAGACACTGTGACAAATGTCTATCTACTCAACAATAATAAATATCATAAAAAGATATATTCAGCCATTTATCTACACATACTACAAAAATCAATACTATATGTATAAACAATAAAGCAAATAATAATAATGACTACAGCCTCTATACACAATAATGTTTAAAAATCCTACACAGCATATTTAATACAATTATTAATAAGAATATATAGATTTCATTATTATATTCAAAATCTAACTAATAAGAAAAATACTAAAATGACTACTAAAATAATGTATTCTATATATTCATGTAAAAAGTAAGTAATGCATAAAATTTACATATTTATTTAACATATTAGGATCTTCTATAATAAATGATATCTTTGAAAACCATCAGCAATACTACAATGCAGCCACGAATATCCACCTGCCATCTGTGTACTACTGCTACTAATAATAATGTAATGTTAGAAAACTGTAGTAGCAAATTTAAAACACAGGATTTCACCCATCCTGAAGTTTTCCCCGTCCCTCCCAGTGTCTCACTCTGTCTCGGGTGTGGTCGAGCTGCTCTCTCTGCTGTCCGAGCTCCTCGATGATGTCCGTGCCGATCTGTTCACTCTCCACAGCGATGCGCTGGCTGCGTGCGATGCTCTGCGTGGCGTTGTTCAGAGACTCGGTGCCCTGGATCAGTAAAGTTCGCTGAGCTTGCTGCTCGGTCTGAAAGCACACACACACACACACACACACACACGCACACACAATCAATCTTGCTAAACAGAAATGTAATCAAATATAGACAAAATACAAAGATTTTTCTAGATGGTTTTCTGGTTATTAGTGAACAACCCTGAATATCCTGATGCTCATCACGCATTATAAAAATGTCTATGAATCTTGATGTGACCTGATTTCTGGCACCTTGCGAAAGCATAATTGTTCAGTTTCAGCTCGCTGTCTCATCTGTCTCAACTTCCTGTTCCTTGTACTCACGCTGTGTTCGTTTTGAGCTCCATAGATGCCATGCCCACCATCTCCCGTCCTAGAGGAGAAGCTGTATGTGGTATCCAAGGTGTGTACTTGGCGCTGCAGCTTCCCCAGGTCTCTGTGGTACAGCCGCACTTTAGAGGACATGGAGTTCCTGAATGAGGAAGGGGCACTGAGAAGCTCCTGATCCATCTCCCGCAGCTAAGAGAGAGAGATGAGAACCAGAGAAGGGTTTGTGAGCCCGCAAGAAGACAAATCTCACAAATAAATCACTAATTGAGATCGTTTTATTTCACACTACACAGAGTTCAATGACGCTAATGGTACTCTGCTGCCCCCAAGTGAGTGCACAGCGGCATAACACATACAATTCAGCATTCACTGTATTAGTCTGATTAAATGATCAGGATCATTTCAACGTTCTGAGTTTGACAGTATTTACTAAAGTTTGAATAAGTTTTGATTCAAAATTCAAAAGTTATCGGATATTATTGCACACTGACTATTGAACGTAAAGGATCTACAAGATGTGAGAAAGGGAGAACTGGGGGAGTGTCAGGCATCGTTTTTCATATAAGACTTTAGTGAATTTGTTTGCTTAAAATGAAAATCAAAGGAAAAATTTTAGTCATGTAGATCCCTCACAGCCTACCTCCATCGCTTGATTGTGTCTATTAATACCACAGGATATCAGACTTTTCTTCCTACATCCTTCTAATACGTCCTCGTTTCTACAGTAACAGCTCATTCTCAGGGACTTGGTACTTCAGTGTGTTTATTTGTGTGCGTGTGTGTGTGTGAGCATTACTTACCAACTCCTGTGCCTCTCTATGGCGCTCATCAAACACTCGTGTCAGCTTCTTCTTCTCTTCTGAAAGCAAAAACATTTAAATTAATTTTTTTAAAAGCATATTGTGTCTGTAGGAATGGTTTAATGTGATGTAACAGAACAGTAATAACTCTGGGTTTTGATCTGAATTCAGACAATCCAGGTCTAATGTGATGGTGATGATGATGATGGTGATGATGATAATCTACTATGTTACTGTCTAATTCTGGATTCTGGTTGGGTATAAAAACGGTGCTGGTATGATGAAGCAAGGAGATGCTTATGTAATATTTAAGGAAGGAGTATCTAGTGAATATAGAAAGAAAAAAAGAAAGAAAGAAAGAAAGAAAGAAAGAAAGCTGGAGCTACATTTCTAAAACAAGAGGTTTTACTTTCTGTTTTTGTAGTTTTTATTAACTGGTGAGGGAATAATAGTTTGTAGCTGTTATTACTGAAGACAATTTATAAAGTGACGTCACAACGGGGGGGGGGGGAATATCGGTAGAAAATATCGCGTAACCAATTAACGGCAGACATCTACATTCTAACATCATAGTAATTAATTCACGACAAAGACAGCAAGCTAGTCAATTGTTTAATAAATATTGCTTTATAAAAAATAATATAAAATGTTGAGTTATTTACCGCCTTGGGAGCGAATCACTCGGTCAGAGAGCTGCTTTAGCTCATCACACTGAGATCGGTACATTTCATGAAGCTTCTCAAACGCCTCGGACGACATTCTGCTCATTTTAATCACGTAAACTCTATAATGTGTCCACAACCGATCAGTTAAAGCTGGAAGACACAACGAATAAACAGAAAGTCTGACCAGAAGCAAAGCAATCACAACATCCTAGAGGAACAGCGCTTCCTTGATTCGTGTAGGTGTCCTACTCAGTGCCTGCGTGAAAATCTAGATCTAGAAACATTTATATCGTGAACTATATGCTTACAAACTATACCCACATTGTAGAAACATATACGTTTATATAATATATTAAACTATACACATGGTTTAACATTTTAAAATAAAGATATGCACTATATTTATACAGAAATAATCAACTAACCCCTAGCCGCCTTTCGCACATAATGCATTGTGGGTTGTGTGGTTTTCTGGTCAAATATTAGTCTGAGAAAATCATTAATTAATTAGATCAAATTCATAGATTTAAATGGAAAACTTGTTAATATAATTATTTATAAATACAAAACTATTTAGCTGCTCAAAATGGTTCTTGGTTTCTGAACAACACAAACATAGACGCAAATCACGTGATTACTTTTTACGGACATGGACTGTTTTTTTAGCCGGGGCTCTAAATAAATACCCGGATGAGGCGGCGCGTTCTGATTGGCCCAGAAGACACCATCGATGCCTCACTGCCCTGAAGAAAACACTACAACTCCCATGATGCTCCCGGTGCTCAGCGAGTGGGAGGTTAAGCAGCGCGCATCATCACACGATCCATACCTGCACCTTCCAGGCGTTAAACAGCACGCGCGCTACGGTTTTCTTTTTCTTTTCTTTTTTTTACCGCCATGATGATGGTGATGATGATGCTTGTCGTGCTGGGCTCCGGAGTCGTGGCGTTTATCCTAAGACTGATGTCGCCTCGCATCAGGTAGGTGCACTGCTATTATCTAAGCTATCACTGGAAATAGTCGGTAAATCACCGGCTCGTGCACGAGGAAGAGGATTTAAATGCATCATAAAGTGGTGCTGATGGTGGAGGGAAAAAAAAGATAATGGTGTCCTGAATAAGCGTTCACACTGCAGTGCAGCTCTCTGAATGAGAAATTATATGAATTGTGCAAATACACACTTATTCAATTATAGTGTTTAACATTTGATTTTCAACACATCATACCAATTATAGTTTTATACATCTCTATAGTGATTTTCTGTGATTGTAACCGCCCCGTGAATATAAATATGAGCCGCCTTGGAAGCTGACCAATAAGAGCTCTATGAGGGCGGGGCTAATTATGCATGCATGGCCTAATTAAGCAGAACGCAACGTTATTGGCTTTTCGGGATGCGTGCGGTCGTACGATCAATGGGCAAGCGTTTAGTGTACAGCAAACCGTTTATTTATTTATTTATTTATTTATTTAATCTTTTAAATATTTTTTGCAACTCTGACCAGTTTCATGCAAAATAATCTTTCCACGGACCCTAAAATGTTTATATTCTATTACTATTATACATATATTATTTAATTATTTACATATCTCATGAAAATGTATATCAACTTATCATAATTAAAGCGATATTTACCGATGCATAGAAATAAACTGTGACTATAACAATTGGAGGAAAATTGACATGCAAAAATGGTAATTTTTTCAGTCTGCAGGTTGTGGATTAGGGCTGCAACTAACGATTATTTTGATAATCAACTAATCAGACGATTCATCGTTCTTGATTAATCAGATTTTTTTAATGTAATTCTTTTAGATTGTTGTTAATGATAACTATATAAAATCCTAAATCAGGGTATTTATTTTGTTCAGTTGTGAAGATATCAGCATCTAGAATACATAATTAAATTTAGTATAATAATGAAATGATATGCATAAATTAAATAGACAACACTGACAACAAGTATTTGAACTTAGTAAAGCTGCAGTTAATCACGTTAGAAAACAGATAAGTCAACTGTAAGTAGACAAGTACTATAAAAAGAGAATGGAATGGAGAAACGCAGCGAGATAACAGGCTTGATTTAAAAAAAAAGTGGTGTGCAAATTTGCTGAAAACCTCAACAGTCACTAAAAATGTAATCATTTACTGCTACGATTATTTGCTGCTGTTGGATTAATGTTTGTTCGCATTGTTTTAATTTAATCCATCGCTAATTTAATCCATCACTACCCAAAACCAGATGCTTGTGAGTCAAGCCAGAACAGATCCAGTGCGACTTTCCCGAAGATAGCAAACACAGAGTTTACACAATAGCATTTTATTAATCTATACCATTTCACATGGTTAAAGGACTAAAGTGCTGCTGCATTGCTCTCTTGGTAGATATGAATTGAGGGTTACATCCTACTACACTATGATCAGCAGGTAGATGAACAGAATTGTAGCTGATGTAGGATACTGTTAAGTGAGACCTGACCAACCTCATGAAGTTTTATAAAGTATCAGGACTTTATCTGTATATAAAGATTCTAGGACTGTTAAAGCTTATATTACTATTTGCTCCAATTGTGTGTGTGTGTAGGAAATATGCAGCAGGTAGTGTGTGCGTATCCACAGCACGTCTGGATGGGAAGACAGCGCTGATTACAGGAGCAAACACGGGGATCGGGAAAGAAACAGCACTGGACCTGGCAGCGCGGGGTGAGAGACACGCAAATTGACCCCGATCCACTTGATTAACAGCGTTCACATTGAAATAAAGTTGACTATAAAGCAGGGCATTGCAGTTTTTTGTGTGGAATCTTATGTCAGATCATTGCTAGATCTAATAATAAACAAAGTTTTACAGATTCAATGGAGTACAGACACTGTCTGCTATGGACCATTTGTCCCCCTATACTTTCACACGTATCCCTAATCTTATAATTATAGTATTATAGTAATTATAGTATTAAATATGATTAATCAAATATGTAAACACATTATTACTTTTGCTTGTCTTACAGTATTATAATACAGTTAATTTCCAAGTAGAAACTAGATTTTTATTTTTTCCACCTGTAAAAGTTGTATTTTTGTTTGTTTTTTTTGTACGTGCAGGTGCACGGGTGATTTTGGCCTGTCGGGATGTGGAGAAAGGTGAGGAGGCGGCGGCGGAGATTCGAACACGTGTGGGCGGGGCACAGGTGGAGGTGCGAGAACTCGACCTGGCGGATACATATTCAATACGAGCATTTGCACAGAAATTCCTCAGAGGTGAATATGTATACACACATACACACACACACACACACTGGCACACACTCACACTACTGAACCCTGATCAGACTTCTGAAATACATCTCATGAGTATGATGCAAAACCATAATATTAAAAGCAGATCTGATGCCATGTAACACACACTTGTTACCCAGTGTATTCCCTTACTGTTTTACTATTAGCAGTGCCAAATTTCCCAGTACGGAATACTGGTGAAAGTAAGTGTTTGCCCTATTTCTGATTTCTTATTGTTTTGTATGTTTGTCACACTTTAATGTTTCAGATCACAAAACTAATTTAGATATTGGTAAAAGATAACACAACTGAACACAAAATGCAGTTCATTATTGAAGGTTTTTATTATTGCGGAAAACTAAATCCCAAACTACATGGCCCCGTGTGAAAAAGTGTGTGCCCCCTGTTAAAACTGCTTTATCACACTTGAGTTAAATTTTTTTAGCCACACCATTTATACAATCAAAAAAAATCTCTTAAATAGGCCCTGCCTGACGAAGTGAAGTAGCTCAAAAGATCCTTAAAAGCTAGACATCATGCCAAAATCCAAAGAAATTCAGAAACAAATGGGAAAGAAAGTAATTGAGATCGATCAGTGTGGAAAAGGTTATAAAGCCGTTTACAAAGCTTTGGGACTCCAGCAAACCACAGTGTGAGCCATTATTCACAAATGGCAAAAAGATGGAACAGTGGAGAACCTTCCCAGGAGTGGGCGGCCGACCAAATTACCCCCAGAGCACAGCGACAACTCACCTAAGAGGTCACAAAAGACCCCACAACAACATTCAAAGAACTCCAGGCCTCACTTGCCTCAGTTAAGGTCAGTGTTCATGACTCAACCATAAGAAAAAGACTGGGCAAAAAAGGTCTGCATGGCAGAGAGCCAAGAAAAAAAAAGGCTGCTGAGCAAAAAGAACATAACGGCTACTCTTAGATTTGCCAGAAAATATTGTGATGATCCCCAAGACTTTTGGAAAAATACTCTGTGGACTAAAGTGACAAGATTAGAACTTTTTGTTAAGTGTGTCCCATTACTTCTGCCGTAAAAAATACAGCATTCCAGAAAAAGAAAATCATACCATCAGTAAAATATGGTGGTGGTAGTGAGATGGTCTGGGGCTGATTTGCTGCTTCAGGACCTGAAAGACTTGCTGTAATAAATGAAACCATGAAATCTGCTGTTTCCCAAAAAATCCTCAAGGAGAATGTCCGGCCATCTATTTGTGACCAAGCTGAAGCGAACTTGGGTTCTGCAGCAGGACAATGATCCAAAACACACAAGCAAGTCCACCCCTGAATGGCTGAAGAAAAACAAAATGAAGACTTTGGAGTGGCCTAGTCAAAGTCCTTACCTGAATCCTATTGAGATGCTGTGGCATGACCTTAAAGGCGGTTCATGCTCAAAAACCCTGATTTACAACAATTCTGCATAGATGAGTGGACCAAAATTCCTCCACAGCGCTGTACCAGACTCATTGCAAACGGTTGATTGCAGTTGTTGCTGCAAAGGGTGGCCCAAACAGTTGTTAGCTTTGGGGTTATTTACACGGGGCCATGTAGTTTTGGATTTTTTTTTCCCATCAATAATAAAAACGGCATGTTGTGTTCACTTGTGGTTCTATTTTTCCTTATATTTAAATTAGTTTGATCTGAAACATTAAAGTGTTAAAAACATGCAAGAAATCAGGAAGGGGCAGACAATTTTTCACACCACTGTAAGTTCTTTTATATACATATGTCAGTTGATTATTAGCTATAGCACTAAAATGCAAAACTCGCACCCACCCTACTCAATTAAATTAGATATCCAGTCAGTACAATTTTGCAATAATTGTCTTTATTTTCTGGCCTGACACAGAGGTGAGCCACCTGCACATCTTGATCAACAATGCCGGAGTGATGATGTGTCCTTACATGAAGACTGCAGACGGCTTCGAGATGCACCTGGGAGTCAATCACCTTGGTGAGAGAAATTTCCAGCTGACGAGAAGTGTATAATACAGAAAAATGATACAGCTCAGTATACTGGCATAACAGTGTTGCATTTCCAAATACACACCGTAAAACAGTAACCATTACAACACGTAAAATACAGCATCGAATCTTAATTAAAGGATGGATGCAAATCAGCGTGTAATGATTTTAGGTCACTTCCTGTTAACGTTCCTGCTGATCGGCGTGTTAAAGCGTAGCGCGCCGTCACGCATCATCGTCGTCTCATCATTGGCCCATTATTTTGGCTGGATCCGATTCCACGACCTGCACAGTCAGGGGAGCTACAACAGTGGCCTGGCCTACTGCCAGAGCAAACTGGCTAACGTGCTGTTCACCAGGGAGCTGGCGCGCAAGTTAACAGGTACACGAGAGACTTGGCATGACTTACAGAAAATATTACTTCTACTCATTTCTAAAATCCGTCCGTGTGACCTCCTACTGAGGAAGCGGTTGCTACAGAAACGTATTAGAAGTCGTGCTGACTACAGCTGCTCTACTTCTAATGAGTTTCTATAGCAACTGCTTCTTACTTCTCAGAATGCAGATTCTGTGCTGTGATGAATTTACTTACTTTAAATGTTGTCCAGGGTTGAACGTGACTGTGAACTCGGTGCACCCAGGGACAGTGATGTCCGATTTGGTGCGTCATTCCACATTGATGTCTCTGGGGTTCGCATTGTTCTCCATGTTCCTGAAAACGCCACGGGAGGGAGCACAGACCTCCATTTACTGCACAGTGGCTGAGGAACTGCATTCCATCACGGGAAAGCACTTTAGGTAGGGTGCATTTCAGAAACACACGTCACATACACTTTCACGGCATAACCTGGTTTCCATAATATAGGCACAGTTTTTATACCTTTAACCCTAATGACAATAAATGCAATATGGGTTGGCCGTGTATATTCTTTGTGATTTGTGAGAAATATTGCAATATAAATTCCTTCCCTTTGTCAGTGACTGTGCTCCAGCCTCCGTGGCTCCTCAGGGCCGATGCGACGAAACCTCTCGGAGGCTGTGGGAAGTCAGCTGTGAGCTCCTCGGTATCGAATGGGACTGAGATCGCTCTTCTCTTCATCACAGACTCGCCATCACGACCCGTCATTCAGACGAGAAATCCATTCTGTTCTACCAATTTGCCAACATACTTGCCACCATTTTAAGCTTGTTTAAGAAACTGGACCCGGGATCCCAGTGTCGCTACATTTGTACATCGCCGTAGTGCGTACGAAAAACGCAAAAAAGTTTAATTTCTTTGTTAGAAATTTTACCCCTAACCCTTGTCATGCACATTTCACCTCCTCCCACTGCAGCTGCCAGGAATTGTACTGTTTTTATACAGAAGTAGACATGTTTTTTACTACTGTTACATTCATGATAAGAGAATTTAAATATATACATATAAAATGTTGAACAATTATTATAGTCACGTTTTCCTACTTGTCTTATATAAAAGAGTCACATGGCGACCACATGTGGTCTGATCACGTTGTACTATTTTCCTAACGATTTGATTGAAAGATTTTTTTAGCTGTTTTCAGTTGACTGACACTTTCTGGTATTGTAATTGTGGGGACTGGATGTTGTCCAAAGCCTATTAATGTAACAAAATTGCTTGCTGTTGTGTGATATGAGGAGAGAAACTGAGAAGAGCAGATGCATTTGTACAGGGTGGGACATGGTGTTTTTCATTAGGAGTTTACACATGTTGGGGTTCAAACACTTTACAGGATACTTATTCTTAACTTTTTATCTTTTTCTGTAATATCTTGTTCTTGACTGGATAGACATCAACCCAAGGCAAACAGACAAATATATATATATATATACACACACACACACACACACACACAAGATATGAGAAGAAAAGCCTTAATGAACATCTGCAAACAGTATTAGACAATAGCTAATTACATTTGTGTTGGCATTTGTCATGTTATGTTATTGTTATTATTATAACTATGATTATGAAATTGATCAATACTGATAATAATGTGATTTCAGCTCACCAGTGACACTGTGTACTGGTGCATATCCCAAAAAACTATGGGGGGGGTCAGTAGGGTAGAAAAGATTATTACTTTTTGCAGGGTTTAATTCCACTTCATACTTTGACTGTATTTACTGAATTTACATGCATCAGTCATGTTTATTCTGAATCTTATTTATTCTGTGAAAAAGACAATGTGAACATTTTGTAATTCTCTGACCTCACAAGTGCATCACAATGATTTCCCTTTACGTAATATCCAATTAACTGTTTGATTAAAGTGATTAAAGGCAAGCGATGGAAAAAGCAATGAGTAGATTCTGCACTAATTTGCACTGAAAGTCGGTTACAGAACGGGTCAGACACATGACAATGTCATTATATATCACACATCTCACACACACAGTCAACACATAAAAGGAACAATGTGGCAAGTTTTTTACACAACTCCCCTAATAAATTTGGCAAACTCATCCTAAGACAATGCAAATAACTTTAGAGAGCAGCCCATATTGCTCATACAACAAATGATATGTTTTTACAACATCTGTAGAACAGATGTTCTTTTAGCATTATAACATTCAAATGTACTTTAAACATCTGTGCTTTTCTCAATATTCACTTAACATGATCTTTTCATATTTATTTGGTTTTTAACGCCCTTCATCCAGAGGAAGTGTGTAGCAAACCATACTCGTTTGCTATAGGATTAAAATATTAAACAAACTGCACAGTGTCTTTGTAGACCCTGAACCAGTAGCCAAACACACTCTTGCCCTCGAAGAGATAAAGGTTTTTTTCAAATATCTGTTCAGTATAGAATGAGGTTTGTCAGCTACCTAGCATTTAATAATATGAACAAAAGTAAATGTCATAATCTAGACAAAAGTGTGGTCCGGGTTCCTTCTGTTACTTAACAGACCATGATTAGCAGTAACCATTATGACCAGTTATTAATATGAATATACACTTTATCAGGATGTCTGTCGGCTTCAGTTATTTTGGAATATGACTTGATTATTTCCTTGTCAGAAATTCTGTCAGATTTGTAAATCCTAATTTATATAATATATAGAAATCCAGACATACGGTTTGCTAGTTATATGGATATGATTTAGAAATCCTGTCAAAAAAGACCAAGTTCTGGCAAAAATCCTGGACTAATTTTACAGAATAGAATAATACCAAATCCTGTGGGAAATCCTGTCAGATTAGCTTCATGTTAACTGAAAAAATATGACTCGAATTCTGTCAGAAATCCAGTCAGGTTAGCTCGAGGTATCCAACGGACTCAAGTGTGACAATCTCCCCTTGGTTAGCTCAGAAGAATTTGACCTTTGTGTATGTTTGCTACATGAAGAATTTTTGCATATGGACTTAAAGACTTAATAACGATGCTACTATTTCTCTAAGACAAAACAGAGTGAAGAAACAAAGCAGAATCTGTGAGGAACCATATTCCTATCTGAGGTAGGAAATGAAGGTGAAGCAAATACTGGCTGCTGACAAACATTTTCTTTCAGTAGCTGAACACTATTAATATAGCCTCACTTCAGCCAAAAATTACAAACTTATACGAAATTAGCCATTTCCTAGGCATGTTTTCGGTACAACAGTCACTTCAAAGTGTTTGTTGTTGTGGTTGTTGTGCACAGTGTGGTGATAAAGACGTTAAAAACATTGGCAGCCACATCAAGTGTGTATGAAGGACTATGTAAAAGAATTATGTAATAATTGTTCACATTCATGTGTCATTTTCTTTTAATACTGTTTTTTTCCATACTTTTTATGTACAGGTGGTTTTCTCTGAAGCAGGTGTGATAATGATTCATCTTTGCAGTTTGTAAGAAAGTAAACTTGTAGCTATCAGCTTCTCTTTTCTGATAGCTACTGTATATTAGATTCAATGCTCTTGCCTGGGACTGAGTAAATGTGGAGTAGAATGAAAAATCTTGCCGAATTTCTCATTTAAGAATACGCCGATCTGTCTGAGAAAGGTGCAGTAAAATTGCGAGTGGTTTGTAAAGATAAAATTGTATCTAATGCCACGATTGCTCTGTACTGGCTTTTATATGTTACATTACCCTGTAGTTAACAGTACTCCATCTACTCCACTGCCATTCAAAATAAAATTTGCTCTTTTGTAGACTGCTTCTAACAACAAGGAACTAGTGGTTGGTTATGGATGCAGATCTAAAGTCACAAGACCTGATCATGTGACACCATGGGGCATGTCTGCAATTTACTTCCAGCGTCACACATACTAGTCAATCGTCCAAGACAGAGCAGAGCTTTGAGCCCTAGTCAGCCTTCTGTAGCTGTAGTCCGTCAGAAATAAAGCCCCCAGTGCTACCTGTTGTTGCCTTGGCGTTTCCGTGACACAGGCTCCTGGTGTTCTGAGAGCCACTGACGGCAGATATCTTGCATGGTGGAATCGCTCGAAACCTCGGCAGATTGTAAAACGTCCTGTACAAGCAAACGTGCCTTCACGGGGTCCAGCTTCACCGCCAAGAGATACGCCGCCCTCAGCTTACTGCACATCAGGTATGCTTTTATCTACACATAAAAAATGATAAAAAAAATAAAAAAATAAATCATATTGCTGAAACCTTACAAAAGGTTTTGAAAAGTAGAAAACCAATGAAATGGAAGAACGATTACTTTATTTTCTATGGATTTGGACTCCAAAATCAGAGACTCCAACTCTTTGGCCTAAAAGAGAATAGATCAAACAGAAGCTTATAATGTATTGTGTGTGGCTTATTCTTTTGAAGGTATAAATTGGAGAAATCTAATTTTATAATAAAAAAATCTAAACTTATATGTTTCCCAGTGTAGTTTTTCATTCTGCAAAATGTATTATATAATCGTCCTAGTTTGAGGACATATTTATTTCTATTTCCAGGATACATTTCAGCACCATTTACCAAGAAGATATAATAACCTGCCATACATGCATAATATAAAAAAAATGTGGAATGCTTCAGACATTCCTACTCACATCAGCAGGATTTTTGTCTGAGGCTGAAATGCAGCCAAGCACTATGGTGTCACAGTCATGTTTCGTCCCCGTCCCTGACTCGCTCACACATTTCAGCAGCTGGCGAACGGCCTGGTACTCACGCAGACCTACCAACCGCTGACCAACACGCATGTACACAGCTAGAGCGTCTAACTGAAAATCCTAAAAACACAGAGGTGAAAAGATATACAGCAAGAAAGTCTGAGTAAATACAGATCTCAGAAGTGGACTTGGTGCAAGTCAGATCTACAGCATACTATACAGTGAACAATGCAACTTATATCGTCTTGCCTGTATGACTCGATAAGCAATGCCAAACCCCTCTTCAATGTTTTTGCCCCCCAGCATTACCTACAGAGTAAAATAAAGTGTAAACACACACACACACACACACACACACACACACACAGTGCATTAGCATTACGTTTTAAGGCTGTTGAAAAGGTTTAGTTGATCTTTGTTATTATGCATATTAGTGTTGCATATGCATATTTTCTGAAAACACCACCAAAAGTATCGTTTTAATATACGGTCTTATGGTTGTTTCATACTGTTCTCCACTTTTTTTGAACAAAACTTGAATAAGAAAGATTTTGAATGAGAAATAAAAATGCACGAAACTCACTCTGCAGGCCACATCCACCTTCATGGAACTTCCCCCAAAAAGAGTAGGTGGAGAACTGTTGCCTGTAGAAGTGAGTACTCTAGAGGAAGAGGTGGAGCTTTCACATCGATGCAGAAAACGCGTCACTTCCAACTGCAGCATGATGGTGTTCATGTGTCTAAACAAAATATAACAACAGTCACCAATTGTAAATAAAAAAAAGATAACGGTTGTCAAGGTTATTTATGGTTTTGCTGATTTCCAAATGTCTGACATGGAGACTTCGCTGGAGCTCATTCTTTTCCTAAAGGAGGAAGTTGATGATGAGGAAGACGAGAAGGTTTTGCGGCGGTTTTGTTGCTCCTGTAGGAAGGACCTCAGGTGCTCTTTGGCACGGACCAGCCAGCGTTGCTGATCCCCCAGCTGCACGTAGGAATGAGCGCCGCGTTTGAAGAAGTAAATACACGTCATAGCCGCACGCACGTGGTCCTGAACACATGCACACATTTTACAAAATGATGCAACGTATTGATTAACATTATTACAAATTTTAGCTGTTTTGGACTTTTTACCAAAACTCTTTACCATCATGAACTGCTGTAGTTGGTACAGAGTGTGGTAATAACCCTTGCGCTGGAGCATTTGGCATGCTGGCATTAAGTATTTTCCCCAGCTTTCCAAAGTAGTGTCCAGAGTTTCCAGGAGCCCCTGCAGAACTCCCAACCTGCCTCGATCCAAACACGGCTGGAGTATGCCCTCCAGAAACACCTCTTCTGGACATTCCTGCAGAACATCAATAAAGCCATGCAGTTAGGATTCATTCTTAAATGTTTGTTAAGGTGTTCTTATGCTCACTAATCTGCAGAGACACAGTATAACAGCCCTAAATGGAAATTAAGGGGTACAGTGTGTAATGATAAACTGGTGCACATTACTATTAAGTACTATTTAGTGTTAGCTAAGTAACGTAGCCTGCACCCGAGCTAGTGTATATCAGTAAAGAGTTAAACCATAACTGTAAATCTATAAAAAAGACTATACATTTAAACCCCAGTATTTTTACCTGTTGGTGTTAACAATCTGATCTTTTGAAAACAATAAATGCAAAATTATGTACAAAAAACAATACTGTCTCATTGTATTCGGTGGTATGCATTGTGGGTGTAACCTTGCTGAGCAGATATGTGAGTGCATCCTTCAGGCAATCATGACGCAGGTAGAAGGAGATGAGGCTCAGGTGTGTGCCATAGGTCATCAGGTAGTACACACACTCCTCGTGATTTCCACAGCGCTGCACCCGGCTCTCGGTCTTGTCCACAGGTGCCGTATCACGCAGAGCCTCCTCCAGCTCAGTCAGGGACGCCAGGATGTTGTCATCTCCTGACTGTAACACACAAACACACACACGCACACACACGCACACACACGCACACACGTGTCAAGACAGCATAGACTGCAATATTAGTATATAGTATATTTCTTCACACTGAATGATTAAGCTGTCTGAGCAATATATCATTAGACAAACACAAACAGGCTAACCATAATTTATTTAATAATGATTTTAAGAGAAAAACTGAGACAAAGCTGTATCATCCTTGTATTAAAAAAAAAAATCAAGTGCCTTCGTATTAGCAGTCATTACTTCTGAAAAGTTAACATTGAATGGGGAGATTACTTTTTCTCTAATAAAAAAAAAACAAAAAAAAAACAGTTATGTGTCCAATTTGTGCGACAAATAATAATGCAACAATATAAGAAATCATGTTTTTCCTGCTGTGGGTTCGAATTATTAATCACATCTATAATTTTAATATATAATACATATATATTTAGAGAACAAATCCATATATAATGACAATGTTTTAAATGCATCATGTCACCACCAATCTGAAGTTCTTGACATCTTGGATGTCTGATCTGAGCGATCTCTGTGCTCACCGTGCTTGGTGCGAGTCGGATAGTAGACTCCAGGTGCTGGACGATCTCCTGCAGCAGTCGTGACCCTGGGTTCAGCTGGTTTTTGTCCACTGGAGCTTTCAGACAGCGGCCAAACTTCTCCCGGGCAGCGCTTAGACAACCGGCCTTCAGGAGTGCCATGCCCCATGCATGCCACACCCCGCTTGGGTCTAGACCACTTTTAGTTGACACCTTAAATAGGTACAGAGGTGAAATTAAAACATTTAACTCCGCATACATTGTAAAACAGAGTTTGACATAATACAGCTGATTGTAAACACCTATATCTTACCTCTACAGCTAGCTGATAATACTCAGCCTCGAGGAGCTGGTTCCGCAAACGAGTCACTGCTGTCATCTCCAAAATGTCATCCAGAGATGGAATGTACTTATAGTTAGCACTGACTAGGATCTTTAGCACGTCCACCTTACTTATGTAGCTGTAAGCAGAGAGAGAAATCAAATAGGAACATTGCAACATAACAGTCTACAAGGGAGAACTTTAGGATGTATTAGATGCATGAGGGTGTGTGTGTGTGTGTGTGTGTGTGTGTGTGTGTGTGTGTGTGTGTGTGTGTGTGTGTGTCTCACCTGTCACACAGAGCCAGGTCCTGATTGCGTCCAGCTCTAACAAACATCAGCTTGGCACTGAACATGAGCTGCTGCATGATGTCAGTCAAGAGACGAGCGTCCACCTCAGGATTGGTCAGTTTGCGTGAGATCGAGCAGCAGTGGCCAATCAGCTGGTGACCACAGGCAGCATGATCACTGTGAAGGGAGAGGATGGACACACACAGGGACGCACTGGGTGCCTGAGAGAGCAAGAGAAAGGGGAAAAAAGATGACACACAGACACCAAAAGTGTCAGAATCGTCAAAACATTTTGAATTTCTCGTTCTTATGTGTCTGACTGCAAGTCTATTCGACTGACAAACAGAAGTAAACATGGACCTGTTCATAGTAGAATTCGCTGTAAAGCTGCTGGTTCTCGGCTGCATTGGGACTGAGTCTGTACTGCCTCTGAGGAACCTCAGGAAAACTGAGAACTCCATCTAGAGCTCCATCAGTTGAGGCAGGACTGCCTGCAACTGGTAAAAAAGCATGCTATATATTTACATAGATCTAGTTCTCTAGTTTTACTCTTTACAATCTTACATAGAAGATCAGTGTTTTTTTGTTGATAAGGACTAAGACAACATTCTTAGAAGGAATGAGAAAAATAAAATATGAACTAATTAAAGTGTAATGACACTCCCCGTTAATAAGCAAGAAGAAGATGAACATGTTAAAAACAGTCAGTATGATGAAACCTTCTGATATGATACCTTCTGCCTGCTCCAGATCTGCATCTGACCTGCAGAAAGACAGTTGAAGAAAATGTGTGAGGAAGTGTGAATATTATACGGAAGTCCTAAGAGGCCATGTAATACTTTCTTGTTTTCTCGTGATCACAACTTCATTTTCTTGTGATCTCGACATAAAAAAAAGTCATTTCCTTGTGATCAGGACTTCATTTTTCTTTGCATTTCGCTGGAGAGCACGTTCTAGAGGCAGCATTATTGATAATAACCGGAACCATTTGTGGCCATGGTTACGGTTATTATCTTTAATTATGGTTATTATCCCTGATGCTAAGATGATGCTGCTCCTAGAAGATGCTCTTATGCCGAATATATACATTTTTTTCTTTCTGATCACGAGAAATGTTCAAAATGCAGCATCATGTATAATAAGTGATTGCATGTAAGTGCAGGCACGTGTACATAGCAAATGTTATTTTTTCGATACCATGATTTCATTTTCTGATGATCCCGACATAATAAAAGTGGTTTTCTTGGGAATATGCTCTTATGCCAAATACACATAAAAATCAAGCATTGACAAAAAGAAAACAATTTTGTTATGTCGAGATCACAAGAAAACAATATGAATTGAAAAGAATATTATAATGCGTGGCCTTGTAGGACTGTAATTTAATGCACCAGGTACCTTATATATATATATATATATATATATATATATATATATATAATTGGAGTGTTCATATAGGGGTGTGCATGTGTGTGTGCTTACACTGTGTGAAAGAAGCTGTAACACTGGTCACACACTCTCACTGGCTCCTCACCTCCCTCCACTACCATCTTCCTGCTGGAACAGGCGTGACACACCAAGCGGCCACAGCGCCTGCAGTGATGCCGGCGGTTAAACTGACAGAGAGAGAGAAAGAGAATAGACAGATTGAATAGCTAAGTTTAACCTGATTGCACTGTAACAAATAACTTCAACCTGTTACTCCTGAGATAAATTTTTTGTAGCACACATTATCATGTATCTTCCTTTAGGTCTCACCATGGTGAATCTCTCTCTCTGACAGACCATGCAGATGTGCCTTTGGTGGTCAGGTATCCAGTCTTTACGCTCCGGCGTTTTCTCTGGAGGAGTGAACATGGATGAGGGACGGAGCTTCTTCCCACTCGAACCTCTGTCTTGGTCATGGGTGGCGCTAGATGGAGTATGCATGGGAGTTCCTCCTATACGGAGATCCAATAACAAATATTGGCTTTCCATGATGACATGTTTAAGTTTAGGTGATGGATGACTTTGACTACTGACTACTTCCCTTGCTGGTTATATTTAACAGTCATCACAATAGTAACCTTTGTGAATTGGTGACATTTAAAATGCTCTTTTTTTTTTATCCAGAGTCAAATAACAACAAAATAAAACAAATGCAGATGCAAAAATGGCAGACCTGTTGAAGGAGGCGGTGTGCGAGCGGGAGACGACGGTGTGCTTTCCTGAATAGGACACTGCAGCAGCCCGTCCTGCAAGCTGATCACTGAGTCTAAAAAAACCCAAACAGAATCTAAATCAATTGAGACCATCATTTATTTCACGGCAACAACAGAACAATGAGAACCTTAAAATTCAAAGCCTCAGTATCTGATTAGCTACATCCTGGGACAAGTGGAACATAGTTTTCTATATCAGACAATTGTAAATCACATCAAGATTGTTTTTGCCCTCACCGCTGCGTGTCCTCTCTCGGGGGGCGTAAGGGAAGTCTAGGGCTTTCTTTGCATACGCAGCCAGCAGTGTGTCGATGTCCTGGTTGGTGATTCCTGCTTCCTGAGCGGGTAAAAGGTTCCGGAGGGTCGAGACGGCAACCGACACCCAGTCCACTTTCAGGTTCATCAAAAGCTGCTCCAGCATGAGCAGAGGGTCAGCCAGCAGCTGGAAGTAGTCCTGCCGAGAAGCTTCCGGAATAGTGAGCAACTCCTGTGGAAGCCAGGTTAGAAAACACAGTACTATAATTCATTCTGTTGTTTAATGTGAAAATCTTTTCGTATTGAATCGACTCATCGATCAATCTCGTAAAACTACATCTTTGCAGACAGAAATACATGTTCTTCTGCTTAGTACCATCACATGTAAACATAAATGCATACCTTAGAGCCCAGGTGCAGGGCGTGTATATGGCGTCTACGTGCCGACGTCATCCGGCTCTGAAAGTGCAGCGTGAGGTAATCAGACAAGAAATGGCAGGCAGCCAATCCGGGCCTCTGATCTAGTGCACCCTCGCTAACCTCCAGCGAATCAGAGAGACCCTCGAGGAGCTAGAGCCAGGGAAGATGGAGTGCATACAGTGCAGGACTTTAGGTCTATAGGACTTTAATTCTGTAAGTTAAAGTTCTGCCTCAAAGGTTTCTGGCAGAACATTGGTGCAAAATTTTTGCACACTCTCAATACCTGGAAGGCGTCCTCGGTTTGACCGTTTTCCAGCAGATGGAGAAGGTGTTCGGTCTGGAGCTGCAGTTTACATTTCTCTGATACGGGATACAGCTGCACCCACTGTGCACACAAATCAAACTCCTGGGAACAGACCAAATTATTCAGTCAATTATATTCACTTGAGGCCGAAAATGTTCAGAATTTATTTAACCTCGTTTATAAAGTACTATCAGGCCGACCCGTGTCTGCAACAAAAGGGAGAACATGGATTCAGGGTTTCTGTTCGACTCCTCCTTTAACTCCTGCCATGTCTGCCATCCCAGTGGAGGCTGTAAATTGAGCATCTACACAACACACACATACACACACAATTTAGGACTGCACATCTTACAATAAATGGGACTGAAACTTCAAAACGCTCACAGGTTTTAATAAGACAAGAATTTGGTGAGTGATTGTGATTAAATTTGTTCTATTTACTGTAGTATTTAATCCCATGCCAAACACTCACCTTATTGTACATGTCGAGTTCACGTTTTTTTTGCTGCAGCTGTGGTGTGAGAATGTGATCCGGCCTTGAGTCACTGAGGCAGAACCGCAGGAGTTCCAGGCAGCTATGAAGAGGCCAGCGGTCCAAACTCTGCAGCGTGACACGGGCTCGCAGTTCCCAGTCCTTCACCCGGAAAAGCTGCTCTTTATCGCCCTCTCCTGCACATCAAACATAAGAAAAGAGATTTGCAAATAACACATTATAGCAGTATAATGTATTGTTTGATTAACTCTCATTTCTTAAACTTGACATTATGTTTTTACAGATCAGAATTAACAGAACAGCACTAACTACTCTCACCGCAGCTTCCACTAGACATAAAAAATGTGGATATTTAATTTGCGGTGGTTCAATCAAAACTTTCAAAAAATGTTTTACCAATCTTATGCAAGACTATCTAAATATGTCTAAACCACTCATCATGAGTAACAACTATCCCCATTCTTTGTGTTCAGTGGAAATTAATAGACATAACCCCATACCTTCCAGGGTGGTGCAGGCAAGCAGTTTGTCCTGTAGCACCCCCTTTTGACTGCAGTTTTCTGCATAGAGCTCCAGCAGGCTCAAAGCTCGCTTCAGGTCTTTGGTGCTCAAAGCCTGTTGAAAAGCTTCAGCTAATGTCGCGTTACTTGTTCCATCCTGAGAACCAGAGAAGAGCACGACCACTGTGCCAGATTTTCTGCTTAAAGCTGCTCCAACTTCATCCTCAGCCTCTAGAGATGACCCCAGCACAGGCGCTGCCATGTCCACTAAGAAGGCCTTGAGGATAGGAAAGGATGTAAGCAAAGCTTCAGCCTCTTTGGAGATTTGCTCCAAGTCTAACGGAGCTTCTTTACGTGCAGTGCTTCGAAAATACGAAGGCAGTCCAGGCCATGCAGAAGAGGTCACGCGGGCAATCTCAACCCTGCTCAGGCCAAGCAACGCCAGCACAGCGACAAGAGGAGAGCGGGATTTCAGGAACGACAGGGCAGAAGGTGTGAGGAGGAAAGAAGATGCGGTGGATGATGATGATGACGATGAAGATGAGGATAAAGAAGAAGAAGGAGAAGGAGGAGAGGTGGAGAGATTTGGAAAGACGCTGGTTTCCACCGACGCTTCCGATTCGGAACTGGGTTCTGAGACTGCAGGCGGTTCAGAAAGATCAGTTCGTTCCTGAGTTTGCTGATGGAGAAGGGAGGCGATGGTAGATGAGCAGAAAGCTCCTCCATCGACTTCTGCACACTTTAGGGAGGAACGGAACCACAGAGGGAGCGGATCACAGCAACGCTGCACTATTACCTGTTGAACATTTACATGTAGACCCTCCTGATGCAGCAGAGACAGTAACCTAAAAAAACACACATACACACTCCATGAAAGTAAGACTCACCCTGATCTTTATCTTTTTAAATAAAAATAAAAAAAAAACTTTCTATTTAAGAAAAT
Source organism: Silurus asotus (assembly GCA_024362625.1). Taxonomy (NCBI): domain Eukaryota; kingdom Metazoa; phylum Chordata; class Actinopteri; order Siluriformes; family Siluridae; genus Silurus; species Silurus asotus. Next base: position 6,722,566 of record MU565024.1, on the reverse strand, counting down.
ACAATGAATAAAAATCGTTACCTATGTAAAGTAATTCGGAGTAATCTTTTATTTTTCATTAGATAAAAGAATATCCCTGTTTGCACTTTTGTTTGTCATCTATTCTTATTGCTATTATTTTATTATATATTATTATTAAATAATTGTTTTCCTGTTTTGCAGCTCTTTCCATACTGCAAAGACAATGTAACAAACTATGTGTGCTGTACCTGTCTGGTGTGACCTGTCTGTCAAAGAGCAGGTATGAGAGGAGCTGATGTGGTGACTGCAGAAGTACAAGCAAAGGATTTCCCAATTTCACTGCCGAACTTTGATCTGAACACACACACACACACACAAAATGCAACATCATCTTATAAAAAAGGTTTCCAATGGTTTTATTTAAATATCGCCTGATTTGTACCAAACACTTGAAATTGCATTAAAAATAATTGCTCACCATCTGAGCCCAGGCAGCGTACCAGCACTGACGCTAGCATGTTGATATAATCCAGGAAGCTGCGCATGTAATCTGGCCTACAGGTGGCACCGTCTAATTCAAAAGGGCACAGCTGGTCTAGCGAGCGCAGCAGCTGTTTCATAGCAGAGCGTACAGGGTGTGAGTCGAGCTCGGACTGCTTCAGCCCTGCCTGCTCTAACAGAGATGCCAGGATAGAGCTGGTCAACTGGCTCTCACCTATGATGAACAATCACAGTGAATACAAGCAGGAAATAAATTCCTTGGCTTAACAAGACTTACCACTTTCTCCTTAAAAATCTCTATAGATAAACCGAATTTTAGTTTCGGTTCAGTCTCAGTTAATCAGAATCAGAATACTTTATTAATTCCCTAGGGAAATTGTTTGGTTGCAGTTGCTCACAGTAAAAGATCAAAGTAAAGATTAAGTAATAAATAAATATTATATATACTGTGTGTGTGTGTGTGTATACACACACACACACACACACACATTAAGGTATATGTTAAGTGAAATGAACTGTGTAGCAACATTAAAAAACAGATGGCAGAAAAATCACACCACAATAATAGTTATAAAAGTTATTGTAACTAATTATTATTGTAGCACTGACATTATTGCATATAATCGCCCAAGATAATAATATTCAAGTGTGGCATGAAATTTATATATATATCTATATCATCTACATCATATAACTTTAGTTAGTTTTTTCTCTGTAATTTTATTCTTCTGAAAAAGTCACTGCTAAACACTGTATTCTTAGAGAAAAAGAAGGAAAATGACAAATAGTTTACAAGATAAATGCTTTTACCGGCCATGTCGATGGCAGAGGTCAGAGTCTGCAGTGTGACCTCAAGGCTCTGGACAAAGGTTATCTGGGCCATGATGGCCTCCTCTGTGAGACACAAATGCGTACAGAGGAGGACATCCTGAGCACTGCAGCCAAATGGAGGCAGGACCCCACCCTCATCTCTGTTACAGTCTTTTAAAAAAAAGAAAAGAAAGAGAAACTGATATACAGTATAATTCCATTAATACACCTTTGTGCGGTATTATTCCAATTATAAGCATTTATTAAAAATATATTTTTTAAACATGAATTCAGTATTGTTTAAAATTATATGATTTAACAATATACAGATATAAGACTATATGAATGCGTGTGTACCGGATTTTGGTGGCCCTTTGCTTGTTGTTGTTCTGTTGAGTATTTTACTGATGTGCTGCAGCACAGAAGGAAAACCTCGGACGCCTTCAGATTGACCAACGTCTCGATCCAACGTGATGCCTGCAGGTGAAGATAGAGGTTAGATACTTGTCCATGGTTTAAAGAAGACACAAAGTAGGTGGGTCCCTGTGCCTGTGTGTCTCAGTAAAGTAGGCGTGGCCTCTGTGGCTTCACACTTTTTTCAGAGCTAACACTTTTGCAAACCGGTGATCTGTCACACAGTTTTCATTCTGTACCTCACAAACACACACATACCTCGACTCTCTAGAGAGATTTGTAGTCTCCGCTCAGCTGTCTCCAAAAGCTGTCGTGAGCTCTTCCACAACTGGCACTGACAGCAGGCCAGGTCAAAAGCAGCCATACCAGCTGGACTCAGCTCCTCTAGCAGGGGGCGCAGGGGGTCTGAGGGATCAGAAAGCGTGTGAGAGAGCCAGTAGTTCTCCTCCAAACAGGCCAGGGGGCGAGACGGAGAGTTCTGGAGGCGATCAGCTACATCGGAGATGGAGTAAAATGCCATGCCTGAAGGAGAGAGAGAGAGAGAGAGAGAGAGAGAGAGAGAGAGAGAGAGAGGAGAGAGAGAGAGAGAGAGAGAGAGAGAGAGCGCATGTTAGGGAGTGTGAAGGGCCGAATTAGACCATACACCAAATTCTTATTTTATATATATTCTTATGTCTGCACCATATTATTATAGTGCATGCATACCTGCTGCAGCTGCATTGCCAATGCTCTGCAAAGTGGATCTGCTGCTGCTGCCCAGGCGACTCCGTCCCGGTCCTGTCACCCCGACTGACCCCAGACCCTCTGTGGAGGACGATAAGGAAGAAAGGGACTGGCTCTCAATCTTTTTCTCAACCTGAGCGAGTTCAGAGAGAACCTCATGGTACCGCTCCATGAAAAGTAGCTCGCCACAACATGGTGCGTTCTCCAACCCAAACATCAGCATCACCTACAAACACACACATATTATTTAAGTAACTTCCTACACCTCAATTTAGTGCTGCTATGTAGAGTATAGCATGTAAGAACCTGGTGAGCCTCCACATAGTTTCCTCTTCGTATGCAGGAGATCAGGAGAGACTCAGGCGGGGAGAGCATAGAGGGAATGAGCCAGCTGTGAGGTCCTCCACACACACACTTTTCGCACTCCACACACACTGGCACGGTGCTACCACTGCCGTCTGGGGGGGAAAAAAACATAGTCTGTATTTTAGGATGTTGGATCACATCTGGATGTTGTGTAGAAGTTAAATTTTTTTATAAAGTGCCTGTGCTCTAACCCGAAGTGCTGGTGCTGATCTCGCCATTCTGTCGTTCAGAGGTCATGCGTCGCTCAGTGCGATGGCGAAGTGATCGTTTCTTCTTTCTAACTCCAGAAACACTGCTGCTGCTCCTACGCCTCAGAGGGAGAGTCAAGTTCACACCGGGAGAGGGCAGAGTTGGACCACCTGCGTGCACATACACACACACACACACACACTTTACTTTGCCAACAGAATTCTTTTTATTTCTTTTAATTTAACCTGTAATGTATGTGTGGCCAAATTTCAAATGGTTATCTATTTACTATAACATTCACTATAACTGCTCACTACATAGAGAAGGGGTGCCCAAATAATTTTTTTTTATGTGAGGTCCAAATTATTTTCCTTTCTTTAATAGGTAAGTCTGTAACAGAAAATATCATGGGCTGGAGTGACTACCAGTATTATTGTGGAAATTTTATTATGATTTTAAATGTATATATTATGCCTCCTAATGCCGATTAGTTTATTTATTGTTTATTTTGCAACTTTATTAAAAAAAAAAAAAAACTGTACTGAATCATAAAAATGTGCTAAAGGAAATTTATATCAATATATTTTTATTAAGAAATGGCATCAGTGATTCGCCTGTAGAGGCCGCTCTAATAACGACAGCAGACCGGAAGCAGGAAAAAGCAATTAGTTCCAGCAATCAACAATAGGTGCCTCATCTCTTATTAATAAATAAGTGAAATTTTAGTTTTAAAGTTTATCATCAAATACAAATATAAAATGATTTAAACATAAAAATATACATATATGACTCACTGCTTGGGTTCTCCTGATTGGTGGTAACGATTTGTAGCCTCCACTGAGCCTCGGCTGTGTATTTGGACAGCCTCTGCAACCGAGTGCTGAAAGTCTCCACCGTAATCGAGCTACCCAAACTCTCAGCCAGCTCCGCCTCTGCCTCCAGCGCCCTCCCGAGGGCACACATTCCCTCCAGTCCTTCTCTAAGTAGCCGCAGGACTCCTTCCATCGCACCAAGATCCAACAAAAAGCCACGGCAACCCTTCGACTGTCCTGATCGTACACTTTCAGAGCTTTTGCCCTGCTCTTCTCTGGCTTCCCTTTCACGGATCTCTTCCTGGAGGCTACTCTGTGTTCCCACGGTGTCGAAATGATTCGGTTCAGCAAAATCAGAATACGACAAGAAAAGCAGCGAAAAGATGTTTTCCAGGAGCTCTAGGCGAAACATTGCAGGAACAGCTTCCAAGTAGAGCTGACACTCCGCGAGGTAATGCTGAAACAGGGATGAGTGACCTGTGTGGAGAAATTATCATTTCATTTATGAGAAGGAGGTAAGGAGGAAGTAATGCAAATTCTTGCTACTGTGTCTCAAAGACATTCAGTGAAACCTTACTGTGATTGCTAGAGTAGAAGGCCTACCAAAATATGCTACAAAACAATTGGATTAAGACATAAAATTATAACTCATTCAGTAGCGAATAATTGTCCAGCTTTTATATACGCACTATCAAGACATAGTTACTGTACACACCTTTAGCCTGTTCCTTCTGTGGTACCTGCGCTGAACCAAAGTCTGAGCATCTGACCCTTGTGTTCACACACACAGCACGAACTGCGTATTTCATGGCACAGAAGCCCCTGAAGAGAGTGATGTTGCGCTGAATGCAGTTGCTCTGGGTGTCTCCAGAAAGAAAGTCTCCTTAAAACAGTATAAAGCAGTGTCAGATATAGAAGTTGATTTGTGTGTGTGTGTGTGTGTGTGTGTGTGTGTGTGTGTGTTTTACCTGCAGCCTGCAGCAGCTTCAGCACTCTGTGCTCTTCATACTTGGCCAGAGAAGTGAGAGAGTGCAGCACATAGAGAGCAGAGTGCTGATCCAGATTGTGCAGTTGAGACAGCAAGGCCTCATGGTGAATGCAGTTGCTCTGGGTGTCTCCAGAAAGAAAGTCTCCTTAAAACAGTATAAAGCAGTGTCAGATATAGAAGTTGATTTGTGTGTGTGTGTGTGTGTGTGTGTGTGTTTTACCTGCAGCCTGCAGCAGCTTCAGCACTCTGTGCTCTTCATACTTGGCCAGAGAAGTGAGAGAGTGCAGCACATAGAGAGCAGAGTGCTGATCCAGATTGTGCAGTTGAGACAGCAAGGCCTCATGGGAGATTTCGCTGATCACAAATGGAAATCTTTTAGACATTTTTAATATCAGATATTGTTTGATAAAAAAATTTTGATCTAAATTTAAATGCTATTTTGACTGGGAATCTCCTACATTCTGAGTGTGTTACTCACGAGTTGTTTTTGACACACCACTCCAACACTGTTAACTGAGAAGAAAGGACGTTTGCAAAATCGCTCAGGATAGTGTCTTTGACCTGCACACACAAATACATACACACACACAAAAAATGTGCAAAGTGACAAAAACACTATAATACATGCTCAGGTTTTTTTTTTTTGTCAGATGATCTGATTTTATTTAAACCATGGTACACATTATAGGTGGAATATTTCCAGTGGTGGCTCAAAGGTTAGAGCTCTAGACGGCTGATTGCAAATTCTACTTTATAATGCAGACAAAAATTATTTGGTAATAAATTTGCACAGCGAATGGAAGGAGGACAACTGCATCAGTTTGAGGTCTTTATTTCCGGACCTGTTTTTGGTGCAGAATCCTGAGGAGTCCCTGGGCGGATTCAAGGCTCTGGCAGTGTTTCCATCCCAGCAAGAGAAGAAGGCGGGACAGTGGCTGAAACTCCGCCCTAAGTAATGTTTCCAGTTTAGAAAACTCCTCCTTTTTTATTAGGTTGAGCCCCGTGACCTACCAACAAAACCAGAAAAGAAGACAGGCGAGTGACTTTATAACAGAAACTGTAAACTGGGGCAAAACATGAATATAATTATTAAAAAATGTCATTTTTATTTACAAAATTGACTATTTAAATAATGCTAGAAAACGTTTTTATTCTTACTGCATATTGGGCAGTGGCTGTTTGAAGTGTGTTTAGTGAAACACTCATGAATGAGAGTGGATGAGGGGTAAGAACTCTTACCAGAACCTGCTCCAGAAAGTGCTTTCCACTGCTCAGACACTCAAAGTAAATGGCTTTCCAAGCATCAGGACGTTCACCATGACAACACAAGCCAAGCATAAGCCTCTCTGCTTCAGGCAAGTCCACTGAGACAAACATACACACAAACACACATACACTTAGTAGTAGATATTAATTTAGCCATATGTGAGGTCAGGTGCATGTTTTGAGATAGCACAAAGATATTGGTCACATGTGACTTTCGTTAGCAGAAAGATGATGGTAACGTGACGGCCAAAAATAAGGCTGTGTGTGTGTTTGCGTGTGTATGAGGGGGAAATAATGTAACAAAGCAACCACAGACTCTCACTTCCTCAAATTCGAACCAGATTTAAGGACCAAAAACTGAAAATCAAAGTGAGCCTGTGTGTTTGGTTGTGTGTGTTTGTGTTAGTCCCTGTCCCTCCTACCCTGTGTGTGTTTTGGATCTTGAAGCAGTCTGTCCCTGCTAAGCTGCAGTGCTGTGGCACAGTAGCGCATCAGCAGAGTGTGGCTCTGTGGTCGAAGCAGGCATCCCATCAACCTCTCCTCACTTAGAGGCCCCACTCTTGCCCTCCATAGCTCCACCCACAGCTGCTCCAGCTCTGCGGCTGCACCCGGAGCAAGAGCCAGAGCACCGCACACTTCTGCTGCCCATCCCTCATTTCTCTTGCTTTCCTTCTCTGCCATGAGGTCCAGGAGATGCTGGAGAAAACCACTGGATGCATTTGTGTGTTTCAGGAAGCAGAGCAGGGCCTGGGCAAGACGTGGGCTGTGCTCAGAGAGCAGGGAGTGGATGGAGGAGAGAGCCGCATTACTCAAAGGAACAACGGAGGGGGAGTCATTCTGCTCAACGCGCTCAGACTCCAGAAAAGCCTGATGCAGCTCCTGAGGAAGAGAGAAACAATAACAAAGTGGAATATTTCTTGGATTCAGTAAAGGAGGGTTGACTGTACCTGGCAGTGTCAATAAAAGAGGCTGTGTGTATGCCAATATCACTGAAGGGGGTGTGGCCTATGTACCTGTCAAGGTCATTAAAGGAGGCGTGGCCTCTGTGTGTATGCCAATATCACTAAAGGAGGTGTGGCCTATGTCCCTGTCAAGGTCATTAAAGGGGGCGTGGCCTTTGTGTGTGTGTGTGTGTGTGTGTGTGTGTGTGTGTGTGTGTGTGTGTGTGTGTGTATCACTGAAAGAGGCATGGCATCTGTGTCTGTACATTTCATTGAATAAGTACAAAACCTAATATATAGGTTAAAAACCAATACCTAACAAGTACTGTAGCTTTTATCTGTGGAATTGTGCTGCTTTTGTTACCTCTATTAATCTATTACATAGATTATTATTGATTTGTATAAGTGTTATAAAAAGTGGGAGGTTTACTTTTAGTACAGAATGAGGAAATTTCTCTCCGAATTCTTCTAAAAGCAGCAGGAAGGCCAGTTCCCGCCGGACTGAAGGAGATACCTGCAGAGCAGAAAGGAGACATGATATGGATTATGAAATGTTCAGAAACGCTTCTGAGATATTTTAATAAAATATTTTATTTCACCTTGTCTTTTGAGTGCTTCTCCAGCACCTGAAGCCAGAACCAAGCGAGTTTGTGAGGACTTCCCAGTGTCTCCCACCTGTAAAACCATACAGGGTGAAAGTAAAGTCAAAGGCCACACTCACAAACCACCTGCATGTGGCTACAATGCTTGAATGTTAATGCAAGTGAAATTGAAAGCTAACAGAGACCACAGCTGTTAGAATGTGAGGTGACACTACTCACGCAAGTTGATACGGTTGTGCGATAAGTGCAGAGATAATATCATCGGGACTCTGCGGCACGTCTCCGGCAGCCTGACTGAGCTGTCGGACACAAGCGGCAGCCAGCTCCCACTCGCCATGCTGTAAACACTGAGTAAAAAACACAAACAGGTCCTGCACAGAGCTCTCCTCCTCCTGGCCAAAAGGATGCATGATGGCACGCTTTCCCAATTGTGTATCAGTGTTTAGTGTCATTATCCAGATGATAACAGCCACTCATCTACAGCAGACACAAAATACATGTAAAACAGCAGACACATCACTTCACACAGCACTTCTCATCCAATAGTAAAGATGTGGTTCCTAGTTTGTCCAGTGTCCCCACAACCCTGTCTTTGCTAAAACTACAAAAAAATAGGGAGTCGCCTTTGGACTTAAAGAAGGTGGAGCATTGGTCTGAACTTAATTCAGAATCAGAAAAATAAAAACCAGAATCAGTGAAGAAACTTAGAGTTTCTCTCAGGCAGATTCACATTTACATGATTAGAACCAATCTGGAAACATTTGCAGTTTTAAAAAATAGTGTTAAGACAATCAAATGTAGTTTTAAGTGAATAGATGTCAAGGTAAAAAAAAATAAAAAATGGCTATCAATATGACAGATACATGAATTAAAGAGGAATAAAGGAAGACGAAAGTAAATAAGAAGAAAAATACATTTATTAATTAAATGCTTCAAGATATAAAGGAATACTTTATACTAAGTCACTGTTGATACCTTACAGGATATTCAGCTTTACAATAAATAACAGAAATAGAAAAGTCTAGAAATGAACCTGTCTGAATCACTATGTATAGATATGTTAAATGTTTACTGTACTGTTAATATATTATTTTGTTTACTTCTGTCTACAATGCAACATCCAAAGTTTTACTCATAAACCTTTTAATAAAATCAGGATTTTAACGGGTCCAGGTGACAAACAGTTGTCTTGGAGAATGTTTATTATCTCCGAATTGTATTCATTATCGTATAACACTGTAAAATACAGCACTTACGGTTTGTTTTGTCCAGAACAGGCGCTTATACACTCACTCTAACTACCTACACCACCCGCACCCTGACAGCGCCGACGCCATGACAGTTGTGTCATGTGACCTTATCAGCTGATTCAGGAAGTGACTTCTAAGTTGCCAGGTTTTACTCCATTCTTAAAGATTTTGTTTTAATTGTAACATTTTCTTAAATATATAAAAATTTTTATATTTAAACCGAAAAATTGATATGAGTATTTTTTTTTATTGATATATTTTTGGTATTTTCTTTTCGTCATTTACAAGAATTAAACATTACAATTTTGTGTAATGTTGGAAAATAATTATATGCGTTCTTATTATTTAAGACATATTACTTTAGTTTGCTTTACCTCTTTTAGTTTTGGTTTTGTTAAATTTCATATAGTGTATATTAACATATATAATACATATTTATACGATCACGTGTAATAATCTTAAATTATTTCAATAATGACAAGTTTTATTAATATATATTCATTTGGAAGCTTAAACATTTTACAAAATCCATTTAAATCTGGCATCCCTGAGAACAAAGGTCACCAGTATTTTACTTGCTGTTTATGTACACAATTGATCTGTTAGGTGTGTGAGAGCATGACAGCATGTCTCTCTGTGTACGTGCCCCAGATTACCTGTTTGTTCTGTAAATGATTTTCCTAAATCCAAATCCTGCAGAAGGAGCTAACTCAGCAGTTAATTTACAATTTTATCAGGGTGTATTAGCATAGTGTTGTTTTAGGTACACTGATCTTATTAGCATGAATGTTGTTCATTGAATGAAAGTTTTCAAAAATTTCAAATTGTTAAAATTAAATATGCAATCTTTATAGTTAATAGTTATTTGTTTTTAAATAAATATGTTTGGGTGACCATGGGTTTAGATTTAAACCTGGGTTCAAACCTGTGCTTATTGTCTGTGTTAATGTTTTGTTTTCTCTGGTTTTCTCCCTCTGTCCAAAAACATATAAATAGTTTGACTGACTTCTGGATCTAACTTAACATTAACTTGGATAATAATAATAATAATAATAATAATAATAATAAGAAGAAGAAGAAGAAGAAGAAGAAGAAGAGAAAGAAGAAGAAGAAAAAGTAAAAGAAGAAGAAGGGGCAGAACAGCAAAAATAAAAGGAACAAAAAGAAACACTACTACAGCAAAATATTAATTGTAATAGTAGTAGTAGTAATAGTAATAATAATAATAATAATAATAAGCAGAAGAACAGCAAGGACAAAAATACTACTACAACTAACAATAATAATAATAATAATAATAATAATAATAATAATAATAATAATAATAATAATAATGATAATACAAAAAAATAGCATCTTTAATGATGTGAAAACAATTAATGCAAGAATGTTTGCCATTATTTCAGGGTTTAACTAAATTATTTAAACAGCTTTTATAAAATACAAGGTAAAATAGAATGTATTAGAAGGGAAGATTTTACTAAACAGTTTCACAATTTGAGTAAACAATCTCAAAATATTAAAAATCTTTCTTTAAGTTAAAAAATTACCTAAATGTTTGGACTCCCTAATTCAGAATACTCTTCCTCTCATTATTACACTTTTAATCTCCATTTAATAACCATTTATTACACATTTTTTTTTCATTCTTTACTTCTTCTCTCTCTCTCTCTCTCTCTCTCTCTCTCTCTCTCTCTCTCTCTCTCTCTCTCTTTCTCTCTCTGACACACACACACACACACACACACGAAGTATTCTGCAATGCACACATGAAATACGCGCATAGCAGCAGGTAGCCATTTTGGATTCTGCATTGTGTCGTCACCACGGCTGAGACGGTTTCCACGGTAACGCGGGTGGGCCTGTGAGACGGTATCGGCCCAGGCGGGGTTTAAACACTGTTCATCTTCATTCATCTCATTTTCCCACAATAACCGCAGGATCGAGCAGATGGAAACAATGTCTGACACTGCACCGGCACCGAGTGTAAGTCTCTTACATTCATCCTGTGTTCAGATCCATATATTTCATTGTGCGTGATGATAGTGCTTTATTAACACACACACACACACACACACACACACACACACACACACACACACCCGAGGTGTTTGCTGATTATAATGTAGCCCAGCTCCATCACTGGGCCATACAATTTTTACAATATTATTTTAACTAATAGTATTTGAATTGTATACATGATATTCATATTGTTTACACATTCTTGTCTGTTTGTCTTGTGGTTACAATTTTTTTATTATTATTATTATTAATAATAATTATTATTATTATAATAATTATAACATTTTATTATTATTATTGATCTATTATTCACTACAGGTTATTCAATACTGAATTCTGTTACTGTTCTTTCTTTGTTTCTTTCTTTCATATAATACTGTTCATTACTGTTCAGTGATATTTGCTATACCTTGCTGTCTTCTTTCTTTATTGTTGAGTGTTTATTCTGGATCATGGTTAATTGTTGTATTCATTAATCCCGTTATTGGCTTTTAACCAGATTGAATGCCTTGGCATTGTGCTGTAAATGATTTATTATTGTTTTATGCTTTATTATGTTAATAAGTTTAATCCAGGGAATGAGGTATACACCCTAGGGGATACCACGCCACACACACACACACACACACTGTTCTTTTTACTGGGTCACATCATTTTTACAATATTATTTCAATTAATAATCTTTAATTGTGTTCTGTGTTCACCACCGCTGGAATTTTTTTATTGATTTTATCGTTTTGTGGATTTTTTACATTGTTTTCACATCATTGACTGTTTGCATTGTGGGTACCGTGTATTATTATTATTTATTATTTATTTTTTATTTGTTTAGACATTATTCTCTACAGAATATTAGATACTGTCTTCTATGCTGGATCGTATTTATTTGTTTGTTAAACGCTATTCATTACTGTTCACTAGTATTGCTATATTGTTGAGTAGACTTTTATGGTCATTACAACCATATAAATCACAGTACAGAGTAAAATAAAACAATGTTAGCCCAGGACCAAGTGTTTATTAGGGATCATGGTTACTATTTATATTCATTAATCCAGTTGTTGGCTTTTAACCAGATTGGAGTCTTGTTGTAAACAATTTATTATTGTTTTATGCTTTATTATGTTAAGCACTTTATCCCAGGAATGAGGAGTACACCCTAGGGTATAGGACAGCAGTCCATCATTCATGCTCATTTACACCTAACTCAAATGAAAAAAGTTTTCTTTTAAAACTTATTAACATATTATGTTACTGATTTGCATTCTTAATGCTTATGTTTGTACATGACAAAGAATGAAAGCATCAAACAGAAAAAGGTAGACAACGTTTACACCTGTTCATGTTTTCTAATCACTTTAGTTATTTGGTTAGTTAATTATTAGTTTTTTACGATTTCTGTGGTAACTCTGTCTGTGTGCAGGAGAAGGATTACGTCGGGCAGATTAAAGGAGGTCTGCGTCCTGCTATGAGAATCGTAGTAATGGGCATCATTCACGAAAGGCCAAAGAGGTAAATCGTCTCTAATCCTGTGTCATTCATAAAGTAAAGCTCCACAGCATGTCATGGGGTAAAAAAGTCAGCTATAGGAAATAAAGACTTTACACACAGTCAGTGCATATGAACAATCTGGACATTCTTTTTACGCAAAAGTCATTCTTTCGTGTCGTGGCTGGTTCTGTAATTCCCTGTTATTGTGTCAGTGCCAGTGTGGGAAAAAGCAAATCCCGTGAAGATTTTTGTTCTGCCAGATGTCAAAAGAGATATTCTATTGCTTTGGCCTTATTTGGGAAATAAATGCTGCTCTCGTTTCTCACTAAAGCAAAATGACTGGAAGGTCATTGATACTAGTTTATTTAAAGGTTACAGACTTTAAATGGTAAAATGGCGTATGTATTTGACCCCCTGCATGACTGCGTGCAGTATGATGGTGACGTTGTCCTGTCAACCTCGAGAAGAAGATGACAAAGAACAGGAGGGTGACGTGGGGTTACAGCTGACGGTCAAGTTTCCTGAAAAGGCAGTGGTCCGCACTTCCAGAGTCAATGGGAAGTGGGGAACATCGGAGAGCATCGTCTCTTTCTTTCCTTTTGCTGCTGGAGAGTCTTTTAAAGTAAGCTTTTAGTCTCAGATGATATTACATTCCGTGTCAGTAAAAGATTAAAGTAAAAGTGAGTGTTGAATGAAAACAATCAGCGGCAAAGTTGTTTGGTGACTTACAAGTACCATCTCAGACTGGATTATTTTTTTATTACAGCATGTTTTATTACTCATACACCACAGCAATTTTGCAACAATTTTGTATTGTGTCATACTTTAAAAGCCCATTTTAGTTTCATGTAGTGTTCAGAATGTTGTAACAATGTAAAACAAGTGAGTTCTTGTTCACTACAATAGTTCTAAAAATAGTTATAAACTTTGCCTCTTTTGAAAAACTTTATCTGTTCTGGAACACTTCTTCCAGAAATGCTAACCAAACATCGGCTTACAATTTTTATCATCCATAATACAAGCCCTTGGGATTAGCTGTTGCTATGGAAACTAATGTAAATGTAATGTAATGTAAAAAAAAAATAATAATAATAACCTAATATAAACATAAGATTCATTGCACTACTGTTCGAGCTGCTGATATCAACACCTTCTAGAGAGAAATAATCTAGATTATAACAACACTGTGGTAAAAGACTGATTCTCTCTCTCTCTCTCTCTCTCTCTCTCTCTCTCTCTCTCTCTCTGTCCCAGATGGAGATCGTGTGTGAGCACCAACAGTTTCGGATCCTTGTGGATGGGCAGCCATTGTGTGGATACACACACAGAGTGACCCAGCTGGCATCCCTCACAACCGTGCGTGTGGGCGGAGACCTGCAGCTTACCAAAATCGCATGAGAACATCATTAAGAGTCGCCATCCAAAAGAAATAACCCCAAACAGGCACTTGTAGAAAACTGAAGTTCTTTTACATAAATATCACTCCCTTAGTGACCCTTGACCTCTGGCACTAAGCACTAAGTCATTAAAACACTCAGACCGCATATACACAAGTATGAATTTCACACAAATTTCTTCTCCTGGCAGCAGTGTTTTATACTACAGCGCTTTCAATTTCTCAATTCTGATTGGTCAAAAGGTGTTGGTTCATTTTCTTTTAAAGATTTACCTACCGCAATGCACTTATTGTTTCAGTAGTAACAGCAGCTTCCAAAGGACTGTTTCTTATAAAGAGACGCTTCTTTTTAAAACATGTATAATCACAATCATTAATATAGTGAATGTTTTTTCTGTAAAGAAGAGATTCCAGTGTCAGTAAGGAAATATAACATAAGATGATTGTTAGCATTTTGACAGCATTTCCTTAAAGCTAGGACAGTTAACTAAATTCTTGCTCTTTCGGCACAGAATGTCGTTTTAAAAAAATCTCTATGTGGACGTTGTTTTAATAAAATAACAAACCAGGGACAGAGAATGTAGGAGTCATTATCACTAATCCTGTCTACATAAACGTTTTCTGACACATTTGCAAACTGTAACTTCAAGGGTGGTACAGAAAATGTACTACAACCTGCTACAACCATGAACTTAACCTTGAACTTGGGCTCTTTTCAACAGAAGTGCCTTGACATTTGCATGTGTGTGTGTGTCTACATTTTCTTCATGGAGGCAGGAAAAATACAACCAGAAAGCTCTCTGAGAGATTTCTAATGCAATATCTTACATGGTGCTATTAGAACACAGTATGAGTGTGTTAGTATGTATGTGTGTCACACTCACCTACAATACACACTTTTTTACACACACGTGGGAGTTCATGTACGCTGCATTAGAGCTCGCCTGATCATTTCTATACTGTATGTTTGTGTTAACAGGCACAGCACTTGAAAGACACGTGTTTGACTGAGAAAAAAAGCTTTGTCAAGATGCCTTTGTTTGAATTAGATTCCGGATGAAAACAATAAAAGACTTTTTTGCAAATATCTTGGATGTTGTATATTGTTGTACTGTATAAAGATATGTCCGAAGATTCATCATCGATGTGATTCGTTATAAATCACATGCTCTCCATTGTTTTTACATCACACTTCTCCTTTTCGGTCTCACATCAAATTATGTTCAATTTGATACATTTTATTACTTTTAAAGTAATAAAGATTAATACTTGAATTTTTTTTTATATATATACTAATGGACTGAATGTAGATTTACATTTTTACTAGTGATCTAAACATGAACCAACCAATCAGCATCTTTCAACTCACACATCATTTTGTCTTCTATCACATTTCCTCTTAATGTTAAGTTTCCAGAAAGATTGACACATTTCTTATATCTACTTTCCAAACTTCCTTACCTCTGACTTACTTCTGAATTGAATTAAAAAAAACATATTTCCATATAATTAAATTTCTTGCTAAAACAAAATTTACTTAATTGTTTTTTTTTTTTTCTTAGATTTTTCATATTTTTTTAAATAATTTTCTTCTGAAAATGAAAATATTTCATATCAATCTTTTTTTTTTTTTTTTTAATAAACATTTATTTGTTTCCTTTCATATTTTCTTTAGTTTTCACACTCCGAAGGGAAAAACACGCTGCTGAACAGGATGAGGCTCCTCACTGCATCTCTATTATACAATAAAACACTTTATTTGAAATGAATAAATGTGATAAAAATGAACATCAGCATGTGCTGAGATCAGGTTTTATAGCTTCATATTATATATTATAGCTACATATATGCAACACTTTTCATTATTACTGTATGATGTTTAAAAATGACAGTATTTGTATCAGAATTTGTTCATGTATCAAGTGCACAAATCATGACAAATTACAGAGTGATTGAATATCATAAAATCGGTACATGCCTGGTTATGTATAAAAGTAAAAAAATAAAAATAAAAATAACACAAAAGTTTAGCTTAGTAAAAAAACAAGTATCATGGTGCATACAAAAAAGTGCTTAGCGTGAGAATAAGTTAAAGAAAGAAGCCGCTGATGGTGTCCTGTAGTGAATTTCACATCCAGCCAATTTCATGTGAACCTAATGAAGTTAATGTCCTGCCAGCAGGATGAGCTTCATCATGATTTTTAGAGCATTTCCTGCTCACCATGTACATAAAGTTTAAATGCTGAGAATATCAGGTTCTTGAAGATTTTAAATGATAAATAAATAAATATGTCCCCTTTAAATAATTTCATCATACTGATGAAAGTTGGGGTTTGTAATATACTGCTACAAACACTACGGTGAGCATAATGCAGGACGAAGTGTGTGAAAAGCTTAAGCCCGCCATGACGTCAGCTGTGTCTCAGACGAAACCACGGTTTTACGTTTGCTGCTTGAGGGCTTCGATCCAGTTCATTTTCTCCTGGTGTGTGGGGGCTTGAAAGAAGTAATGTATGTCTCTCTGAGTGATGATCTTAAACAGATTCCCCTGGACTTTACCTTTCACACCTGCATGTAACAAAGAAACACACATGGTTTAGTGGTGACCTCGCAACCACTTAGATAAACACCTTAAACATACGTCTGAACATGTGGGAAAAGGAAGACATTACCGCTGTTCTGGAATAATTCTATACCTGGACATCCTTTAATATATACTGTGTGTTGTTGACTAATCATTTACCTGTTATTATGATGACTCAGCACATACACAAACACACTAACGTCCTCACCTGAGGGTACGCCGTTGTCATCCAGAGAAGAAATCAGACAGCCGCGCAAAGAAAACCCGCCAACTGGAGTGATGTCATCCTGAGGAATGAGGTCATCACAGGATGTAGACAAGTCAGCACACAATCAAGAGCAGCAATAACACAATGAAAGAACCCAATCTCTTTTATAGTTACAACTATAAAAATAAATATCATCTAAAATGAATTTGAACTCCTTTACAATGTCATTTTCATTCAGAAATATTTGTTTCAATTTAATCCCGTACTACTTTATACCTCATATACAACAGAAACGTGTTTTCTTTATTTATTTTTTAAGAACGTCTTACTTTTTTCCATGTATAATGTGTGTGTGTTGTGGAATGTCAACAAAACAAGTTTCCACTTGAAATTATTAAGTAACAACAAGAACCTGCAAACAACATAAATCCCTATGTCTTGTTTTTACAACTTTACCTCTGACTGTTAAAGATTCCTGCCGTAAATATTACATTCACAAACACCACATCATCAATTACACATTTGTGTCTGCTGGACTGGTCTCTGGGAATGTTTTGTCAGTATAGGAACCATAACAGATTAGTACAGGGGTGCCTAATATGCCGATTGCGATCGACCGATAGATCGCAAAGGTAGTATGGGTAAATTTGGTGCCATTCAAAAAGTTTTTTAGATGTTAGTGTATCATCTATCTTCTCGATGGCATTTGCGTCTTTATTGGCGTACAGAGCAGCCAGTCTGAGATCAAATGCTTACATACTGCAAAACTCCAGCAAGCTAAGTGAATCCTCTTATTTATATATATATATAAAATTTATTTATTTTCATGTATGTACATCATCTTGGCTTGTACATTTTAAAAGAGGCCAAGAAAGTGACAATACACTAAATTTTCTTTGTAGAAATTAAATAAATGTGATGAATCTTGAGCTTTTTTATTTTAATTATTATTATTATTTGTAAATGATTTTATTGCTCTCACCTTGCTTGGGTTGTAGTAGTGCAAGAAACCAGGCTCTGACCTCAGCACAAAGAGTCGTACCTTCCAGTTCTTAACGTTGTGTCCCTGCATACACACACAGACACACACACAAATATTTACAAGTGAGAAACAGACACACATGATCACCACACACCATCTCGGCTTGTACCTTGTGGCACATGATCTAATTCATCCTCATAATAAAGGTACAACCTTAAACATTTAATGATGATGAATATGAGGAGGATAAACATGTGATTTAAAACCCCACCTGTTTGATCAGGTATCCTCTCTTCTGCACTCTTCCACTCAGCTCCACTGCAGACATGGACTTTTCAGACTTTAAACTACCTCGTTTCTTAAAGCTCTCAGCCTGAAGACACACAAACATGCATTTATAGTTTAAAAACACAACACTGCTAAAACACAATGATCAGTTGTCAAGGGAAAAAAAACATACAAAGCTGTAGAGAGCTGTAGAATCGTCGAGAAACTGTTCTCCAAGAGCAGCGTTTCTCACGGCGGCTACGCTCTTAAATCCAACAGCTCTCACACTGCCGTCATCTACCAGAGCCGACGCCAGAGTCACTGCCTCCACCCGAGTCAGAGCCAGCTGAGTGAACACCAACCAATCCACCACTGCTGAGCCTACACACACACACACACACACACACACACACACACACACACACTATTACATCATCAATGTTTTATTAATAAAATACCTATATTAGATTATACAATGCATTTTAAATAGGGTTAAGCGAGACATATATCATGGCTTTAAGAGGAAGGATGTATTACGAACTTTATCTACCTGTGTGTGTGTGTGTGTGTGTGTGTGTGTGTGTGTGTGTGTGTGTGTGTGTGTGTGTGTGTGTGTATGTGTGTGTGTGTGTGTACTGAATATTGTAAGGATACAGACCTGAGAAGCAGTTCATGTAGGTGCTGCCCTGCTCAACATGGCTGCTCATCTTAATGCCACTGTGAACGTCGTACATAGAGTCCACCACCTGACTGATATATACACACACACACACACACACACACACACATCAGGATCAAACTAATAAAATTAGGATTGACACCTGGATTGTGTTTCAGGTTTTTGAAAAAGTGTTAATCAGTGAATTACATCTGAAACACTTTTGTGTGATGATGCCAAAAAAACCCTTGAAACTCGCATCACCTGAGGTTAACACTGTGGAGCTGCAGCGATTGTGAAGTTTTCCGCACAGCTGGAGAAAGAGCTGGAGCATCGCCCGGGCCGAGTCTCCTCACGGCTGCGCTGATCTCCACGGACCACTCGTCTCGCTCCTCCCGAGAACATGCCTCTAGGAAGTACTCCGACAAAGTGTTGGTCTTCAGTCTTATGACCAGCTGTTACACAGCGAACACAGCTGTTACAACACCATTGACACTGGAGACTCCTTACACTAACATTCAGCCTAAAAAACATCCTCAGCATGTCATTCAATGGTTAAATAAATGTTGTCATGTCTCTATGGGTGTCCCTGTCCACTAAATACGTGCCACAACAAGTTTAATTAGGAATAACTACTGGTTGCTGTGGAGCCCAAGCAATTAAATATACAAACACACACCATGTTTCTGACAAGCCAGAGCAGAGTACTGCACACACAGCACATTTAATATGACTATGTATTGGAGTAGAGGAACTTTAAACGCCTGCAGCTGTAAATTACACGAGGACACACACCCTGACTAAGATTCCCTATTGTAGGTTTTATAATCAAAACGAAATGACAGGTAATAAACATTATGCTTTTTTAACTTATATATATTTAATCTCCTGTCCAAGTGGAGCAATTAACTCCCTGCAAAATAAACATACAGTAATTCCCCCAATTAATTTTGAATCATTCATTGCAGCATACATATTTTGTCATATTATCTTACAGGTCTGTTCTCGTATTCCAGGTAAGGACAGGTGATCTCGCAGGCCTGTAATGGGATGCTCCCTCTGTGACACGAGTCCCTTTTCCCTCCTTCAAACCTGTAGTAAAGCAGCTGCTCAGCTTTCAGGACGAACCATCGAACCTTCCAGTTGTGAACCACATGACCCTGATGAGAAATATAAAGAAAAAGTTGTTATAAATAAAAGAAAAACTTTACCACAGTGCTGATTAGCTCTGTTTTCTGATTAGTCACAAGGTGTTGATGCATTGGCTACGAATCACAGGTTTACATTAATGCACTGCACCCTCATTCATAGGGACTTAACTAAGAAATATAAAGTATTTATAATAAGCTGTGTTATAAGAACATTTAAGCTGTGCTAATAAGCATTTAAGATGTGTTAATAAACTGTAATAACCTGTGTTAATAAGCATTTAAAATGTTTTAATAAAATTTAATAATGTGTCAACAAGCATTTAAAATGTGTTAATAAGCATTTCAGATGTGTTAATAAGCTGTAATAACCCGTGTTAATAAGCATTTAAGACGTGTTAATAAGCTGTAATAACCCGTGTTAATGAGCATTTAAGACGTGTTAATAAGCTGTAATAACCCGTGTTAATAAGCATTTAAGACGTGTTAATAAGCTGAAATAACCTGTGTTAATGAGCATTTAAGACGTGTTAATAACCTGTAATAACCTGTGTTAATAAGCATTTAAGATGTGTTAATAACCTGTAATAACCTGTGTTAATAAGCATTTAGAATGTGTTAATAAGATGTAATAAGCTGTGTTAATAAGGAAATTGTTTTGTTGCAGTGACATTCTGCAGTCTCCAGTTTCAGAGCTTTGTATCAGTTTAACTTTTTTGTAACTTGTTTTTTTTGTGTTTTCTTTGTAATATAACAGGACGAGGGGTTTTTATGGTCTTGTCAAATTCAAAAGAAAGAAAAATCGAGGCAGGTGAGTGTTCAGTGCCGCTGTGCTGTTAGTGAGAACTAGAACTGACTTTTAGTGGGCATTAAATGTAAACAGCCATTATAAGTGTCATGATTTAATTAAATAAAAACAATTGTTACTTCGATTGAAAGACCTTAAAACAGGGTAAAAAGTGGTTATAGAAAACTTCATATCATCCAGATCACTGAGTATTAAACAGTCAGTGTTTTCCTGTACTGTAATAGCACAACACAGTGTTTACTATACTTTTTACATGACAAGCCGAGAGTCTGCATGTTCCATGAAATATTTATTCTGCTCGAGCTCAGAATTCAGTAAACACTTAGTGAAAGGTAAAGAAAAACATTCAGGATCTCAGGTAAAACATCTTCCACAATATTCAAGTATAGAAATCACGACTTACCCTCTTAACCAAAAAACCTTCTTTCAAGACGGAGTGCTTCTGCGTGTCCATTCCTGCTGATTTCTGCTGTTCTGACAAACCGACAAGTGTTTTTATAGCCAGGAGGAAACTGAGTCATCGTCCCTCCACGCCCCGCACGCCTCAGGGCTCAGATACAACCTCCAGGTAAGGATAAATACAAACACAGGGCAGGAGTGGCAGCAGGAAGTGCTTTCCTAATGGGGTGAAAAATCTGCAGGGTGGATCGAGGATTTAAAGCAGCACACTTCTTACTCTGGAACTCCATATCTTATTTGTCTTTACGCATCAATAAAAAAACACACTTTTGTTTATGATACAGATTTCACCTGAACCTCTCAAGTAAATAATTACCTTATTCAGGTGTGAGATTTACACATGAGATGTTCAGGCACTTCACAGATATGTGGGTTTTAAATTCACACGATTTTTCTTTTTCCATGTGTTAAATGTTACCTTCCCCTCAAGTTATTTTTTTGTCACATCAATTTGAGAACATGCTGCAACACACTTCGGATCACAAATATTTCCACATGACATGAATGTGATTTTGTGTGTGTGTGTGTATAATTCAGTGAACATTCGACATTTTGAATGAAATAATATAACTGAAAGTTGGTCTCATTTATAAGTTTCAATGATTTAAACTCACACAACATGCGTATGTAATGTTCAAGCATGACCTGCACATATGTGGTCTAATAGACCTTTGACTTGTTAGCAATTACATTAATGAGGTGCTCTCTTTTAACTTTCACTTGAGGACAAGTACAAAAATGATTTGCCATCAAATGTCCGCATGTATTTGAAGTACTCTTATTTATTACGGCTATAATGTTTTCTTATTATCATTTTTGTCACAAGACTCAGTTTATGTAAAAAGACTCTAATGTTACTCTCATTAATATCTCAAGTCAAGTCAAGAGGCTTTTATTGTCATTTCTACTATGCACAGTGATACACAGTAAAAACGAGACAACGTTCCTCCAGAGACCTGGTGATACACTAAACTAAACATCTCTCGATATTAATGAGTCAAACACTGGTTAAAAATCTTCTATTCAACTGCTTCAAAAGAATTACGCAAATAAGGTCACTGGTGTTGTGGCAAATTAGAGTCAGCAGTTTCTTCCATCATTTATTTCTCTCAAAATGTTTTTAATCCACGCAAATAAAAAGGAACGACTGAATGCGCAAAATATAGTTGAGTAAAATGTAGGGTTTTTTTTACCCGACTATATTTGAGTATATTTGAGGTGGTCTAGTGGTTAGGATGCGGTGCAGCTCTCACCGCTGCAGCCCGGGTTCGATCCCCGGTCAGGGAACCGACCCCAGCCATTAGGGAGGCACAAGCCAGTGCACTCTTAGTGCCGGTCCCAAGCCTGGATAAATAGGTTGGGTTGCGCTAGGAAGGGCATCCAGCGTAAAGACATGTGCCAAATCGAACATGCGGATCATTGATACGGATGATCCGCTGTGGCGACCCCTAATGGGAGAAGCCGAAAGAAAGATCGAATAGTTCAGTAAAAAGCACGACATTTGCCTTTAAAATGTAGTGCAGTAAAAGTCTCCCCAAATGGAAATAAAGAATGACTTTGTTACCGTCCACTGCTGCACACTGAAAACTTACAACTTTACTCTGATAAACTCTGTTCTGCATTTACAATTACTGCATTCATCATGTATTTTATGGTAGTATTCTACTGTTTATTAAACCATTGCTAAAACAATGCTAATGGTGGTGGACTTTTCACAACTCTGTACATTGAAAGGGATTTTGTTTGTATATGCAGGGTGACGAGACTGAATAAGAAATCAACAGGTTGAAAGACTTTTTAAAAGTTTGTTGAGGAAGACAGGATAGAGGTGCTAGCATCTCCTTCGCGCGTGTTTAGGTTTAGCCTGTGATGTGTGTTTATTTTTCACTATTAGAAATGTACATAATCGACATTAGCTGTTTAAAGTGTTTGCTCTCTGTGGTGGAACAGCCAGTGCTCTTCTAATGTGGGTGAAAAGAAATCAATTAAAATACATGAAAAAAGAAACACACTGGCTCCTGTTTCAAGGAGGGAGAAAAGAGAATTAACTGGGTTTTTTTTTAGCATTTTAAAAAGCTAGCTACCAGCTATACATGATGCTAATTAGCCAGCTATATTTGCTACCTGGCTATATAAGCATCATTTTTTATGAGATTAAACAATTAGAAAAAACTCATTATACTACTATAGGCTACTATACTACATATACTGTAAGCTACATATACTTCAGGGACTTTTAGTCACAATAAAATCCTTAATCCTTATCATGGCTTTGATAAAGTACTTTAATCACTACATTCGGCAGAATAATACATTTTTCAGACACGCGTACATTTACAGACAGACAGACAGCAGAAAATGACGGGACAGACACCTCGCCATTTTTTTATGAGTCACAGTAATTCACACTGAGTCACAGACGTCCCGACGGCCATATCACAATCTGAGTCACAACAGACTGCTTACAGCCGACTCGATGACTATTCAGGGAGAAATTACAAAAGCAAAAACACCATGGTTACCAGTATAACTATCTACATAAACAACCGAAAAAATATTCAACATATTTGAATGGTGTTTCAGGATAATACATCGGATATATATTAAGTCCTGTTGCTGTTGTGGTTAAAATCAGCTGATCTTTTCTTAATTTTTGATAAGAAATGCTTATTCATGTAATTCCTGACATTTTGTAGAGCTTGACTAATGAGTTCAGACATGTGTTCTCAAGACATATGATTATATATATATATATATATATATATATATATATATAAAGCTATTGTAAATTTGTTCTATTTTTTTCGAATGAAAAAATCTTAATTTCACTTCACTAGTGTAGTTTTCTAGGTTAATACCAATTAAATAACTATAAATAACGTCTGTACTACAAACCTTTCTCGTTTCACTACAAAATCATATTTTTTTTTTCATATATTTTTTTTCATATAGACTGTGGTTTTGGCTGCGTTAAAGATATAACGGTTTAAAGTAAATGTAAAT
Source organism: Silurus asotus (assembly GCA_024362625.1). NCBI lineage: Eukaryota > Metazoa > Chordata > Actinopteri > Siluriformes > Siluridae > Silurus > Silurus asotus. The sequence goes on along the minus strand of MU565024.1, from coordinate 6,698,717 downwards.
CCATCGATTGGCGGAGTAAACACGCTGTAGTTTTTATTGCCGCTAGAGGGCGACAAAGAACTGCGATAACATTCACACAGACTTCGTGAACATGAAGACTAAAACATAATTACACATACAAAAATAAATAATTAATTTCTTTCACCTTTTGTATAAGCTACTATTTAAATTATTTGTGTGTGTGTGCGTGTGTGTGTGTGTGTGTGTGTGTGTGTGTGTGTGTGTGTGTGTGTGTGTGTGTGTTGGTGGGGTGGGAGTATCCTTGGTGGGAAATTCAGATCCTGCAAATACAGTGGTGAACCAGGACACAACCCTGATCCTCTTTTGATTAAAAGTACTGTTGGTCAGTCACACACACACACACACACACACACACACACACACACACACACACACACACACACACACACACAAACACACACAGAGCCTATTTATCAGCAAAATCAGAAACCTTTGAAATCTAATTGATTAACGTTACACACATACTTGTGTCTTTGTGTGTGTGTGTGTGTGTGTGTGTGTGTGTGTGTGTGTGTGTGTGTGTGTGTGTGTAAATTTAAGTGAGGTGTGTCTCTAGTAGTAACCATTAACTCTGTTCAAATAGCCTTTACGTCAGTTATATAAAAAAAAAAAAAAAAGCTTCCAGGATGCAGACACACACCATCAAATCACTTCTGTATGAATAACACACCTACACACATTATGATATATGTATGCACACACATACACACGCACACACACTCAAGTGTTTAAAAAAAATAGTTTAAAGTATAAAAGTACATTAAGCGAGTGTATTGAATTTTAACTTAGTATTACGTTTTTTTTGTGTGTATAAAGATTAAGATTAATTAAGATTATTCCTGATTATGGATCAGTGCAATCTGTGCAAAGTATCGGCACCCCTGTCCTGGCCAACAATGGAAAGCTCCACCCCCAGGCCCACCACAAGTTTTGCTTTAGGGGTAAAGAATTATACAAAAAAAAAATTATCTAAATTGCCAGACATGATAGACAATAATTAACATTATGTTTATTTACACACATCAGTACATGACCATTTCTAGAATAATGCTGCACGTTGTTCAAAAACTCTAGCATCGTCCCATATTATTTCCCACAACCCTTTACACACACATCTGATCCAGCAGTAGCAGACGTGATGTCCAGTTTGATAAAATCCAAAAAGTTTGACAAAAATGTCAGTTATATAGCATTAAAGACGTAACAACTATCTAGTGCTGTAGATAAACAGGACATTAGTTTTTGTGCACAATGAAACAGTCATTTAAAGCTAATTTGAGGAAACACAGATTACATATTTTGTTAGAGACGTTACAGTGAAGTGGAACATTTCAGCCTTACAAACAAGTGCTTCTTTGTCCTCTCGCTCTCTCTCTCTTTCACTCTCTCATTCTCCATTCCCCTAAAACAGATTGAATTTTCTTTCAACTCCATCTGTTCATTTAACTACAAAAAAAAGTGTGTCAGCCGTCTGTGACCCAGAAACAAGGGCTCTGGAGTTTTAGGACTCTCTTTGTGAAGCTCTGGCATGGCAGCTCTTTTTCTCAGAAAACAGCACATCATCCCACATCATCAACCTGACAAACATCTAATTCCTCATCACAGCATCAGCTTCATTATCAGCAGGAAACCGATATGAATACTATTTAAATAGTTGTTAGAAATAGAGTTGTGCTCAAGCTCTCTGGCCTCTTTCGGCCAAAATTCAACACTTTAATACACTTTCATGCGTTTGTGGTCGAGTTTCGAAAAAGCAAAAAACATGATATGTACTGAGGCCACACCCACTTTATTACTACTGACGAGCATAACGGCCACACCCTATTCTGAGAAACTCATTGTTAATAATGAACACTGTGCAGATGTCTGGCACTGTCATGTAAATATTTGTGATAATACTTTGTTCTGTAAATCTATACAGCCTTTGTTTAAATAATTGTAGACACAGAATAAAGTACAGTGTTAACCTAAGCAGAAAACTAACACAAAGTATATACAGAATGTACTGTACCTATACAAAGCAGCAAGTAACGAATCTTTCAATAAAAATTGCTAATCAACCGTAAAATTACTAGCATGTTCATGGCACCTATGTATATATATTTATTTATATATATATATATTATTTTAGCGGCACTAATTTTAGTAATTTTATTAATATTTAAATATTTAGCATGCCATTTTTTTAATAATTAAAATTTTCTTCATTAATAGTGATGCCTTCATAATTCTCACATGTACTTTTACAACACAGTGATGTTCTTTCTTCAAATTTCCCAGTGATGGGAAGTCTCAGAACACAAGGTTAGCCATGATACAGCACTGCTGGAGCACAGAGGGTTAAGGGCCTTGCACAGGAGAGTGGCAGCACGGTAATACTTGGACGTTAAAACCTGACCAGTAGCACAAAGCCTTAACCATTGAGCTACCACTTCCCCATCTAAATTGGTGTACAATAGAAATAATAAGCGAATTAAATTCAATAATCAGTCAAATGAAATCACAGTAACTAATCGGCAGTGATATTATTGAAAGCCAATCAACCTGCATTTGAATGCATATATAGAAATTCAAAGAAATTGAAATTTTTATTTATTTTTTTTCATTATTAATGTCAGATTTCCTGTGCAGTTACATTTGTATGTGTCCAGTTTGATAAATTAGGCACAGTTTATAAATATGTGTATGTGTGTGTGTGTGTATGTGTACTGCTCCTGTCCCATGTCCACTGTAGGGTGCACACCCAGTCAACCTGTTTGCCTTTCCTTCTCTCTCTCTCTCTCTTTCTCTCTCTCTCTCAGGAGTGGCTCAGTCTGTGCCATGCCGTAACCACTTTCTCTGGGTGTGTGATGGAGTCGGTCCACTGCTCTACAGCCTCCGGTGACGAGCTATCAAAACCCAGGACGACCTGCACGCAAACAAATGTACACATCCATGTGTTGATTTTGGAGGCAATATAATTTTACACATGCTTTTACACGCATGTATGAACTTTTAGCTCTATGCCATATTGCGTTGTGACGTTGCTACGTGGTGCTCCCCTACAGGTGTTTAATGCGGGCTCATGTCTTACTGATAAGCCTGTAAATGTATAACCTTCTTCAGAGGCTCCTGTGCATTGTCAAATATAAACAGCACTATGATGCTTTAAATGAGACTCTGATTTATATTAGTCATATAAGTCTCCAAAAGAATGTGAATGCCAAGTTAAAGCTTTAATTGACATTACACATGCTGGTATCGAACAAAGAAAAACTTTGAATCTTTAAGGTGAAGAAGTTTATTTAACTATAATGGAATTATTGAGTCTCCAGTGTCAGGATTTTGGGACATGGAGGTTGTAAATTTTTGATGATTTGCATAAAAACTTGTGACAATACAGAAGCTTTAATATTAACATCATAACAAGACCCTGGGTTTTATTTCTTGCATTTTTTGTGCATTTCTTCAATGCATTACGGTTTTCTTGAGGAGTTCTACAGAAAAGAAAATGCAAATGTATAAATGGTTCATGAAAAAAGCTTAACACATTTTTTGAACTGTTTTGGGTACCCATCCTCACGATGTGCAAGTTTTCTTTAAAAGTCCTTTTTTTTATGTCCCTGTGACAGTATATGTGAATCATTTTCCTTTCCTCTGTCAGCCATTGTGAAATAAAAAAAGGGCTATTAAATACAAAAGAAGCCCTGACTAGTGTACTCTCTCCGACCATCCAATCAAAGGAGGTGAAAATGCTGATGTTATTGTACGCCTGCTGGATGGCTCCAGTTTTACCAACTTGCAATCTGATTGGTTAAAGCATCTTCAAGCAACATGTACTTTATTCTACAGACATCCACATTGCTGATTTTGAAGGCAGATCCCTTTGATCTTTGCAACATGTGACCTGATGGCCAAAAACTGATTGGAAAAAAACTCTAATATAAAGATGCACTTCTTAAAGCTGCGCTACCAAGAGATTGAAATCAAACTATGAAGCTATGAAATAAAGAGAATAGAATATTGGGAATAATTTAATATATATTCATGGAAAAAAAATATTAAAACATAAGTCAGTGATTCTGATAACTGATTCTGTGTAAGGCCAGCAGTTAAGATGTTGTTGGCCCTGATTGCTCCCCACTAATATAGTTTTTAATTTATATATTATAGTTATTAATTCAAAAAAAGGCAATTTGCTGTTGTATTAAAGGAACAAATCACTCCGGGATGTGCCTTACTAAGAAAGTAATCAACTTCAGGGTGGCACCAGGAATTCAGATCAATATGAAGTGTTTTATTTACTAGTAAACAAAAAAAACATATAAACAGCAACCAATTAACATTTCATAAATCCCCCCCTTCTTTATACAGTGTATACACAAACTCTGTCCAATGCTAATCGTTGTTTAATGTGTCTGAGATTGGACCACACACACCTGTCCCAGCAGGTATTTCCTGCGTATAGATCCACGGCTGTAGAGTTTGACGAACAGCTGGATGTTGTAGTCCTGACTGGTGACTGGCAGGAGCACTAAATCCGCCCACTGCACCTGCCCTCCAGAGGCCTTCAACAGCTTTGTCTTCCTCTTTATTATAAAGCGTCCGTCGCTGAACATCTCGACTTTTACAAAGAAACCTGAAAAGCGAATGAAGGCGATATATTGCACTAATAACACCTTCATGCAAAGCTGAAAATGATTAACTATTTATCATACTATCAACTGATCATGTCAGTAGAACTCTAGAGTAGACTCGTTTGGAGATGTGCCTCACTGTGTCTGAGGAGCGAGGATGATGATGGTAGGTTTTGAGCAGTGAGAATCTGGAGCTGGATTCGGCTGCTGACTGGCTGAAAACAGGTGGACAACTGGAGCTCAGCGTGACAAACCTACACAAAGAGTCAAAGAATCATTTTAAACAACAACATGTTCTCTTTTCCTGCTCTGCTTATTTTTGGTCATACTTGTATATGAGCTCTAAAGTACTTCTGAACATGTAAGGGCAGGAATGCAAGCCCCCCGGGACTGTAACATACGCTGCTGTAAGTGCATGGGAATGTGCGAGGGATGGCAATGGCATGATTAGATAGACTCACATGCGTCTTGCAGGGTGGACTCAGGTCCAACCAGTGCTCAGTCTCCTCCGGTACAAGCGTCCGGAGAGATAACACACATTCACCCTGCATGTGCTTGCGGGGTGTGTGTGTCTGCAGTCGCAGCACCAGTGCACAAGCACGCAGCTGCTCCAGACTTAGAGTGAATACGAATGTCTCCATAAAGACTACGTCCTGAAACAAAGACAGAGAATATATGCAGTTTACATGCATTTAAATGCAGCGTGTGCATATGTTTCTTTTAATTTCCAAAATTCAGTTTGATCTTGTTCATATTTGTGTTTTGTTTAAAAAAAAAATGCTAGGACAGTTTTAAAATGATTTTACTGTGGTATAACTGAAATAAAACACTTGCTGTTATTGGAAACTAACCAACTTCTCTGTGGTGTTATTAACTCAGTTTCATTCTTCCTTACATACTGACTACAAAACAAAATGGTGTGGAGTTTTCCTTGAGCTGTTTGCTGTTTCCTTGTGTGTTCTGGGGGGCAGTGGGTGTGTGAGTGTGTGTGTGTGTGTGTGTGTGTGTGTGTGTGTGTGTGTGTGTGTGTGTGTGTGTGTGTGTGTGTGTTGTGTCTCACTGGTGTTGCCTCTTTTACTGAAGTTTTAAACTGCACAGGTTTTGCCATGGTGATAACCCCTTTAAAACCAACCCTCTGCTGTTCGCCACCTTCTGAGTACACAGACAGATCTTTACACTGAAACAGACAGAGAGAGAGAGAGAGAGAGAGAGAGAGAGAGAGAGAGAGAGAGAGAGAGAGAGAGAGAGATCCGGTATCACAGTGAGCCCTTAAGAATGCTCCTTAAAAAAACAAATTGCTTGACGGACAAAAAAAAGTGTGCAGATTCAACACAAACTATTAAAATGATAAATAATCTTCTCTAAACACTAACAAAGACACTTTAATAAAAAGACATTTTTTAAAAGTAAAAAAACATTAAAAATATTTATAAAAGCGAGCAAATTGTTGTAGGAATTGTAAACATGCAGAGCATGAATCAGGTTAAAGGAATGATGCAAGATAAAAAAAAAAGAAAAAAAAAAAAAATAAGAGAGAGCAGGAAAAGGGGTCACGTAAAAGAGAAACTGTGACTAGACAGAAATGAGGAAGCAAAAGAATGGGCAAAAAATAATGATGAAAAAAACATGTAAGAAAAGAAAAAGAAAAAGACAAAAATGAAAAGTAAAGGGAGAGGGATGGGAGATGGGGATGAAAAATTGTGCCAAACCGTGGCACAATGGGGCGGGGGGGCAAATAAAAGCTGTTTATGTAGGGAGGGAAAGCCACTAAGAAGCGGAATAAAATACAAAAGAAATAAAAGTGAGAGTAAAAAAACTGATAACCAAAAAGGACACAAGAGATACAGAAAAGGAGAGAGAGCGAGAGAGAGAGAGAGAGAGAGAGAGAGAGAGAGAAGCAAAGCAACCAATAAGAGGAATAAACCGTTAGAGCAAGACAATGTAAAAGCTGTAGGAAAAATAGGTGAGAAAGTAAAAACATTAAAAAAAATAAAAGTGAAGAGAGAAAAAGAAATAATTAACACACACAGAGAGAGAGAGAAAGAGAGAGAGAGAGAGAAATAAAGAGAGAGAGAGAGAGAGAAAGAAAGAAAGAGAGAGAGAGAGAGAGAGAGAGAGAGAGAGAGAGAGAAAGAAAGAGAGAGAGAGAGAGAGAGAGAGAGAAAGAAAGAGAGAGAGAAAGGTCAAAGAAAGGAAAAGCTGAAAGTGGTGATTGTGTTTGATTATGTGTATGAGACAGAGGGTGCATTGAGGAGGATGAGAGCAGACACAAAGTCCCAGTGTGTGAGTATGTGAGTGTGTGTGTAAGTGAGATGCAGTGGCTCCTTAGCCGTAATCGTACCTGCACCAGCGTGATCCACACCTGTTCCACCGCCTCCTGGTAGCTTAAACGCACACACACCTTCCCTAAATCCCGCTCTCGCTCATCACTCGACACTGTGCTGGATTCTGAAAAGAAACAAGGTCTTTGTTTGTGAAAAATTCAATATAATTCCATTTTAAAAACAAAACAAACTTAAAAAGCAAAGATTTGATTTGATGAATAACCTTCAATAAACCACTATATTCTTTGACATGGAGCTTTAATATTGAATGTCTTGGGGGTTAAACTGGTTTCAGGTGAACACTCTGTGGTTTTAAACAGTCAAACATACTTATATGTAGTTTGAAATTTGTTTCTATTGTGAATAGTTACCAATGCTACGGTTGCTCCCAAAGGAATCCCGAATGGAAGACGTGCTGCTCGGGACACTGTTCACTGAGTCATAGCGCTGTAACACACACACACACACACACACACACACACACACACACACACACACACACACACACAGCTAATGAAGAATGATGAAGCTTGTTCAGTTGTGTGTTAAGTTGTCCTGACTTTATACTACTTGACATTTTAGATCAAGTTTTCAGGCTTAGCTGCAGTTATGTAAGATCATTACCTACATGCAAATTGCACAAAATGACTTTCAAATAAATATGACCCTGTTTTGCCTGATGGAAGTCACTGAAGGTTTATTTTTTTGGTGCTTAGTGTAAATCAGTTCACCAGTTGCTCTCTAAAAAAACGGTTTCCTTGCTTAAAGAAAGGACTCAAATTCATACTGGAACCACATTCTGCAATTCACACTCAATCTATGCAGATGTTGCATTTGGACTAAAATTCCCTGTTGTCAAATATCCTCTCTAACTAATGACTTGTTAAAAAGCTGACTCAATATTACTTAAATATCTCAGGTGAGAAGCGAGACCTCGCCCAGTGCACCTGGCTTTGTAAAAGTCACGTCAAGTCAACGTGATCTGACACTGCCTTCGTAACAATCACAGCTAAATTTGGCTGGCCGATGGGTAAAAATGTGGAATCTATTTGTGGAATCTCGTTCTGTCCAAGAAAGAAAAGCTTTAATAAAAGCTTCAATATTTATTGTACTAATTATATTGAAGCAAAGTATACATGACCAGCTCACACATCACTTAGGGAAGAGAAAAGGAACTTCAGAATCTAATCAGAAAAGCTGAATATCAATTTGGAAAATAATTTAGCAAGTATTAGAAAATTACTTTATGGTCAGCGAGGTCAATTTAACAGCTGTTTCACAAATCCTGTGGATTATATTGTCTGAGAAGTAGAATAGATTTAACCATGCATTCCTATGAAATTATCACATTTTATTCAAATGTATTTGTAAAGCAGTTTTCATTAGTCATTGTCCCAAAGCAGATTTACAGAATTGCAAATATAAATTTTAACATCATAAATGAATCCCTATGAGTTTATCCCCAACGAGTGAGTCGAAGACGACAGCAGCAAGGAAACAATCGATGAGACGGTAAGTGGAAAAAACCTTAGCTGCAACAGCACTCAAAAGGGAACCCAAAAGAATATAAAAATGATTTTGTCATTATTAATCCATCAAAGATAACATTTATACATAGGTTTATGGGAAGAAGATTTTCAGAACGTTTTGTAAATCATAGGTTTATAACCATCTAATTTCTCTGCAGTTTATTTTATTTCAATAATAAATTAATATATATATTCAGTTCTACTGTGTGCATTATGAAGTCCCAGTGATGATAGTCTCAATAAAAGACTACATACCAATATATAATTATGTTTATGTTATAATCTTTAATAGACTCACTATAATTTATCTAGACTTTAAAAAGAGTGCACTTCAATAATAAATAAACAAAAAAAATGACTATTAAAGAATTAATGTTTATTCCTGAAACTAAGCAATTGTGCAGGATTTTGTTAGTTGACAGGACTGTTAGTTTAGGTTTAGATAGGTGGAGGTTTGCAGGAGCGTGTGTCACATTGACCTCACCTGAATGTGGCTGTGAGGACTTGACAGATCCAACATGGATGCGCTGAGTTTTTGCTTCACGCTCTGCTCGAACGCTGAGAAAGAAACAGATCTAAAGTTTCATCGTACAGCTGCGCGATGGATTATGAATTCATTATTAAAAAGAATTCATTTAAAATCAATGTATATATAGTAAAGCAATTTCTTTATCATAAAGAATCCTGATATTTTTTCCACACACTAATGTTAGAGATTTTGTTTAAACATGATTGAGTCTGCAGAATCAGTGCAACACATACACACCAAGAACAATAGCAGGTTTAACGTTTGAGGTTCAGAGCAAAGCCCTGCCTTTGTATATGTAAAGGAATGTCTATAAAGACTAAAGGTAATAAAGAAAGACAAATATTTGCAGAATGTGGTGTTCCGGAAAAATTGCCACGAGAACACCAAATATTTATGGCATCTCTGTGCGAAAAAAAAAGGTTATTTTACGGTAAGCTCTAAAGTGATGAGATATAAAACAGCACCATAAGGAAATAATAAATGATTTCTCAGTGGAGTGGTTAATTTAGTGGCATCGCAACACGTTCACTTAATAAACCTGTTCACTAAAGAATTAATCAGAGTGACTCAATACATAAATGTGCATCTAGCTGGATATATTTAAAGTCTATTATAATAAATTAGTTCACAGAAATGTTAAGCGTAAGAAGAGTTAATAAATAATTAAAGGCAATAAACAAAAAGAAATATTAATTATTAAAAGAATATGAAACCTAAAATAAACAAATAGTAAATGCTTGTAAAATATTAAACAATACATTATCATATGATTAATTATTATATTCAAAAGCGTATAATTAGGATTCTTGTACAACATGTACAAGCAAATATACCATATTTTTCGCACTATAAGCCGCTACTTTTTTACCACGTTTTAAACAAAGGCTTAAACAACGAAGCGGCTTGTTTTTTTTTTTTCCTGGGTTTTTCCCGGTTTCACAAACTTTAAACCAAAAAACTGAGCGACATAAAATTAGACCAATTAAATTTCCGAACGGAAACAAAAAAAACGCACCTCACCTGTGTTCTGAGCTGCATGGCATCGGGAGAAAAAAAGTTTTTTTTAAACGCACGACGATGACAAAAGATAAACTCCCGAGAGAAATAGTTGTGAAAGGAAGGAGGAAGACAGTGAACAATGACTTTCTTGGTAGGCTACTGTTTAAAAACAAGCCGTTGTAGTGCGTTGAGTCTGGGTAAATGGGAGAGCTCGCTAACTCCAGTTGCAACAGAAATCATATAAGCACAGACAGGTTTCCAAAACTCGTGCTTTTTTTATTATTCTTGGCAACAGTCAAAAAAACTAGAAATGAGCATCAAAATAATAAGGACATATTCCTCGGTCTTGCACACATGCAGTAATAGTGGAAAAATGCGGCGGCAGGCTATTCCCAAAATACCGCTATGCTCCTAAAGGAGCCACAACATATTTCACCCATTACACCGTGTAACAGACACTGTATTTCGTTAAAGCCTGTGTAAAGTTCATTAGTTTCAGTGTAGACAGGCTTATAGACAGGTTCGGCTTATTTATGTTCAAAATAAAAATCTTTGTCAAATTCAGTGGGTGCGCCTTATATATGGGTGCGCTTTATAGTCAGGAAATTACGGTAATCATAATAAAGATATATATAGAAAATTAAATAGTAAACAGATAATACAACTCAACATTTCTTTAAATCTCTGTCTGTGTATGAAATGTTATAGCATTTCTGCATGAAGGATGATGAGTTTATCAAGAGAAACATTAACAGCACTGCAGATGCCCCCACCTGATGCCTGTCCACCTTTTAGCGGGGGTCGCCTCACAGCCCTTGGGGATACGTAGCTGATCACATGACTCGGGTTAAAGGGGGAAGTGGGGTCGTATGTGAATTGGCCCGCAGATGATAGCTCCACCTTCCTCTCAGCATACGTGGCTCTTGCTGAACCTGTTCCAGTACACTCACATGTATAAATAATGAAATTGCTCAGCATTGGATAATTTTAAGTTGTATGTCTAATAAATACTTAACAAAGTCTGTGTTAAGTTACAAATATTAAAATATCACTCAATTAAATGTTTGAAGTTCGTTTCGTTTTCTTTCAAATTAAAACAATGCCTTCTGAGAAAGTTCCCTTTCCGAGGTCTAGAGTGATGTTGACTCAGTCCCTTGAACTGCCTTGGCTTTATATAACAAATCTGGAACATTTTATTCTAATGTTTTGGGGAATTCCCTGAGGGAAAGGATGAAGACAAACGGGACCAATGCTGGAACACAGCCATGAACTTCCTCTTACTGTATGTCTCATAAGGCAGCTGTGTTTGTTCATCTGTTTTAAGTTTCTGGACTCTGGACCCTTATGATGCCTTGTTACATCACCTACTCCTTCTCTGTGATAATAGGGAGTGAAACATTTGGGGACATGTTGTTATGGGTAATTAATCTCTGTGAACGGACATTGCGTTAAAGAAGAGTTATGGTAATTTTTTTTATTCCCCTTCCTTTACCACAGCAATTTGTTCTCTCGTCAGCTTTTTTCTCTCTCTTAAATGTTATAACTCAAAATGCATCTTGTTATATTATTAAGAATAAAGTACAAACTTGTACTCAGTAAAATTATGGCTTTATATCTTAAACAACAGACAACAGGAAATATTTTACACTTTCATCATTAAGACTGAATTCATGATTATGCAAGTTGTAATTCTTTTCTAAGGAATGCTGATTGATGAAATTTTGCAGAAAACCCGATTAGCTTTTCTGTTCTCTGACACAAGAACACTCTCCTATCATACTCTCTTCTTCTGTTTTTCTGTAAGTCCTTTCTGTTTCTTATTAAGACAGAATTTTACAGTTCATCACCCATATTAATTTGAATTACAGCTTAAATCAAGCTTCAAGACTGTATCATTTATTCAAATGAAAGTTTGGTGAACTCACCTTGTAGTCCAGCCTGATAGCTAGAGTATTGCATCCCTTGCGGCTGTACATAAGAAGATCTGTACGAAGGAAGTACGAAGGGTATTTCTTTGCCATCGGGAGGCAGTTTGGAGAGAAGATAATCCTCCGAGACACCAAACGTAGTTTTCTTTACTTCTGCCTCTGGCAGCGATGCGAAGGGTCGAACTGTAATGACTACACAGGACACATTTCCCTTACATACTGTATACTGCTGAAAGAATACATGCATCTACAGGGTTGCATGAGTCTAATCTTCAACACATCCATCTCATCTGAAGAAAACCAAACAAAACCCTTGTCTTTTTTTTAAGCTACAATAACTATGTTTCATGTTGTGTGCTATATAATCAAAGTACATGAATCTGGTCAAAAAATTGTTTGATGCAAGGCTTGTAGCATAAGTCACAACATATAAACACACACACAGACAGGAAACACATTATGAGAGAACTTTTATTTTTTCCAAAAATCAAAGTTGCTGTGTACATTCATGCCGGTTTAGATCTTACTTGAAATCCCACTACCATTTTTAGTTCCAGAGGAGATTCTTTAGAAGTTTGTGACCCACAGGGTTTGGCTTTAGGGACATTTTTTATTCACCTCTTATGTGATTTGCCAAAAAATTGTGCTGAGGAATGCCAGCTTTAAAAATAAATAAAACATAGAATCATTTCATGTTTAACCTGGGCTATTAATATTTAATTAAATTAGTTGCATGACTTTTTTGTGATGGCATATATATTTATAGTTAATGCATTAGAGAATACATAACAGATTATTTTATTTATGTGACTTATATAAGCAAACCCTATTATTATTATTATTATTATTATTATTATTATTATTATTATTATTAGACACATTCTTTAACTTACTCTGTGGTTCTGGTTCTTTCTCCCTCACCAGAAAAATCTTGCAGCAGTTTTTAATACATTCCATGGCCATAATAAAGCCTTGATGATAATCCTCACGATGGTTCTTCACAGTAATGTCCCGCAGAGCAATGCAGAACCCACCAGAAACAATTAAGAAGCGTGTCTAAAAACTCCTCGCACCTTCTTCCGAGCAAACGCGGCGAAGTATAAAGCGTTAGTTAGCAAACTTTTTCGGAATTAGTAGCTCGTCTAACATCGCTTTTCGCCATTTCTGTCCTAAAGCGGAGAGTTCATTATGTGTAATGGAACGGGGAACGCGCATCGTTTCGTCGCGCGCTGCTGCTACTGCTGCTCGCTGAGTGGCGCGCGTGCACGTTGGACGCCCATTTGCAACAGGTGGAACTAAGAAGAAAAAAAAACATTCTACCTGAAGTTCTCCGGGTCCTAATGCACTTCCTCTGCATCATCGTCATCATCATCATCATCATCATCATCATCGTCATCATCAAATTACTTATCAAGTCCATAATCAACAACTTAATCATGATGATCATCAATATCATGATCATCAACATTCTCGTCATCATCATCATCAAATTCATCATCATCATCATCATCATCATCAAACTAATCTAATCTAATCGATATCATGATTATCAACATCATGGTCATCATCTATATCATTTTCATGATCATCATCAAACTCATCATGATCATCAATATAATTATCATCATCAAATTCATCATCCTGGTCATCAATATCATGATCATTTAATGATGATCGTCAAATTCATCAGCAGCTACATCTCTCTCTCTCTCTCTCTCTCTCTCTCTCTCTCTCTCCTCTCTCTCTCACACACACACACACACACACACACACACACACACACACACACACACACACACACACACTAAAGGGCATTAATAAAAAGTTACTTTTTAAATAGCAAAAATGCTATCAACTGTGTTCAATGTTTTTTTTTTATAATTCTTTTAAATGCCGACTTTAATGAACTATAAATGAAAATCTATACAAATAGCTTCATTTTTATTTCAAATTTTCAGAATATAATAAATGCTGTAAAATAAGTCTATAAATGTACAAAAGTTTTATATGTTTTAAATGATTATTTTAGCTTTTTTTGTATTCATTAAGGTATTTATTTTTACAAACTTGATCTAAACCAGCTTTAAAGAAATCTGGACCCTTACAAAGAAAGTTGTAAGAGGCAGTAGAAGGGGAACCTCCCTAAAGGAATGAATAAGAATGTACCCAAACCTTTTCTTCTACTGAGCACATGAGAGTGGACAATGTGTGCAAAGGCATACGTCTTATCAGCTACAGATCAGGGTCTGATTTCAGGATTCTGAATTACCTAAAGTCTAATTGGATCACATAAAATCCCACATGGTTTCAGGTCATCATGTTTATCTTTATTCACCTGACCAGGCTCTCAATTTATACAAATAAAAAAAAAAAACACCAAAAGACAACAGATAATCCAGAGGACACATGGCATGACAGAGAGAGGAAATACACACAAACGTTATGGAAGTTTCATGTATTTGCTTTCACAGTTTTTATGATTCAGAGACAGCTGCTGTGGCAGAAAAGAAAGAAAAACTGTTTAAGAAGATGGGAACAGTCTAAACCGGTTGTGTTATTTCTGGAAATGATCCCTAAAGAAAAAGAAAGACCCAAAAAAACAAAGGAAAAAGCCATAAATATTGTTCTGACTGGATGTGTAAGAGTGAAAGTAAACAAAACAGGGGCAGCCGTTTTTAATTCCTCTAACAAGGTGCAGAATTTATAAAACACCTCTTTGGTGCGAAATATCAGTCCTATTACAGATTTCAAAAATGATCTAAAAGGATGTTCATGATGGCAAAACAGTAACAAAAAAAAAAAAAAAAAAAAAAAAAAAAATTAGCCGACATAAAAGAGCAAAACATTAGCCGACATGAACAAACACAGCTGCCTGATGGATAATGTGGGCACAGGAAGTCCATGATGGAACAGAGGAAAGATCAGAAGTCATGTGAAGAGTCTCAGAAAGGATGTTCAGAGACAAATATTGTAAGCCGGATGATGGAACTGCCACGGAAGTTGATGACATTGTTGACCGTAACCATTTCCAGGTCCAGGACAACTGTCCTCGGTCCTCTGATGGGACGAGCCAGGACCAGCGTAGCACTGACATTGCTGGTTTGCTGTTGAAATGGAAGAGAAACAGCACACGTGTATAAATTATTGCCTGGTGCTGTTGATAAAATGTGACCTATACCACTGGAACACACAAACCTGTAAGAAGGAAAGCTGTGCTATTACTTAAACGAGCTTAGAGCGCCCTCTACTGGCCACACACGAGTCACAAAACCAGCACTATGGACCTCAGTACCAGAGACATTTATGGAATTATACCATACTGTATTTAGGAGTGTAAAACACCTGAGTAACTGTACTTCGTTATTGTACTAAGACACTATTTTGAAAGCACATTTCCGCAAACTTCTCAAATCCATAAGATTGCATTGTTTATTAAATCAGGAGAAGATTTCTTAATAAATATTAAATGCTTGGCTAAGGTGAATATTATCTTACAAAAAAGGATTTTTAGAACCTTATATTCATCTTAAATATTCTCTTTCCTCATATTTCCTTAGCTCACCCCCATTTCCACTCACCCGCATGTAAAACTCCCGACCCTCATTGCCAGATTTGATCTGGAAGATGTAAAAAGCCCCTGGGTAGCGTGTAGTAGCCTGCATTTGAAAAATATCAGCAGGGACACTGCGTCCAGAGGACAGGTCCATGTGGCGGTATAGGATAGTGAAAGGCCTGTCTCGGCACGCTGGGTTCTCCGCCGAACACATACACTGACTGAGAGAGAGACAGACAGACATGGAGTAATTATTTTATTTGAACAGGACCAATGTGATGTTTATGTAGTGGATTTAAAGACTGCGTGACTCACTTGTCACTGAGCTCTATGTATGGCGGTTCACATACGAGGGGGTCCAGGCATGTGTACCCTCCCTGGAAATTGAAACACACTTGTGCTGTTGTACACGTGTTGTTACCAGACTCACATTCATTGAGGTCTTCAAAATCAAACACACAACAGTTAGTCAGGGGTCAGCAAGGGCAACACTGATCATAGTTTATCATCATCATCGTCGTCATCATCATCAATATCAGTATCGTCATGATCATCAGTATCAGCATCAAAATCATCGATTAAATATAAATAAAAAACAATAGATATTGAAATTATTAGTGAACAGATATGGATTCACCTCCTGTTCTATTAAACTAGTCTGCTCATCACCCTAAAACACCACCCACAAGTAAAGCATGATGGTCACAGCGTCATGTTGAGTGTTATCTATGTTTTGCTACACAGTAGCACTTCATAGTTCTCTAACACACTCTTTGTGTATTTATATTATGATCACGTGACATTTTTAAAGCATGTCGACTCAATTAAGTATTTGACTTTGGATGGCAATCTAATTGAACAAATGTTAAGAAAATTATAATCAATACTTTAATGCAATATCGTATTTGTTTATTCAGCAGCTTTAGTTGATTCATGATGTAAAATAACAGTGATATCCCTTACCTTCGCAGCTCCGGCCATCCTCGAAGACGTAGTAACCGGGCGGACAAGTGCACGCGAACGAGCCAGGAGTGTTTACACATGTGTGCTGGCATAGGAAGTCTGAGAAACTGCATTCATCCACATCTGAAAAATAGAGGAGAAAGCATCAGAAACCCATTCGCACAAACACACACAATTACACACAAACACACAAATTGTAACAATTGATCTACTCAGTTGCTTTCCTTCTCTAACTCTCTTTCCTTTCTAAGATCTCTCACCATGCTCCTGCCCTGTCACTTTTTAATCTTTCAATAATTATTTCTCATCTATTTATTTATTATTTCTCATCTTACCTGTTAAAGACCTGCAATTCTAAAATTTTTTTCTTCCCTTATTGTATTTATACATTGTACTGTGTATATACTGTATATTATAATATGTGTATTCTTTTTATATATTTGGATTTATTATTTTTATTTTTTTTTCCTTATCTTATCTTATCTTATCTTATCTTGTCTTGTCTTGTCTTGTCTATCTTTTTTATTAATTCTCCTCTTTTTCCTTTTGCTTCCTTTGCCCTGCTTTTCACCGCTTCCTCCTCTGTTCACCGATGCAGGTAGTTCCGTCAGAGCCGAGCTCGAAGCCTTCGTCACAGTTGCACATGAATGAGCCATATGAGTTCAGACATCCGTGAGTGCAGGGTTCAGTCCTACACTCGTCTATATCTGCAGACACAAATTTTGATAATCATGAAGAGTTTAAAAATGTTCAATTTTAGGTCAAATCTTAATCATTTTTATTTGGCAAAACATATATAGGCGTTAAGGCGAGTTACTGTCGTACAGGTTAATGTTACTGAAGTTTTAATTTACTGGGGTCAAGTTTAGGCTTATAGAGCAGTTACATTACTAATGTAAAGGTTACATTTATTAAAGTAAAGGTTACTGAGGTAAAAGTAGGAGTTATTAAGGTAAAGGTGTAGGTTACTGATGTAAAAGTTAATGTTACATAGGTTGGAATTACTAAAGTAAAATTAGTGTTATAGAGGCATTGGTTAATGCTAATAAGAGAGGGGTTAGAATTACTGAGATAAAGGTTAATTTCACTAAGGTAAAAATAAGGTTACTGAGGTAAACATTAAGGTTAATGAAGTAAAAGGTAAGGCTCCTTATTTTAAGCTTAAGGCTAATAAGTTTGATGTCCTATTTAAAGGTTATTGGTGTTTAGATTAGAGATTTAGAAAAGGCAGATGTAGAGACAGAGTAGTATGGAAATGGATGATCTTAAAGGATCTTAATGAAGGGGATGAAGAGGATTAGAGTTAAGTGTGGGTGTAGCATTATCTAAGTACAAAAATACCCCAAAAAAATGCAATGGAAAAGACTATTTGCGAGAGGAAGAAGACAGTGCATCTACCTTCACAGGTTCTGCTGTCAGAATTTAGGTTGAATCCCGGGTTGCAGGAGCAGGAATAAGAGCCTGGCAAATTAGCACACAGCTGCTGGCAGTAACCGTAGCGGCATTCATCAATATCTAAAGTTTTGGTAGGAGGAAGCCGAGAATTCAGACACGTGAAATACAGAGGTGATGTAATATACTGTAGCATTAAGGCAGTGCTAGAGTTAATAAAACTATAAAATGGTTTGTTATGAAATACTTTTTTCTAGGAAACTGCTATTTCCTTTGTTTAGTTTGTTAGGAAATCTTTATTTGTTTAGTTTTGTGCTGCATGGTGTAAATGTTCACCAGATGAAGTATGAGACTTCAAACAAACAGAAATCTGGGCACTAATCCACAGAGCAAAGTCCATTTGGAGTTTATTTTTTGTTTTTTTCTTTCAGTCCACACATCCTTCATAGAAAATGCTGCAAAAAATAGAAATAGCCTCCACAATGATCTGGTAAGAAATTGACTCTCCAGGTTCAGGCACTTACCCTGGCACTGTCCAGCCACCAGCCAAAAACCCTCGGTGCAGGAGCAGGAGTAACCCCCCATTGTGTTTATACACACCTGTGTGGGATTACATTGATGAGACTGTGCTTCACACTCATCAATGTCTGAAAAAGAAACAAAAAGAGCTTCAGTATATATCCTTGACATGTTGATCATTTACTTGGCATCGATACTGTAATGGCTAGAAAAAAATATACATAGAAAGATGGACATGTCTAAGTGAGCTCCAAGAACTCACAAGTTTCTGTGAAGCACAACTAGGGTTTATTTAGTTAGATTTTATTACAATGGTAGAAATCAAAACAGCTTTATAGTTATTAGTCTACTTGACTAGTTATTTGAAATGAATGGGTTTAATTCAGACATCAAAAACTTTAAGAATGTATTCTGTTCAGGTTTTAAAAGCACTACAGCATCAATAGTTGGATTATCCTCAAAATCTAAATTTACATTTTGTAATAGAGGTTAACTGTTAATGTCTTTGGCAGCTAAAAGTTTGTGAAATTCTTTATTTTAAAAGTCACAGTGAAAAACAGCTATGTACATGAATGTTCCGAGACCTATTGTACCAACACAGAGACCACATCCCTCTTTATGTCTATACCCCAATTCCCCACACATTAATATATCTTAAACACACGCAGCTGGTATTCATAAGCTCCACAAACTGAAATGGGAGTCTACACATTCTCATATATGTCCTTATGTGGGCATTACAAACCCCTGAAACAACCTGAAACTACATATTTGGTTCTCAGACAGTGAAGTCACTTCTTTTAAAAAAAGAAATCTAAAGAAGGGGTGAAATTGTTTCTGATGTTTGTTCAGGCACTGGTGGTGGTTGATAACGGACGGGTTCGAGAGACCTGGTTCCAATGCCAGGACATCAGACTGAGTTCCAGCACCTGCTTGCACTTAAGAGCAAGTCAGGGTTAGAAGATGCTGGGCTCAGCATGTGGGCTGCATGTGTCCCATAGAAAGGATGAAAAAGAAGATGTCCATTTATTGTGTACTTATATGGACAAAGACATTCTGACAAAGTGGGAAGTCTAGCGGACATGGGGGGGTGTGGGAGTGTGTGCAGAGAGGGTCAGATAAGGGAATATGGGCCAATTTTGTGCACACAGATTAGGACCTAGTCTAGACCTAAAAGAAGTCATAGTGGAATGTATAGTCAGTGGCTTTAATTTATGGTTCAGTGCATTACTATTTATGGCAACATGAGCAAACATATTCATGCCAGAGACTAAAATAATATTTTTCCCCAGACATGTTTTATTTTGCTAAAATTAAGATGTTAAAAAAAAAGATTAGCGTGTAAAGGAAGAATGAAGAGAATTTCTTCGACAATACAGCAATCTTTATAGTTTTTTCTATTATAAGGGTCTGCTTAGTCAAGCAACACGTTTCCGAAGTATACTCAAGCTAGACTATACAGTTTTAATAGGACATAATATAGACAGCAGGAGTCATTGTGCAGAGCTTAGATAAGTGTTAACACACATTTAAATGGGTCTAGTGTATTCATTAATGAGGTGAACATAACAAGAATCTGACAACACATGGTCCCCGCAAAACCAATCTAAATATGAAAGTACTGTTCAGTCATCCTGCTTACAAAGAGGCACGTGTAGGTCAGACAAATATAACCTAACATTTATAATGAAATACCACAAATGTCTTTTCTGAGCTCACATCATTATCAGTTTTATCAGTTTGGACACACCTTCTCATTCTAAGAATTTTCTTTATTTTTATGACTATGAACATTGTAGAGTCACACTGAAGGCATCAAGGGCTATTTGACTAAGAAGGAGAGTAATGGGGTGCTGCGCCACAGTCACCTGACCTGAACCCAATCGAGATGGTTTAAGGGTGAGCTGGACCGCAGAGTGAAGGCAAAAGGGCCAACAAGTGCCAAGCATCTCTCGGGGAACTCCTTCAAGACTGTTGGAAGACCATTTCAGGTGACTACCTCTTGAAGCTCATCAAGAGAATATCAAGAGTGTGCAAAGCAGTGATCTAAGCAAAAGGTGGCTACTTTAAAAGAGCTAGCATATGAAAATTTTCAATTGTTTCACATTTTTTTATGTATATAATTCCATATATAATTCCACATGTGTTAATTCATAGTTTTGATGCCTTCAGTGTGAATCTACAATTTTCATAGTCATGAAAATAAAGGAAAAAAATATATATATATATATATTCAGTAGAAAAGGGGAAAAAGATGAAAAGGAAGAAAACCTGACATAGTGCAGCCAAATCTTAGAAGCATTAAGTTGCCATGATTTACAAGCTTTAGTTGTATTATTTTTAACTGGTAAGTGGGTTTGGAAAAAATCCCAATGAGCTCATGCAAATTGCCAAATGAGAGAATCCAGTTACAAACTGACAAACTGGTTATAAATGAAATGAAAACAGGAGAAACAGGAGAAACATACTTTGGATTAAATGAAATGGTAGTAATCATGAATGAGTCATGTCTGCATCATTAGGAAACACTACATACAAAATCACAAACATTACAATAACACCATCATGACACATGGATTTAACATGAATGTTAATGTAGCTTATTAAATGTGAAATGACCTACTGCGCTCCTCTCACACCTCATTATTAACAAATGTGAGGCAGAAATAAGTAAAGACAGACTCTTGCTATGATTAGTTCAGCTTTTGAGAACATGCAGCAAAAACACTTTTGTGGCATTCACTACTTTGGGGCCAGATTTGCAATGTCAGTGTATACACTATGTTAATGTTTCACAATCTGGCAAAACCCATGGACCATGTGGTTAGCGGTTGATGCTAGGTACAAATTTAGTGTAAGTCTACCCAGATGGAGGCTTTTGTATAGATTAACAAAATATATTGAAATAAATGTTGACATTTCTCATAGTTTTGCCTCGTTTTCATTGTCTTTGTCATTGTGAAACACAATGTATGTGTAGCTAGTGATTTTGCTCATTGTCACTTCTTGATATCTCTGTTGCATTTAACATTTACAAAAGTTGCATGATTTGTTCTTTTATTTCTGTTTACCACATAATGTTAAGCAGTTATAAGCAGCTTAATGGTCTTCCCCGGGTTTTTTTGCATTTCATTTATACACACCTACAGTACATAAAAGGCCATGATTGTTAGATAAATGAGGTCAAGCTTGACACTAACCGGGGCACATTTTTGGACCAAAACCATGTTTCTAAATCCATTTCTTCTATTACTGCACAACTTCTGCCAATGGGAACTCTCATTCAACATTGTGTGACCTCATCGCTGGCAGACGCACCCAGAAGCTGTGTGAGATCTTTTAAAGCATACCAAACAGGGCCTAAATATCCTCCTATCATGGTTGAGATTTTTATAAGGCCCCAAAGAGGTGATTATCTGTGTCAAAACTCGATAAGTTCGAAATATCTGGTGGCTTTTTCCACTGATTACAGTGATTTCATGGGAATGCAGGTTTTTTTTTTTTATCTTTGCGGCTAAAAGTGACCCTAAAGGACTAAAGCAGACAAATTGAAAACACATTTGAGACTATCCAAAGTAATCTGCAGACATGAGGCAAAAATACACCTTAGAAGTTTGGGAGATTAAACCCTAACTGTGTGTATTGAGCTGTGAGATTAGCAAGTGGGTCTATTTCAATACCAGGTCATAAAATAACACTTTAAATCTCCCACAGAGTGAAGGAAAAAAAAAAAACATTAGCCATAAGGGAACATGTAATTACTTTGTAAATAGCCCCTCTCGCATCACGACAGGTCCTCATTTCAAACTGCAAACTGATATAGGGCTTTTAGTTATAGATATAGATCAGCCTTCCAGAGAGTTCTGTGGAATTCAATCTCTGCTAAAGTCTTTAAGTTAAAAGCTCGTCTCAGCACAGAGCCACAGATATGAGGAAATTACAGGCCAGCATTTCATCACACCCGTTCTGTCTGCGATCCAGAGAGACACCCGAACCACTAAAACGGTGCAAGAACTGAATAAACACCGCAGCGTGGCCTGATTCAACCCAGAGAGACGTCAAAACCACATTCCCAAATACTCACTCATTTGCAATTACCGCAGCACGGCTTTATCAAAATGCAGAGTGAGGAAGGATCAGACACAACCGCATCAATGCACACAGATACAAACAAAGCAAAGGAAGTATGTTTCTAAACAGGATCAAAAGACACGTGTGTTTGATCAAGCTTCAGTGATGTGTTATTAATCCAGAATCCCACAATAAAACCACAATAGGGTTCCCTTATTTACACTATTTATAGCACAGCTGTATTCTGATTGGTCAGAAGATTCATTTTGTATAACAGCAGCTCTTACAACACTAACTCCAATATGCAAACCTTTCTATAGCAACAGGTCACAAGTCAGCAAATGTGGATCATGTGAGACAACGCTGTATTATTCCAATGCAGGAATAATACAATAACGAAAATAATTTATTTAACACTCTTAATTCAACACAGGAGACTTTGTTGTGCAAACCCTGATTTCAGAAATCTTAGAATCGTTTCAAAAAACAAAAGGAAGGCCTACTTACCAACACAGGTGCCATCCTCTCCGAGGGCATAGCCAAGGATGCAGGGGGCAGATGAACGGCCCACTATGGGATAACTTGGACCAGGAATGGACTCAGTGCCAGTCCCAATAGGAGGAGGATATTGCTCAGGAAACCCCACTGAGGTGTCAGGGTACAGTGGCTCAGTCTCAGCTCTGGCATACGGCTGTGAGTAAAGGTTCTGGGGGATGCAAAGGTAACCTCCGTTCTGATTTACACACCGCATATCACCACGGCATGCACCAGGCAATGTGCGGCACTCGTCCACGTCTGAAAACATAACGCAAACATCATAAAAGCTACCTGCTTAAATGAATGGCATTAATTAAACATCTTTTTGTCCTGGTTGCCCCTTTATTTTTCAAGTTTTCCCTGAACCAGCACGCCTTACCAGGCTGAAACATCAGAGTAGGTTGGGACAGAAGAACATTATGACACATAGCATATAAAATACATGCAGCTCGGAGGGGGGACTCCAAAGAAAGATCTTTGACCTACTAACCAATGCATTGCCTGGAGCGAATGTCGTACATGAACCCCTCGGTGCACCTCTGTAGATAGCAAACAACATGAGTCAACCACAGTTGTGCAAATATTTTACAGAGCTTGAAATCGCAAAATTTGTCGTGGGTGTTTCTTTTAATTATTTATCCCATGAGTGTAAACATCTTGACCTAAACAACTAGTTTATCTCAGTTAGAGTCTGCTGTGACAGGACTGGACCACAGTGGTGATTAAAAATAAAAAAATAAAAAAATAAATAAAAAATGATGAGCATAATGCATAGGGCTGCTTCGGGAAAGACTGCTGAGTCAAATCCAAGCAAGTGAGACAAAGTCAAAGGAATTTGGAATTTTGAAATCGGCGGAAAGCGCCAAGACTTACAAGATTTAGTCCAGAAACAATCCACAAAGCAGTTCAGAAACTCCCAAAATTTGGCTGTGTGGTTAAAGGATAGTTTTCAGGCAAAGCAAACAGAGGAAATAGAGATGGCTTTACCTGACTCTTCCCAGACTGGAAGCAGCAGAGCAAAAATACCAAAGCTGTCAGCATTCTGTATAAAAAGAAGAAAAAACCCCACAACATAGACATAAGCTTTTATAATCATTAAAAACTAACAGATAATGAAACAGTAAAAAGTACAGACAAACTGTAAAAATCCACAATGCACAAAGTAATAGTGGACAACAAAGCAAAAAGTGGAATGTTAAGCATGAAGTCAATACAAAACTCATTTCGAAAAATAAAAGTACATTAAACACATGAAAGTCACCAATTTGAATATTCTGCCATCTAACCTCTCGGTTGTGTTGGAGCTCCCAGCCACGTCCTCTGAATAAGTGTGTTAGTGTGGTTGGTCCCCACTCACCACGGACAGACAGCACTGTGCTCCCAGCAGGGGAAAAGTGAGGACCTCTCTTTCCTCTCTCTCTCTCTCCCTCTCCCACACACTCTCACACACGCATACACACACCCCCACACACACGCGCACACACACTGCGCTCAGTTTTAGGGCTATTGGGCCTGAGTGCGCAAAATGCGCCAAATTCCAGCACCTGGTTTCGTTTACGCTCACCGCAGGCAGTAGTAAAGAGGAGGATCCTGCAGAATCCTCCTACTAGTGACATAAAAAATAAATAAGACAACTGAACAAGAAATACCCAAACAAAAATGTTGAAAATATTACTCTCAGGAAGGACACCAAGCTATGACTATTGTGCCGCTTTATTTTTCTTGGAGTTTGACCAATAGTTCTAAAAGTTACAAAACACGGCCACTTTTCAGGAACAAAAACAGATAGAAAACTGGGGATCTTCAACGGCTGCAACACTGAGGATCGATGTGCAGAACGTCTGAAGCATGTTGGGTTTGTTCTTCCTAAATGTTCTTGATTAAACCCATTTAACATTAAAAAAAAGACCCACGCACCTCCACATGTCTGAAAGGGCCTTTTGTGGAAACTTGATTGTCTGTTTACGTATGTACTGTATGTAAATATGAATATATAAACACTTGCATGGAGTACATGCACATCTTGTAATGGTGTTTGGCCCAGATTTACCTTCCAGCTGGCTTCTATCAAACACAGACCGCCCCTTCTCTTCAAAGGCTGGGCAGCACAGTAAAAAAAACTGTGACACTGAAGCTGGGGGTACATCTTAAAAAATAGTTATTTAGAAATTAAAAAATTAAACATAACAGATAATGTTTTATTTCTATTATACAACAGCAGGTTGCTAACAGTTACAATTTCATTTATTATCACAGAACAAGCCATTATACCTTTCACCCATTTGAATTTAGTTGAAACAAGTTAGTTCCTGTTCTCTCTTACATTATAGCAGCTATGAAATCGTTCCTCAGACTCTTTTTTATTAACTCCCTACATTATTTAAGTTCTGTTCTGCTGCTATTAAAGATAAAGATGTCACACTGAAAAGGCATTCATTTGTTCGGCTTAGCAGAAGTGAACCGAGGCTGCAGGCTCCGGTTACGGTTCGTACCCAGAAGCAGATGTGCTCTTGTCTCGTTCCAGAAGCTCAGGACAGACTTTAAACATCTCATACTGCCAGGCATAATCATCCAGAGACAAAGGTCAATGATGTAACATTTCAATTATGCCATTTAGAATCAAGGTTTTGAATCAGAGTCTCTTATAAAGATAATAACAGATAAATCACTTTTAGGGCTTTTGTCATTGTTTATTAGTATAATATAAATCAATTAATTTTACATATCTATAATTATTATACATATTTATTAACAATATCTAATTGTGTGTCTAATTTTGTTATTTTGACTGCATGTATGAGAAATCCTTAATGCAGAAAAAGTCAAATGAACTGATTTACTGAAAAGAGACAGAATACTGGTCTAGAAAAGAATTACATTTTTGACCATTCTTACAACCAAAGTGAACAAAGTTTGATCTGTTTTTTCCTCCCGGAAAAAAGAAAACACCCTTATTTCTGTGTTTTTTACGTGACGATATGCAAAACTTCCACCTGCCATCGTTTGTTTTCTCAGCAGTACTGACTCATTCTGTGCTCAATGGGATCTGGCAACCGAACAGACCAGATGTGCACTTAAAGCCAATAAAACACTGTGCATTAAAATCTGAACATTTGCCTGAGAAGCTTGTCAGCACTGAGTGAAACAGGTGGAAGAGTTGTGTTCATAGCCAGATAAAATGTCTCAGACATCACAGGGCTGTCCTGAATACCCATCAATACCATCACAGACGAGAGCATGGAGCTGTACAAGAATGTTAATATGGGGATTAGGCATGATAGGATTTAAGGATCACACATGTTTGATTACCATTTTTGTACTGGTGTTTTATTATTTTGGTTATAATGAGGGAAGAAAAAAAATTCATCAAATTCTTTAGGTGCTTTGAAGCTAAATGTTTATATAGTATTCAGGTGAAGTCAGGAGATAAATGAAACAGTAGTAAGAAGTTAAATATGGAATAAAAACACCATCACCTGCTGTTCTGGGAAATGAATTAATGTCAGGGTGAAGTGTGATTATTACAAAGTACTGACACCGGAGACTCCTTCATCAAACTAATGGTGCTTTTTACGTGTCACATATACATTACGGCAAAGTAAAATTCAGGAAGCTGGGGTCGGAGCACCCCTGGAGCACAGAGAGATAAGGGCCTTGCTCAAGGGCCCATCAGTCCCAGCTTGGCGATTCTGGGGCATGAAACCATGACCCTCTGGTCAGTAACCCAGAGCCTTAACCACTGAGCTACCACTTCCCCGAGAATATACATTAATCTGCTGAGCATTTACTGTACAAATCCATTTGAATTAGCTGTTAATCTAGAAATTATAGCAATAGTCTAAAGTATGTGCACCTTCATTACATTCAAGAAACATTATCATGTTTTTTCCCTGAACTGGTGGCAAGGTGGCTAGAGCGACTGTCCCTCTGCCCTCATCGGCTGAGGTGCCCCTATCGCCAACCACACAACCCCTCCCCCAAACCCATGTTAAACGTTCCGTTATCGCTCAGGTAAAGATCCACTGGCTCCGCTTATCCACTCCGTGTTCAGCATCACTCACAACCTGCGTGCCCAGGTATAGTGAAAACAATAGTTCCCAAAGGTCGTTGCATTAACAGGTAGATGCATAATCTTCATTACAGTCAGTGGTTGATGTGCTGATTTGGTAATTAGGTAGCTTTTTTTATTTATTTATTTTTATGTAGTGATAACTTGTACAAACGAGTCACATTTTTAGAAATAATGTGTAATTGTAAATTATAACAGATGAAGTTAGCAAGATATTTCAATCCCAATTGAACAGGAACAGGTAAATATCAAAATGTAAAACAGTATATAGTTTCTGTGGTGTAATTTGTAAAAATAGTTTATCAAAACATCCACAATAAAGTCTAAAATTATTACTGACTGTGCAGTCTTCATTTATAAAAACGTGCATCATTTGTATTAACAAGCACCCACCCCCTTTAGGCTGCTTTTATGGTTTTGGGTTTTGGGCAATTGAGTTTGAATTACAATTTTGCCTTCCCTGGAACTAAAAGACCTGAGGCTTTTTTTTTTTAGGATGACAACGCCCCTGAAGACTCCAAAGTCTGAATGGAAAAACAAGTGTCCTGCACATAACCCAGCCCTTCTCAACTCCAATTAACACCTTTCAAATAAGCTGGAGCCTCCTAAACACCCCAATACAAGTACCTGACCACACTAATGCTCTCATAGCAGAATGTACATAAAATCCTGACAATTCTAGTGTAAAGCCCTAACAGAAGAGCAGGGGTGCACAAACAAATGGAAATAAGTGCAAGCAACACCAACAGGGTTTAAGATAGTGCTTGTGATGTGGGAATTGATACTCTTCACCCATTTGCATATGCAGAGATCTTTATTTCTGCATTCAATTACAAATATTGTGTGTGATTCATGTGAAACCTCCAAAAAAAAAAAAAAAAAAAAAAAAAAAAAAAGAAAAAAGAAAAATGCCAAACTAAAAACCTGCACAACCCTCAAATTAATAAATCACACTCTCACAAATTAATCCCAAGACACTCCAGCAAATACCTGCTAAACTGCAGGTTCCATAAACGTTTTTTTTAGGGGCAAAAACAAGTGGAAGTTTATTTCTTGCATTTTTTGGTGTTAAATTAAAATACACACCTTCCCAATCGTTCCCTGCTAGCCAGTAATAATATACAGCTAAATTTACACAACAACATTTTTTTCCATAAGAAACCGATATGTACACACTCTTTTTGCCTCTTTGATTTGTGAACTTTTCCAGCAATGCTTCAGATTTACATTTCTAAGTACATATTTATAATACTGCAGATATACACAGCACAAATGTTAGAGTATTATAAGAGTATTTAAGTGTCAGACCGTAATCAGACGGTAGTCGTTGCTGTAACCAAGATGGGAGGGGAATTTGCATTGTATTTGGCTTAAATAAATAAAAAAACAAAACAAAAATCAAGGAAAAAAAAAAAAAAAAAAAACTATTTGTATGGATTTTACAGACGGTGAAAAGGTCTTAATAAATCCGACAGGCATGTGCGAGCCAACTGGCTGTCTCTGAACAGACAAACGCTCTTCTCTATAATAAAAAGTGAACGCAGAAATACTGCTGTTCACAACAAATCCCCAAAGGACACTTCTGATTAGAGGCTGCAGAATGATTCAATAACATGCCAATGGTTCAGAAAGCACCTTGTATAATCATTTCAGCACTGCAGACCGGAATTTTTTTTCAGCATCTGTATTTCTGGTGTTTCCTAATTATTAAATGAATCAATGAGAAACAGCTGTAGTGCTCCGTCTCCAGGCGTCTCCTAAAGTGCTTTGATTGACAGCGTTGTCGGACAATCACTGTTTGAGAAGGTCTTTAAGGACCGCCCCAGCGCTGGCGTCGGCTGCCACCGGAACAGGCGAGAACGTAGGAAGGGCGTCCGAGATGGGCTTCATGAGCAGGTGCCCACTCGCGGCCCCCCCGCTGCCCGACGTTAACAGAGGAACGGCGGCCGAGCGAGGGGCCAGGAACGGGTTTGAGTCTGCGCTGCGCTTCCCACTGACCGAGGAGCCTGGATAATAACACAAAAATAAAAGTAGCACTTTGCACTAGATAAAATGTGTTTTTTCCTGTTTTAGCTATTTTTATTTATTAAAATAACACGTTTTACTTTCTATCTGCCCAAACTTTCTTCACACTTGCAGGGCAAAAGCAAAAAAAAAAGTCAAATCACTAGTTTTACCCTTTATATTTAGGTAAGCTAAGCTACAAGCAAGTTAGAGATCCAGAAAATAATCTGTGCCCCTGAAAAACTATTAAATATCGATCCTGGAATAATTTCCATAATGTGTATTATCATAGTACCTGTTGCAGTTGCTCCAGCAGCATTCCGGCCAAATGGGGGCACACTCAGAGGCTTAATGTCGTAAACAGGCAGTTTGGGAGCGGGGGAAGCTGGAGTGGACTCCACTTCCAAGAACTTCACAAACATCTCGGAGAAAGACTGCACAAGACACACAGTAGAACACGAGAGTGAGAGTGTGAAATCTTGGTCTCTATAACACAGTGCTGTAGCTGCATCTCTATGTATTAAAATTGTTTGGGTTTTTAGATGTACACTATATGGACAAAAATATTGAGACACCTGACCTTTCAAGCTATGTGTGGTTCCTCTCCAAACTGTTACCACATGCAGTTGTGGATGCGGTGTAATAACATGTTGCGTTCAATTAAACTTGGAAGCTCAAACTCATGCTTTGGAGAGTAAGATCTTTAATAGCCTGCTATAGAGCTCTGATATCAGCCCTATTGAACACCTTTGGAATGAATGTAAACATTGACTGCACTCTAGGCCTCCTCACATCACCTACATCAGTACCTGACTTTACTAATACCCTTGTGGCTGACCAACAAATGTCCACAAGCACATAATAAAATCTAGTGCAACATCTTCCTTGAAGAGTGGAACTAATTATAAGTGTATGGAGATGTCAACGGTAATGCTCAACAAAATTCTATGCAATAATGTGATGAATATTTTTCTTTCTTTTGTACTTGTATGTGTGTGAAAGAGAGAAACACTCACCCCGTTGAGGTTTTGGGTGCTGGTGGGTCTTTGGGGTGTGTTGGGAACGCTATGTACCGCTCTGCTGCCTCCTAACCAGCCCGACACCCAACCTGTGACTCCCTTCCTCCCCTCCTCCTCCAACATCTAAACAGAAAGAGCCATCAACTCATTACCCAACTCCTTATACAATTGCATGATTTAGTGTATAGGGACTTTCTATATAATCGTGGATGTCATAGAGATGGATGAGTAAAATAAAATAAGGGTAAACGAGAACGCTGGGGAGGAGAAAGAGGTTTTTTTTCTGGTCACTGAACATTTTTCCAGACAAAAACACAGACATTTAGAGTGGAAAAAATTCTGATACGGGGCAGGAGAGGGAGGGGGAGAGAAAGAGAAAGGGGGGGCAAGAAATGAAAAACAGGGATGAACTTGGAGACATTTGGTGTTTTATATAAAAAAAATTCTTCTGATAAAGAATAAGTGTGCATAGTGATCACAGCTGGCTGAAACAGCTGCAGAGCTGAACAATGCACATGCATTTGTTAAGCATCTGATCAACATTATCCCCTTTCTTTACTCCTCTCTCAGACTAGTGCTAGTCTCTTCCTCGTTTACAGCAGCCATGTTGCTTTAGAAGTTATAGCAGGAGTTTCCAGCTCTCATGGTTCTTACGGTTGCCATTACTTGTCTTTATACAGTGGGGGAAATAATTATTTGATCCTCTGTTGATTTTGTAAGTTTACCACCTTACAAAGAAATAAACAGACTAGAATTGTTATCGTAGGTTTATAAATTAAAAAAAGATTATAAATTAATTCGTATTTGATTGAGTGAAATAAGGATTTGATCTTGAACCAATCTAAGTCTGACCCATCAGACTTAGATATACTTTACTGGTCCCGTGAGGAGTCAGCCTTGTGCAAGTCTACAATCTTGTCCTGATGTCTTTCGACAGCTCTTTGGTCTTGCCAATGGTGGTGGAGAGGTTTGAGTGGAAGAGGTCGATTCTGACGGGTGTCTTTTATACATATAATGAGTTGAAATGAGGAGTGCTTTAAAGATGAAGAACTATTTTTTTGTGTGTGGTGGTCAGAATTCTTGCTTGTTGGTAGGGGATCAAATACAAATCAATTTATATATAACATTTTATTTAGATTTTCTGTTTGTTTTTTTATATTCGTTCTTCCTCTTTTAAAATAAACCAATTTTAGACTGTTCATTTGTTTGTACGGGGGTAAACTGACAAAATCAGCAGGGGATTATTTCCCACCACTGTGCTTTTTACTTGTCACATGTACATTATAGCACAGTGAAATTATTTATTTATGTTACAGTGATGTTAGAAATCTGCAGTCAGAGCTGGGGCACAGAGAGTTAAGGGCCTTGTTCAAGGGCCCCAAGAGTGGCAGTCGGGGCTTGAAACCCAGAACCATTGACCTACCACTTACACTACCATTTTGCCATGTACCTGTGTTTTTAAACATAAGGAATGTAATTAGCAGCAGGTCCTTAAGGTGCCATTTGGTTTTTGAAGACCCAACACCATAGATGAGATGCCTGCAAACAATGTATACATACACAGCATATATAGTATCTGAAGAGCTCGTTCAAGACTTCCCCCACTAGCCACCTGCACACCAGAGCGTTTATCGCAACCCTGAGAATATCAGACTCAAATTCTTTTGGCCTTCCTCGAATAACATTTGTGAGGCTGTTAAAGGCGATATCCCTCCAAGAATAAAATACATGATTTATATCAGTTGTGCAGAAGAAGAATAAGAAGACACAAGGGGTCAGTGAAAGCACACAGCACTGCCAAGTGATACGTTTCTTCTTCAATCGGCTCCACCCTTTTTAATTCCCACGAACCCAGAGTATTCAAGCAGGAAAAGCCTGAGATGTTCTCTGTGTAAAAGCAGTGCCAAACAAATCCAAGGAGACCAGGAGATGGATGAGAACATGAAGAGTGACTGGTAGAAAAGAAATGAACATAGCACCGAGGAATGTGCGCTTGCAGAGGAAAGAACCCATGCAAGATCTTATAGCAGAGCATATTTGGGCAAAATACTGATTCCATCGGAATTCGATTGGCTTGTAAAAAGTGGGCATTCCAAAACAAACACGGAGTCAGACGCGAGTCCTGCAACACCACCGGTGAGTGACTCTAGCCAGGACATATTGCTACAAATACGTATTCAATATCATATCTAAAAGATAAAATATATTGCACTGCTCTATGTTACCTTAGAAATGCCTGTGATGAGTGGTTGCTATAAAAACTTAACACCATCTGACCAATCAGGATAGAGAATTCAATCAATTTGATTAGATTAGCTACTTTACTTTGCGACCTCACGATATAAAGAAAGATTGAGTATTAAATTCTAAAGAGCAGACGGTATGCTAGACTGAGAGATGGGAGAGCATGAAAAATAAGCCAATGTAAAGAAAAAAAAAGGAAAAAAAACACAGATTAATGAAAGGAATGCAGACGAAGTGCGGAAGGGAGTGAAAAGATGAACAGCAAGAAAAACAGGGCGTGTCCGCTCACCTTGTCGACTTCGTCCCGTTCCAATCCAACCACATTACCCATAAGTCTCAGCACCTCGGCGCGTTTGTTTCTCGGCGTGTGGAAATAACCGAGAAACAGATTCCTCATTAGCACTCTGCGAAAGCGAGAAAAACAGACATCATCTTTATAAACAGGATTTGAATCATGGAAGGAATTTTATTTATGTTTTTGGGGAGATTTGATTATTTCACGTGTGTTTTTTCTTTCTTTCTTTGCTTGCTTACTTGTCCACTTTGCCTTCAGTGCTGTTGAGAAGTTCGGTCAGTTTGTGCTGGGCTTCATCCAGCATCTCCTGTCTCATTTCCACTGCAACACAATTACACACACACACTCGTGAGTTGGCTGTTTTTGGTAATGGTGAGGAAAATATGTCATCGCATCCATAAGAGCTCTAACTACAGCCTTTCAAAGAGTTATTTATAATGCAAACGATTACCTAACAAATGTCTGGAGCGCTCACAATGTCTGTGTGTGTGAGATATCATAAATATCCACAGTCTGGATATTTAACACAAAGGGGTTATGTGTGTGTTTGAATATTTGCTATAAAAACAGTGGTAATGGTGTGACACGGTCTGAGTTTGTAATGTAATGACGTGATTTTTTTAATGCAAATACACCACACACTCATACACACTTACATACAGACTTAATTACAAACTTCTATTCTGAATATATATTTCTAATGTGCGCTGATTTGTCCTGATCTATCAAATGTGCTGAAAACAATAGCATAACTATTTCAAGTTGATTAGAAATGTACCCACAACATTCTAAATATTGTCCATGTGTAACATTTACTGAAATATGAGTGGGCAAATATTCTATCTTCAGCAAAAAATCTGGGAAAAAATGTCTACTTTTATTCAATCTATGAGTAACATGTACAATGAATGTAACTGACAATAACAGTCATATAAAAACTGACATAAGAATAATTTAATACTATTTATTTATAGCTTTATTTGGAAGAAAAAAAAATTATTGCTATAAATTGTTAGAGGGAGGACAGTAAGGTGAGGACAACTGTGACTACAGACAGACAGACAGACAGACAGACAGACAAAACATGTACATGAAGCTCTGGTCAGAATGCAGGGTCATGGTCCTGCTCCTGGAGTAGACAAGGTTAAAACCTTTGATCAAAAGCTCAACCTACAAAATTCTGATCAGTTATCCAAAACCTTAACCATTGAGCTACCACTTTCCGATTGATAATGTTCTTCCATTCCCATGTGGTTTTGAGAAAGTGTAGCTTAAACTTAAATGCCAGACTTCATAACTTCCTGCACAGCTGGTTACAGATGTTCAATAGCAGCTGCCACTTGGTTTTTGAAGACCCTACACCCAGATTAGATGGCCCCAAACAGTGGGTTACAACTTAGTACCAGGGTGTGGAAGAGTTGCTACCTGGCTGCAAGAAAGTTCTGGGGGAAAATGTCTATAGTGATGTATGTAGACCACCCCCCCAACCCCTGCCCACCACAATCCAACCCCACACACACACACATCAGCCGGCCTGTGAGAAGTTTGGAGACTGGTGGCCTAGTCTGCCTAAAGGAAGTCTAGGGCTGGGGTCCCAACCATCTCACAGGTCAGCTGGTGTGTGTGTGTGTGTGTGTGTGTGTGTGTGTGTGTGTGTGTGTGTGTGTGTGTGTGAGTGAGGTGGGGTTATAAATATATATTTATATTTAATAAAGTTCTTTTATCAACCACTCTTTTGTTAGCTTTATGGTTTCCAACTAAAAGAGAGCTACATGGAACGCCGGAGCTGGAAATGAAAAACAAATCATTACTAATCCCTGGTGTAAATCACACACTGATGCCGCTCTTTGTCTGGGGCTGTCTTTAAGAAAATACATTTCATAATCCAGAATATAATTCAGTTGCATCGTCTAACTTCACTATTAAGCTTTACCTTGAAAAAGAAATAGAATAATGGAAACTTTAAGTTTTAGCTGTGGTGTACTGTTCTGGCGCTGCTATAAATCAGCCCTCACCCTGTTTCTTCAGCTCCTCGATCTGCTCCTCCTTCAGGTCAAGCTGGTCAGTGAGACGGGAAGCCGACTCTAATGCGCCGTTCGCCTCGTCCAGATTCAGCTGCACAACACACAGAAACACAGTGTTACACACAAAGAAAAAAAAAGTGGAGCGATGACACGCAGGTCAGTGACGTCGCAGGCGGAAAAATAAAACGCCAGGAATATATAGACCCATGGCTGTTTTTTCACTTGAAAAAGTCTGCTGTATTTGAACACAGAGCTAGGAACAAGAATAGACGTTTTCAGAGAAAAGGATTTTGGTCCAAGAAATTCACTGAAGCCAGATTTTTATGTTTGCTACAGGCACAGTATGTTTTTATTTAAACGCACTAGTTGAATAGGGAAAAAAGGAGTGAACAAGCAAAGTTAAAACTCAAAAGTTACAAGGAAGACAAAACAAATAGACTAGTGAATTTACCTGATAACCGATTAATCAACCGATAGTTCTTAAAGATAAGTACAGTGGTACCCCGCTTATCGACTGGCTCGGGCATCGTCCTTTTCGCTTAGCGCTTAGCGAAATTTTCGACTGAAATTTTGTGCCCGCTGAACGACCAAATGCCCACTTATCTTTTACCCCGACCCACATTTTTTTTGTTACTTTTGTAATGTTTTTAATTTATACTTTTTACTGTATTATTGTCAGAAATCCACCTGCCACGCCCCCTTCAGCGGCTGTCAAAACCTCCGCAACAAGGCACACCTGGGGCTCATTAGTCACTCATCCCCAGCTCCTATATAAACGCCTCATTCATCCACATGATTTGGTTATTATTGGTATTTAAAGGTGTTTGGTGCATGTTTGTCTGTGTTTTCCCCGTCACACGTATTCCTATGCGTTTCTTCCTTTCCGGACTCCACGCGCTTTTCACGGCTTTCCATTATTTCTTATGGGATAATTACATTCGCTCTTCGACCTTTTCGCATTTCGACCGGTTTTAAGGAACGGATTAAAGGCGATAAGCGGGGTACCACTGTACCACAGATTTTTGTCGATGGCTAATTTTTCCAGAAATAAACTAACGGCATAACCAATGAATCAGTCGACCTCAAAAAAAAAAAACTTCACCCACAAATCTAAATTTTACCCACATTCCCAATAATAATAAATCTTGTTTAAAGCACAGCTTTTGTTTGTAGTTATATTACCTGCATGGCGGAGACTTTATCCTCCAGCATGTCCGCTTTCCTCTTCCACTCCTCCTTCTGTTTCTTGTGTTTCTCTAGTTCTGCCGAATACATGGCTTTCTCCTCTAGTGTACAAACATTTTCAGAAGCACATCATTAAATTTTGATGGCACTTATTCTTGAAAGTCACTGGTTCCAAGAATCATTGTTATAAAACAATAAGCTATGGAATACAATTAGACACAATAAAATATTAAAAAGCATACTAGGTTTCCTAAATATCCACATTGATTATCCTCATTGTCTATATGATGTGATGCAAAAACAAAGGAAAATCAAGGAAGATAATGATAATTTTGTGTGTATGTGTGTATGTGTGTGTGTGTGTGTGTGTGTGTGTGTGTGTGTGTGTCTTGCCTTGCTGGAACTGTTCTAGCACCATCTGCAGGTTTGACAGGGACACTGCATATTGGTTTATTTGTTCCTGAGCTGCATGGAGTTGAAGAAAAGCCTCGTCCCTCTGCCTGGCCATGACGTTCAACTGCTCTTGAAGAGACTCCACCTGCAGACTGGCCTGTTGACTACACACAATTTGAAATACATTTATATAATCTTGCAATAGTTCATAGCATTCATAGCAGCCATGACATCATTAACAGACAAAGGAGGAACTCTCGAACCTGGCGCTCTCTACGGCACTGGAGGACGACGCCAGTCTCTCATCCAACATCGCCACCCTGCGTCTGAGCTCGCTTTCCCGGTCCTCCGCCGTGAGCGCCTCCCGCGTGTACGAGTCCTCGATCTCCAGCAGGTGGTTGCGGAGACGCTCCAACTCCAGCTTCTGCCTCTGCTCTTTATCATGAGTGTGCTGCAGCTTTAGTGTAAGATATAAAGAAGAAAAAGTGAGACTTTATAAAGGAAGGATTCGAGCGAATTGTCGCTTAGTAGTGTTCATTTAATGGCATCTGACCTCACTCTGTAGGGCAGAAGCCTCCATCTGCTTCTGTTTAAGAGCCAGCATTACTTGGTCTCGCTCCTGCTGGAAAGCCAGTGCTTTCTCCTGCATGGACTTGACCTCATTCAGCAGCTGGTTCAGCTCTCCGGTCTTTCCCTGAAAATTATTTATGTTAAAATATGCAAGAAGAAGAAGAAGTAGAAGAAGAAGAAGAAGAAGAAAAGTACACACCCGAACATTCCCACTCACCTGTTCTCTATCCTTGAGCAGCTTCTCAATGGCCGCAGCCTTCTCAGTGATGGTGCTACACTCAAACTCTCGCTCCCGCAGCATCAGCGACACCTGCATGTTAGTCTCCTGTAAAGCTCGAAACTCTGTCTCTTTCTCTCGCGATTTCACCGTCACGGCTTCGTTCTCCTCCTTTAGCTTCTTGACGTCCAGCTCAAAGATCAGTGCTCGCTCCTTTAGGTTCATGACGGCCTGTTTCAGGACTTCATTATCGTTTTCACGGTTGCGCAACATTTCGCTTACCTGTACAACATGAGAGAAAGTAAAAATAATATACAAACGCAGAGAATCCAATGCTTCTTTATGGGGAGGTTTATGCACCCTCTAGTGGCCATCTCATGCAATAGCATTAACAATTAAATCTTTTTGCGTTTTGCCTATTTTACCACAGATTTTTTTTTTGTTTCTAGAAACCACCACCTAATAAACGTTTTAAACAGTTTTTATATTGTTATGGTTGGGATGCGAGATGTAATTCGCTCAAATAAGTATGAGTATGCATGCTTAACTCACTTGGTGCAACTGGTCTCCTTTGGTCTTGATAAGCAGATCTTTTTCCCTGAGAGATCCCTGCAGGGTCTCAATTCTCTCCCGTGCTTGCCTGAGCTCCTCAGCATGGCCTCGTTGCTCACTTTCGGACAAAGATGCCGAATTTGACAAGCGATGGTTGTTCTCCTGAAGCGTTTTCAACATATTTTCCTTCTCAATTAACGCTCTTTTTAATGTTTCCAGTTCTTGGCGCAAGTTCTCATCTTGAAAAACTGGTAGTTTTGGTGATGCCTCCTGGGCAACCTGATGTACAGTTTCCACAGACTGTGCGGAAAAGTCTGGAACCTGAGAAACACTGTCAAGCTTTCCAAGCAGGACATCTTTAGTGGTACTAAGCTTGCTGATGGTCTGCTGAACATGGGCGAGTTCCTGACTCAAACTGCCCAGCCTTTTCTCCTTCTGCTCGTAGCTCTGTATGAGTTTGGAGTAGTCGACCGAAAGTTTGGAGCTGCAGTCGCTGTCAGCAGACACCTGGCCTTGAAGTTTCAGAAGCTCATCCTGAAGCTGGGCGGATTCGTGTTGCATGTTTTTCACAGTTGTGATCACCTGTTGCTTCCACTCATCCATTTTCTTGACCTGCTGCTTGAGGTTGTCTCTCTCATGCAAAAGCTCTTCGAACTGATTGCTGCTCACACCTCCTGAACCACCGCTTCCAGAGTCTGTACCAGAAGACTGAAGGACAGTGACCAACGTCTGGCATTTCTGAGTCAGAGCATCGATTTCAATATCCTTCTCGCGGATGATTCGGGACAAGTTCTGTATGGTCTCTCGGAACATCTCCTGACTTCCTGAAGGGTCACTCATGGTGGACAGTCGCTGGTTTTCTTGTTGAAGCTTAAGTAAAGCAGATTCCTTGGCCGCAATAATTTCCATGATGCGATGGTATTCCGAACGCAGGTGGCTATTCTCTCGCGCCTTTTCATTCAGTACAGCTAGCACTTGTTCTCGTTCGACTGCATACGCTTGCATCTGCTGCTGAAGCAACACCACATCCTGGCTATACCCACCTGAAACGCGGGCGTGGAGCGCTTGGATTTCGAGATCCTTCTGAAGCACGATTTGAGAAAGTTTTCCAAGTTCATCGCGAGACACCACAAGCTGATCAAGCTGTTTGGTCAAAGAGAGGTTCTTCTCGTTTAGCTGGATAATCTCAGTCTCTTTCTCCTTGATGCCCTTCACGAGTTTTTCAAACTCCACCTTTGACAAGTCATGCTTCTCGTTTCCATTCTCACCACTGAGGGAACGGGTCTTGTCCTCTTGAAGAATTTCCACAGTTGTATCTTGACTTTGTGAGCTGAGTTTCTCCATCTCTTCCCGCAGCCTTGAAATCTCCTCGTCTTTGGCACTGATCAGTTTGTCGTAGTTGAGAGTGCTTTGCTCGTGTCTTGACCGAGCCTGCTCTAATTCGCTCTGGTGCACCTGTAACGTATGCTGCGATTGTATATGCGATTCCCGTAGTTGTTCTGATGTTGCCCTTAGCGTCCTTGCCTCTTCCTCAAATCTGTCTCTAGCAGCTTTCAGCTGTGAAACTTCAGTTTCCAGCTCGGTAATTACGTCCAGCGTCCTTGGTTCAGACATTGGCTGAGGTCTACTTTGCTGATCCTTCAGCCGGTCAATTTCCTCCCTGAGGTGACTGCACTTTTCTTTCGTGGCCCCTATTTGCTTGTCCTTCTCCTCCACCAATTTCCTTAGTGCATCGCTTTCTTGCTTCGCCTGTGAGACTGTGGCCTCCAAATCCTTCATCGCTTCATCAGTTTGTGCCTTTAATGAGGCAGCAAAATCGTCCTTCTCCTGTAAAAGCTCAGTGAGTTGCTTTTGTCCAGCCACGGTGATGTCCAACATCTCACTGGTGTCTTTGTGGTCGGCCACCATCTGCTCCATCTCACGCTTTAACTCGGCGATCGTCAGGTCCTTTTCCTGGTTTAGCTTTACGGTACGTTCGTGTTCCATCTGCAATGCAGAGGCGTCCAAGGACCGCGCTCTAGTCAGATTCTCGATGGTTTGCTGGTACTGCTTGGTCTGATCCAAAAGGCGGTTCTCTGCTTTACTCAGCTCATCTTCAAGCTGGTTCTTCTCTAGTTTCAAGGCCTCAATGCGGGTGTCTTTCTCCAAGACTACTCTGCTGAGAGAAGCCTGGCCATCCTGTATCTGTCTATCCAAATTCTCTACTTTCTCAAGAACCTGAATGCGTTCTTCTTTCAACTTCCTGTTCTCGATCTTTAACTCGAAATCCTCAGATGACACTTTCTCATTTAAGACTTTCAATTCAGCCAGCTCTCTTCTCACATCCTGGAGTTCTTTCTCCTTTTCTACCAGAACTTTCATTTGACCTTTTACTTCATCCCCCCGCTCCCCTGCTCGACTCAGCTCCTCACGAAGAGTATCCAGCTGAGTCTCTCGTTCCTGCAGTAGCTTCTTCAGGTCGGAGGCCTCCATGCGTGCCTCTTTGCCAAGCTCCTGAGACTTCTTCAATTTGTCCCTCAGCTCTCGCATCGTGGCCTCCAGCTGCTGTTTGCCCATGTGTAGGTCATTAAGGGTAAAGGCACTTTGGCTGAGTTTCTCCTTCTGAGCCTCTGACTCCTGATGAAGCGTCTCTTTTTGACTGAGCGAAAGGGCAAGCTCTGATTTTAGACGGCTAACTTCAGCTTCAGCCTGAGACTTCTGTGTTGCGAGTAGATCTTTCATAGCAATGAGATGCTGGAGAAGAGAAGGTGAATTTAAATGTTTTCATACGATTACTAAATCAGTGTGATTCTACAATGTATTGCACAACTAGCGTTATAAGGCATACGTTAAAGTTCATGCATGTACCCAGTGTTGATCTACAACATAACAGTCTGGTTCTAGAGATTAATAGATAAGTACTACAAGGAAGCTCGCTTTGGTTCTACAATGTAGTAGACTACTTCTAGAACACCTACTGCGGTTCTAACACATAATAAGCAACAATTGCTTGAAAGTTCTCTCTGGTTCTAGAATATTATTATTTAGTTAGAAAATGCAAAGTGCAGGATTGTTAGAATGCCCACAGACGCCCTTTGTGGTTCCAGTAGTACATCTACTGTTAGAACGCCCACTATAGCATTCGTGTAAATACAATGCTCACTTCAGTTCTACAATGAAACAGACAACTAGGACCGTTTTTCCTTGCCACAGTCGCCACGGCTTGCTTATCAGGGACAAATTCGCACCATTCACCATCACTGTTGATTTGTGTAAAGCTGCTTTGAGACAATGTCTGTTGTGAAAAGCGCTATACAAATAAACTTGACTTGACTTGACTAACTGAAGATCTAGAATAATATACAACTACTGTCAGAATGCCCAGTGTCAATTGCAGAATATATTGTACTAAGAGAAGTTCAGATTTGAAAGCTGAACTGCATTAGAATGTACATTATATAACAAACTAGAACCCATCTTTTTCTCGTGCTGTGCAAGAACCCTGAGGAAAGTCCATAAGAGTGCATGAAGCATGTAATAAAATGAGAAAGCTAACAGAGCAGAGAATTTACACTACATTCGTCACTGTCGAAGTACGAGACGAACCTGTGTGGCTTCCTGGTTCTGCCGGTCGAGTTCCTCCAGCTCTGCTGTGAGTGTGTCCATGCTGACATGCGCCCGCTTTAAAGCTTCCTCTCTCTGCTCCAGCTGGTTCTTTAAGTCCATAACTTCGAGCTGAAGGTCCTCTGATCTTTCAGCTTCACTCAATGTGACCAGGTTCTCAGCTTGCTGGAGTTTCTCCTCCAGCGTTGACTGCTCAGGGAGACGGAACGCAGCAGCATGTTAATAATAGAACTAAAAAAATAATAAACCTCTCTATCAAATTATTCAAAAGTGACAGTAAAATAGCATAAAAAATATTCAGTTTTATTCTAAAATAAAGTTTTAATGATTGTGTTATTAACATCTGAACCACCGTTTAGAACATTGCTGTTCTTAGTAAGCAATAGAAAACGTGGAACAAACAAACTTGCATTAATTGTTTTGCTGGTAGCGAAATTTCACTGTAAACTTTTACTGTAAAATGTATACTGACTCTGAAATATCACCAGGTATAATTACTACCTTCTCTTTCTCTATTTCTTCTTTCTCTGCTCTGAGAGCATTGATGACTGTGTTGAGCTCCAAAATGTCCGCATGCTCAACCTCCGCACTCGGATTTAACTAAAAAAATAAAATAAAATAAAAACAACATTTAAAATATTAATAATTGAATAAAATAAAAAAAATATATTTTGCTATTGATAAAAAAAATAAAAAAATAAAAAAATAAAAAACACGAAACTCAGGCTTACTTCCGTGAGAGATCTCAACCTGGAAACCTCTTTTTCAGCATCTACAAATGGGTACAATTGGTCATCTAATGTAACCCACATTTTCCTAAATTCAGTATAAAAAAGAGCTACACCCTACATTACACCTTGAGATTTATTCATTCCATATCTGACCCCGTAGCAGTAATGATGATTGATTCTCTTAACTAACCATGAAATTTTATTTCAAATCTCCAGCTGCATTAAAGCTGATAAAACCGCGAGGATCACCTGCGAGTGCTTTCCTCAGCGCGTGTATCTCGCCATCGTGCTGTGCTTTGGCCATCGCTTTGCTTTCCTGCTCCTGAACCCGAGACTGAAGTTCACTAACAGAGTTCTGGAGGCGAGTGTAGTTCTGCAGAAGTTCGGAGTTTTCCGCCTTCGCCTCATCTTTCTCTTGCTGAAGCTCCGCCCCCTGGCGCAGGGCCTCCTTGAGATTCTCCGCTAGCTCACTACACTTTGCGTTCTGAAGCTCCGCATCCTCACGAAGGGAG
The DNA here is from genome assembly GCA_024362625.1 of Silurus asotus. Lineage (NCBI taxonomy): Eukaryota > Metazoa > Chordata > Actinopteri > Siluriformes > Siluridae > Silurus > Silurus asotus. Next base: position 6,656,318 of record MU565024.1, on the reverse strand, counting down.
CGAATCGTGGCCTGCAGCTCCTCAAGTTTGGAGGAATCCGCTGGAGGTGCTGTTGCTAAAGTTGGGAGCATAGAAGTGGTTCCTGAGCAAATGAACAATTTTAACCAAATGTTTTGTCTTGAAAGAAAAAAATAAAGTCACCTTCACCACTCTGAATCTGTTCCTCCAGCTCCTCGATCCTCTCTTCGTACTCCGCCAGCTCGTCTCTGTGCCGCTTCGCCATGTCCGCCATTTTTTGCCGATGAGCGTCCTGCAGCGCTGCCAGCTCGTGCTGATGCTCGTCGACCTCACGGCCCATTTCCTCTCGCAGCTCCTAACCGGTTCAGAGGGTGTTTATAAAATTAGAATCACTTTATGTGACAAATATACCAAAGTGCTGGGGTGCGCAGGTTTCTATGACTGACAATTCTATAGTACAAAAAATCCCTAATTCAATCGTTTATATGGCGTAGAGTTTTGACGAGAAGATTTATTCAAGAGTTTTAGATGGAGTCTCCAGTGTCAGTGCTTTGAATTTTTATGACAGTCCTCAGGACAGAGGAGTATAAAGCTTCTGAAACGTGAAAGATCAATGACGGTGGGGAACGGTAACTACGGCTTCATCACACCACCCACGTGTTCATCGTGTCCATTGTGTATGTCGCTTAACCATGGATAAAAGCCATGTCTGTATGACCCTGGCCACTGTACTTTAACTCAGTTTAAGGGTGTTACCGATCTTCTTATAACCTGGGCATCTTTGTGGAGAGCAACAATTTAAATTCTCAAATCCTCTGAGTTTTCTTTGCTGAGGTGCCATGTTGAACATCCAGAGATGTAATTGTACTCAAAAACTGCTCTAATACAAGATTTGTATGAACCTGTCAAGCAAGCAAAAACATGAACATGACGAATAGGACATGTGGCTTTGCATGCTTAAGCGACATACAGCTGTTATCACTAGGGTGTACTCACTTTTGTTGCCAGTCATTTCGACAATAATGGCTGCATGTTGAGTTATTTTTAGAGGACAGTAAATCTGTACTGCTATACAAGCTGCACACTGACTACTCTAACATATATACAAGTTTAATTTCTATAGCAGTGTCCCTTGAGAAGATCTACTAAAATTGTTGCTGAAATGTCACTTTTGTGAGATACTGTATACTGTATTTACACTCAGGTGCATCTCAATAAATTAGAATATCATTAAAAATTGGATTTATTTAAGTAATTTAATACAAAACGTGAAACTGGTATATTATATAGTTTCATCACACACAGACTGGTGTATTTCAAGTGTTAATTTCTTTTAATTTTGATTATGGCTTACAGCTAATGAAAACCCAAAATTCAGTATCTGAGATTTATTAGAATAAATTGTGAAAAAGTATTGTGAAAATTGTGAGAATATTTTAAAAAAGTTAAATATTGGAGACTATATACCATAATTTCCGGACTATTTAGCGCACCCATATATAAGCCGCACCCACTGAATTTGACAAAGATTTTTATTTTGAACATAAATAAGCCGCACCTGTTTAATTTTAATTAAATTAAATTAAAGTTTAATTTTTGGCATCGTCGTGTGTTTAAAAATCACCATCGGTGAAGTTTTTCTCCCGATACCGTGCAGCTCAGAACACAGGTGAAGTGTGTTTTTTCATGCCCAGTTGTTTTCAGCGTGACGAATGATTCGCATTTACTGTTGACAGTCCGAGTGAGGGGCAGGTCAAACGTCAGAGGAACATCATCCATATTTAGGATTCGCCTGAACCCGGTCGGCAATTTCATTGGTCTAATATTATGGGGCTCAGTTTTTTAGCTTGAAGCTTGTGAAACCGGGAAAAACCCGGAAAAATCCATATATTAGCCACTTCGTTGTTTAAGCCGCTTGGTTTGTGGTAAAGTGTGGAAAAAAAGTAGCGGCTTATAGTCTGGAAAATAAGGTAGATCAGTCAACGAAAAACGTAACTTTTTGAAAACGTTCTCTGAAGCGGATAAATTTTAAAATGCCATTTTCGGGTTGCAGCGTGGACATTAAAAAAACAGGTTGTTAAAAACGCCGAGATTTGTTTTGTCAAGCGAAAATGCACAGAACAGCATTTTCGGACGCTTCAGTGCGGATGAGCAACTTTTAAGAACCGATTAAAAGTGTTGACATGGAGCATTTTTCCTTTGGTTTATAAAAAATTATTTATTTTTAAGAAAACTGAATATGGGAATAATATGGAATCACATATTTTTCAATACTCTGTGCTCTAATACTAATCCAGACCTAGAAATCAGTCAACTTAACTTCCATACTTTTTCAGACTTTTCCAAATTGAAAATCCAAAAGAACCCTGGGTCTGTTACAGCATGACACAGTGCATTATTCCACACTTATCCTACAAAAGAATTGGTCCCAATGAGAAACCTGAGAAGAGAGGAGATAAACTCACTTTGATAGTTCTCTGCAGCTTCAGGATTTCCCCATGGTCACCTTTTTCTGCTCCTGACACTTTTGATGCCTGTTTTATATAAAAATACACAAAAAATTATCATCAAAGAACTGCATTATTAAGGTTAAGAAGAGTAATGTGTGTTACTCTGGCTAAGAAAGGCGACCTGGGCCACTCTCCTCCAGTGAGCAACGTCCGCCTCGAGCCGCTGCACCTCATGGGACAGCCGGTTGATTTCCTGCTGAGACCACAAGACGTCGCTAAGGTCCACCTCGTCGCTGTGGAATCCGTGATGGCCAGCCGAAGGGCGGGACAAGAAAGAGGAGGAGGAGCTTGTTGTGGTGGCGACGGTCGTAACCGGAAGCACGGCGGAGTCGGAAGTGGAAGACGAGACATCGTGGGCTGAGAGCCGGAGCTTCTGGACTTCTTCCTGTAGGCTGTTTTGGCGGGCTTTTAGGTGGCTGATATCCACCTGGAAACACACAAACACACACAAAAGAGATCAGCTTGAGTACTGACTTTGCTTTGGGACACATGAAAATTAGCTCAGCATGAAGAAGGAATTTACCTCTTTCTGCTGAAGTATAGTCCTGTACTCCAGAGACTGCTGTTTGATCTGGATCTCCGCTGCCTCCAACTTCTCCTCGAGCTCACCGTTTATTCTTCTCAAGCGTTCATACTTTAGCGTTTAGACAGGGAAAGAGTGAGAGATAGCATTCAGAGAGTCACAGAAAAAGAACAGCTTACATGCACCTCACATTAACATTGGTAACTCCTCTCCGTGTTGTATTTAATCTCAGGGACAGTGTTTCAACAGCATAGGTGTTTATCTCTCACTCTTCCTGATTAAATGTAACCTAACATGAGATATACACATTTTTGAACTGCTAATGCATTCACTAAACAAGGTCACTACAAAACTTAAAACTAAGTCAATACATTGTTTTTCTACAAGTTAAAGTTTCTCCGGGAGTCACACAGAACAAGCTGTAAGCGACTGATTGCATTGTGCGAGGATGTGAAAGGTATGCGGTTTTTGAACGAGGAAGAAAAACACACCTCGGATTTCTGTGCAGCGAAAGCCGAATCCAGCTCCTGCAGCTTCGAGTTAGACACGTGCAGCTCGGTGGCAGCATCTACAACGCAGTCACACACATTTTAGGAATTTATTTCAATCACTATGGGTAGAAATTATACAATTACCATTTATTATGTTGAAAAGGGAATAAAGGGAATTTTCGACACGATCTTATGGAACATACAAAATTACGTCATATCAATAAATATTAATCAGGTGGAAATTACAAATATGACTTTTATATACAAATTATTATGGGGTTATGGATGATTAAAAAATTATTCTGACATGCACATGATTAAGTGTTTTTTTTTAATTAGTATTATCATGAAATTACGAAATTAAAGCGTAAATTTCAAATGGATTTTTGTCATGGCGAGTTTGCATCTGTGTTTCACCCTGCACAGGCATTTCAGCTGTTGCATCCAAGCAGGGCTTTAAATAACACCAACGTTCACATCAACAGCTGTATAAAAAGACTAACATTTCTAATGAGTCTTAGTCTTTTGTCCCCTCATGCATGCACAAAGCAACATTGTTCCACATCAAGTGAAAAACCAACAATATGTTTCTTTCGGTGTTGAATTGAACTGCTCACAGATTTGCACTCAATTAAAAACTAATAGCTTGGAAATATAGTCCGCTCGCTGTGAGGGTCTGAGCCGCTGATTGCGATCTTGTCCATGACAGAGACTCTGCAGGAGTAATTAAGTCTCATAAGCGTTCTGAAAAGACCATGGTCGTGAGATGAAACACTTGTGTGAAATCCCTGACAGAAAGAAATCTTTTAATAATTTTCTCTTCCAGGCAACCGCATTGTTACAGTTCACTCAAGGCAGATGAGGAATAATATTAAGAACTACACAAGCAGTGTCCAAAAGAACCTGACTGAAACAATCAACTGAAGCGTTTCACCTCACCATAGAATAACTTTCTGTGGATGTAACTGACTGGTAGCCTAGTTAGTGTGTGTGTGTGAAAACAAAGCTTCTGAAACCAAGCACAATAAAAGGTAGAACCTGACCAGGATCTTAAAGCACTAGACATTCTGAAAATCTGAAAGACTCACAAATCACACACCCTGATGAGTCCCTGTTTATCAAACTACAATAAATATATAACTTCTGAGACATCTAGAGAGGACTTAAAAAAAAAAAAAAAATATATATATATATATATGTGTGTGTGTGTGTCACTCTCAACTGAAAATGTTGAAGATGTCTGACAATCAAAATTAAGAATTTTAAATGAATAAAAATAAGTATTACATTGTATGTGATGAAGGAATAAACTGATTTTTGACTGATTTACTGAAGATTTTCGTTTATTTATTTAATTAATTAAGGCTTTGTTTTTTATACTACAGATGTTTCATTCATAAATGTGTAGTAAAAAAATAACTCAAAGAAATTGTGCAACAATAATAATAAAACTGTAATAGATATTTTAAAACATATATATATTTGATTTGTGATAGAAGAGTATCTGCAAGAGTAAACTGGAAAGTTTATAGGACTGTGGTGAGACCTGCGATGTTGTATCATTTAGAGACAGTGGCATTGAGTAAAAGACAGGAGGTGGAGCTGGAGGTAGCAGAGCTGAAGATGTTGAGGTTTTCGTTGGGAGTGACGAGGATGGTCAAGATTGGAAATGAGTTTATTCACGGTGAGGGAGGCGAGATTGAGATGGTTTGGACATGTGCAGAGGAGGGACATGTATATCGGTAGGAGAATGTTGAGGATGGAGCCACCAGGAGGGAGGAAAAGAGGAAGACCAAGGAGGAGGTTTATGAATGTGGTGAGGAAAAACATGCAGGTAGTTGGGGTGAAAGAGGCAAATGTAGAGGACAGGGTGGTATGGAGACGGATGATCCGCTGTGGCGACCCCTAATTAGAGAAGCCGAAAGAAGAAGAAGAAGAGGATGTGTGCGTGTGTGTGTGTGTGGACACAAACAATCTACACAGCAGGACATTAAATCACTATCTGTGTGTGTGTGTGTGTTTTTCTGCTTTGCTGGAAGCTCTGATCAAAGTTCTCAATTAGTGCTGGACACAAGCCTTTAGTCAACACACTCCTTTACACAGCTCCGAAATCCACATGACCACGAAAACTATCAGCACTTGCAAGAATATCCTGAGATTTCAGTGTCGTCTAATGAGATCACATTTTATCGTGAGTGACGATGTTATTATGACATCACACAGCTATTCAAATGTGTTTCACTGATGCAGTATTGGCTATACAACTGCTTGTTGATTACTTGTGGTCGTTTTTCTGTAGGTAGACATTTGTTTAACATATATGGAAGGAGTCTCCTGGGTCAGAACTTTGAAACCTTTTTTTTTATTTCAATGGAATTTGCACTTGGTGGGTTCTACAAACAGGTCAAAGGTAGGCGCATTATTATAATAAAATTAATCAAAAACATCACTTTGAAACCACGCGGTTGGGTTAAAACACCTGAAAATAAGCAGAACTAGTGATAATACCGAAAATACCGCAATAATGACAGGCCTCGGTGATATCGCTCAGCTCTGAGCAGGGGGCGTGGCTAAAATCCAAATCATTAGCATAGTCATTATCACCATCGTGGTCTTTTACCCTAACAATACGAATTCAGTATGGCTTCCATATGGTAGTTCAGCGTTATAACTTACCTCCGACTTCTTCTGCTCCTTCCAGTAGGATGTCTTTGGTGAAACTGGAGATTTGACCAGTGAAAGAGGATAAACTTCCTCCGACCTGACCGAGAGACTGCCCCAGGCCTGAACCCAAACCCCCCAACCAGGACGCCATGACAGCGGCACACACTTAGACACACACTTACACCGCCTAGGAACGGAGGTTCACATGGACACCATGAACCCAAGCCACGATTAGATCGGGAGTTTGGTGTTTCGAGCTCTGTTATCGTTCTTATCAGCAGGATAGAAAATCGCTGCAACAGACCGGAAACTGGGTGTTCATGCAAACCGACTCGTTAATCCAGAACTATCCGCTTAGAGCGCCGGAATAAAAGCCAGAAGCAGGCAGGGAGTGGGTAGAAATGACCCGGGCTCCGTGACCACACCGGCCCTGTTACCAGAGAGAAAGAAATCCGCTTTGTTTTGGTTCGCTGTTGCTGATTTCTGCCACCTCGACTTCATCCATCACCGGACACACTCGTCAGAGGGGACGTGGACACGCGTAGAGCATCATGGGAACCTGACGGACCAATAGGACGGCGCAAGCCGGTGACGTCAAAGCAGTTGCCGGAAGTAAAAAGTCTGTTTATCTCCAACGTCAACTAGCTATAATATTTAGGAGGAGGTTTTCTTTATAGACACGTGTAATGCCTTAAAGCGAGAAATTTGTTGATCAAATTGATTGGGAAAATGCGTGGACACTGTCGCTGAAATATATTTATAACAAATAAAGTCAGGGAAATTTCATTTAAACGTATGCATAGATTGTATCCAGCTAAAACATACTTAAAGAGATTTATGTGAGACATAGACACAAGCAGTTCCTTTAGTGGTGCCCCTAATGAATCTGCTCTTCACATTTTTTGGAATTGTCCTCATACATAATTATTTTGGATTACATTTTCTATGTTTATAAACTCTAACTTGCTCTCAGATTGCTTTCTATTCTTCTAGAGTTTTTTTCTATAATATAGAAAAAAGGCAAATACGATGAGGACTCTATTATTCATGTTTTTTTTTATTGCTTGCTAAATCTTATATTCACCGTAGTAGATATATTCGTCAATATCTCATATTCATAGTTTTTGAAAAGAAGTCCAGCAATATATCCATGCTATTTCATCCTTAGAGAACTCGAAAGACAATAAACCTGTACTACCGTTTTAACTTATTTTTTTATATTTAGACTTATATTCGGTAATTTATTTATAAATGGCTTTGCTTCATTTATTTTTTGTTAGACATGCCTTCTTTTCTCACGTTTGTCCTGCATCTTTTTTTCTTTTTTGTAACTCTGCTCTTGCTTTCTGTATGTATTCTTTTAATCTAATACCTTGGCAATAATATTAATAATAATAATAATAATAATAATAATAATAATAATAATAAATTATAATACATAAATATATATGAATAATTACGTTTTCTTTCTTGAATTTTTTCCAGGTCAAGGACCTCATAGGCGATAGAGACAAGGGGCAAAATGTTTCAAACATAGCCACTTGGCCAATCATATTACACTAGTTATATCATGTTAAGAACAACTATGTTGTACATGCATAACTGTCTGTATATTTTCATATATTTTTCATACATTTTCCTTGATCTATCAGGTGGACAATTATACATGTGCATGAATATCAGCTTTAAATTTTATTAAAACGTAAATAAGGATTGTTATAATATAAAAGATTCAATATTTTATGTTTTTACCCATGTTCATTTTTTTTAACAAAAAATCTTTGATTCAACATTAATTAACAGGCTCCCTGCAGTACCACAGCAGACCCACTAGGGGTCGCGGAACCCGGGTTGAAGACCCATGCTGTAGGGCGACGCCTTCAGGAGTAAAGCAATTTAACAACTTCTTGTTTTTATTGTTGTTCTTCTTGTTGTTGTTGTTGTTGTTCTTCTTCTTCTTTCAGCTGCTCCCTTTAGGGTCGCCAGAGCGGATCATCCGTCCCCATACCCCTCTGTCCTCCATACACCTCTGTCCCTCTTCTGCACATGTCCAAACCGTCTCAATAGTGCCGCCATCACCCAGTCTCCAAAACGTCCTACAAGCACTGTCCCCTAATAAACTTATCTTGTCCATCTTCGGCACTCCCAACGAAAACCTTAACATCTTCAGCTCTGCTACCTCCAGCTCCACCTACCGTCTTTTACTTAATGCCACTGTCTCTAATCCATACAACATCGCCGGTCTCACCACATTCCTTTAAACTTTCCCTTTCACTCTCACAGATACACTTTTATCACAAATCACTCCTGCCGCTTATCCACCCACTCCACTCTGCCTGCACTGTTTTCTTCACTTCTCTAACACACTTTTTATGACTTCTGAGTGTCACCAGCAGCTGGAATCAAATTCCTTGTGTATGTCAACCCATTTGGCCAATAAATCTGATTCTGATTCCTAGTTTTTCGTGTAGCTCCTGGTAAGACGTGTGCACTTCTATAAAAGCTTTACTGGAATTAAAACTCATTAGACTCCAGTATGCTATTTGTCTGAAAAGTCATCTCAAATTGTGTTTTAAATTTTTTTTTTTAAATGACTGTTTGCTGTAGCATTACATTTACTTTTATGGCATTTAGCAGATGCCCTTATCCAGAAGGACTAACATTACATCTTATTCATACAACTGAGCAGCTTTGGATTTAAGAGCCATGCTATAAGGCTCAGGAGTGGCAGCTTGGTGTGGCGTGGATTTTTAAATTACAACTTTCTTTCACTTGAACTCAGAGGCCCAGACCTGTTTGAGCAGGACAATGCCTCTGTGCACAAAGCAAGCTCCATGAAGATCTTGATGTGTGAAGGTTAGATCAAGAGAACTCGAGAATTCTGCAAAGAGCCCTAATATCAATAATGCACTTGATAAATGAACAGGAATACTAATGTAATGCTAAATGAACACAATTCCCTACAGAAAGTCACCCAAATTCCTGAAAAGTAAGTTCAGGAATCACATACAGGAGTGATGGTTGAGTGTGCACTCACGTTTTGCCATATGGTGTATAGTTTTATACATTATTCATTTTTATCTCAAAAATAGCTGCTTTTTAATAATAAGTAAATAAACTGCAAAAATATATAGTTTGTGATTTCTTTTAATGAGAATATGTTTATTATGGAATTGTTATGGAAGATGAAAACCAATCTAAAGGCCCTGTTTAGAGCCAAATAGCAAGTTTACTGTGTGTACATACCTATTTATAATATTTATTTTATTTATAATAATAAACTTGTCCCGCATAATTACAGTGTACTAATACCTATACAGGTAGTGCAGAATTATTAGGCAAGTTGTATTTTTGAGGATTAATTTTATTTGAGGATTTAATTTGAACAAGCCAAACTGGTGGCAAGTGGCATCTTGGCAGCTGCACGCTTGACTTTTCTCAGTTCACGGGCAGTTATTTTGCGCCTTGGTTTTTCCACATGCTTCTTGCGACCCTGTTGACTATTTTGAATGAAACGCTTGATTGTTTGATGATCACGCTTCAGAAGCTTGGCTATTTTAAGACTGCTGCATCCCTCTGCAATATATCTCACTATTTTTGACTTTTCTGAGCCTGTCAAGTTCTTCTTTTGACCCATTTTGCCAAAGGAAAGGAAGTTGCCTAATTATTATGCACACCTGATATAGGGTGTTGATGTCATTAGACCACACCCCTTCTCATTACAGAGATGCACATCACCTAATATGCTTAATTGGTAGTAGGCTTTCCAGCCTATACAGCTTGGAGTAAGACAACATGCATAACGAGGATGATGTGGTCAAAATACTCATTTGCCTAATAATTCTGCACTCCCTGTATATTACAAATATAATGAATATCCTTATATATAACCTCTATATATAGCTCTTTCCTGTTATGTAACTAACTGACTAGATTTCAGGATGGATTAAAAAAATATATAATAATTATTTTTTTATATAGTTAAAAAGAAATAGGCAGCATCGTCCTTCTTTTTAGTGTTTTAATGTCTATTAAAAGAACACAAAGTGAAGAATTACAGACATGTTGTACCAAAAAGAGCCATGAGTAAAAATCAAATGCAAACTTTCTGTGAGAAAAAATTAAATAGAAGTCGGTCATTAAATACCTCACAGAATTCCGCCTCCACACTGCAGATTATTTTGTTTAAAAATGAAGAGAAGAAAGAAATGGAGAAGAATAAAATGCTGAGAGAATGCGCGTTTGCCGCCGTCCAGCTCGTGACGGATCATATAATTTCATTCCTATACATGTAGATCATCTGATAAAGGTTTGATATACATAATATATTCTTCTATCTGCCATCAGGATGAGACTGTGGATGCATCTCGGGTGTGTATGTCAGCAGGACGATCATCACCCAGAGGTGCAGTAGTGCCTACAGACACACAGAAACTCGTTAATGTCGCACTGATCGGAAAATGTTGGATGAAAAGATAAAGCATTAGAGTCTGCTTTTCGGCTTTACTCACCATATAAACGATTACAAAGACTCTGGCCATGGGGTAACGTCTGAGGAAGATCCCCAACCGGATGCTGGAGATAAAAATCAAAAATTGTAATTGGCACATCTGGCTGTACACTATTTACAAATTACAAGATGCAATTTTACCTTTTTTCTTTTTTTCCTAAACGCAATGCCGGCTTCTATGGCTATGATCATTTCGAAAGCCAGGTTTAGTTACACTAATATAAAACTGAAATGTTTAAGAATTATTTTTTTTTGTTAACAAAATTTGGATTAAATTGAATAAAAACCATTACAAAAGGATCAACAGAATAAAAAGAAATACAGTGCAGCAAAATATGTTTAATACACATTGTGAATTTTCTTCTGATAATAAAAATGTATGTGTTTGACCCCATTGTAACTTGAATAAAAAGTTGGGGCGTGGCCTAGCCTACCCAGAAGTTTTAAAGAATGGTGATCAGTATGGGGTAGTGTACTGTATTTTGTTAATCATTTAAAACATTACAGAACACAATTTAGCAAAACAGAGCATTTTACACTACTATACAATATACAGTATATACACCGAACAGGCATATAACATTGACATTATAATGTTCTGAGCAGTGAAGTGAATGACACTGATAATCTCTTCATCCTGGCACCTGCTAGTTGGTGGAATATATTAGGCAGCAAGTGAACAATTTGTCATCAAAGTTGACATGTTAGGACCAGAAAAAATGGGCATTTGAGCGAATTTGACGAGGGCCAAATTGGGATAGCTAGAAGGTCAGAGCATCTCCAAAACTGCAGCTCTTGTGGGATGTTCCTGGTCGGCAGTGGTCAGCATCTATCAAAAGTAGTCCAAGCAAAGAGCAGTGGTTGATGTGATCCGATCCAATAGATGAGCTCCTGTAGCTCAGACTGCTGAGGGAGTTAATGATGTTAATGCAGGTCAGGTCTGTATTGGCAACAAAAAGAGGACCAACACCATATTGGGAAGGTGATCATAATGTTATGGATAATCTGCGTATATGTATATAGCGGTGGGCGTGTGGAAGAGCACCACCCAAAAAATGGGTACTGTACTGAAAATATTTGTACAATTTTGTCGTAACGTCATCAAAAACGGGGACTACTGATTCATGCTCGCTGTCAGATCAATGACCTGGAGTGAGTGTGCTCATACCTGAAGCGATCTATGGTGCTGGCTGCTTTGCGCACTTTCCCGTACACGCCTGTCTCGGAGCCGTCCTGATCGCCAAACAGCACCGGTGTGTTTCTCTGCCTCGTGCCTTCACACAGCAACAACAGCATTGAACATTAAACAATCAGGGAGAACGCAATTAAGTCCTTCGTTATTGTGCCTAAATAAAACTGCAACTCAGCAATATCTGACATTTGGTAAATGTGTAAAACATATCCGAGGTTTTGTATATATTGGCTGCTCAGAGCTGAGAGACATGAACTGGCTTGACTAACTGACCTGCTCCGTCCATGGCAGTCATGTTGATGTGGGAGCCGCCGCTCTGGCCCCCCTGCACGCTCTTCAGCTGCTGCTCGAGGCGCTCCAGCTGGAAGACGAGTGAACTCTTCTCTGTGCCAAGTGCCTCCAGCATGGTCTGTTTCTGGATCAGGGTTTCAGTGAGCTGATGCAGACGACCTTCGAGCTCCGCCTGGCTGCTGCTGCTCAGAGCCTTATTGGTCAGCTGGTGAGTGAGACACAGAGAGAGAGAGAAAGAGAGATGATTTTTCAATCCTATTCCAAATCTTAAAAGAATACTGAATGTAATCTACATTTGCGCTTTGTTATGCAATTTTTGTGTGTGTGTGTGTGTGTGTGTGTTTGTGTGAGATAGAAAAATAGAGAGAGATGCATCCAACCTGGTTCCTGAGTTTCTGAATCTCATCCTCTCTGTCTTTGATGCGACTCTGCAGCGTGCTTTTAGTGCGATGGTGTTCGTCCTCCACATAATGCAGCTCCTGTTATACACACACACACAAACACACACTTAAACCAGAATACAAATTAATACATCAGTTTGTTCATCAATGTGATTGGTTAAAACTAGGGCTAATTGATAAAAGCAAATTCATTGTCAACAAATGGCGTTATCGATGAGTCGGGACAGTCGCACTGGATCTGATCTGGCGTGACTCGCGAGCATCAGGTCGCGAAATCAGGATCGCGCAGGACATAGCGATGAATTAAATTAAAACGGTGCGAACAAACACTTAATATAAAAGCAGTAAATAACAGCAGCAGTACATGATAAGATTTTTAGTCACTTGTGGTTTTAGTTTTATCCTTCTTTTTTTAAAGCCTGTAACATGCTGCATTTCTCCGTTCCATTCTTTCATAGCATTTGTCTAATACAACAGTAACTTATCTGTTTTCAAACGTGCTTTACTGCAGCTATACTACGATTAAATGCTTGTTTTTAATGTTTGTATATTTAATACATGCATATCATTTAATTATTATACAAAATTCAATTCATTATAATCCAGATGCTTATATTTAAGCATGGTTGTCTATTTGCCATCTGCAATTATCATTAAAAAAAAAGTACAAATGCTGATTTACACAATTTACACCTTGCTATTTTATTTATATTTTTACAGAAAGAAACTACTCTGCATGGGTGAATTTGTTCAAGGAGAAATCCCCCATGCAGTCCTCAACAAGCAGCCACTAGAAGCTTTAAAATGTCTAAATTACAGAGAGTTAAACTCAATATCTGGCTTTTGCATTTTTTTAAAGTACACTTAAATTAGAGTTGTATATACTTATAATAAGACAAACAGCTTATTACAATTTTTTTTGTGCAATAATTGCTAGTTGCAGCTATAGTTAAAACACATTCTAATGCAGATGTGGATCATGGTCTACACACGCACACACACACAACACACAGAGGGAGCACACCTGTTTGCAGCGCTCCAGTTCAGCCTCCACCTCTTGCTTCTGTCGGCTCTGTTGCAAGTTTTGCTCCTGTAGCTCCAGCTGCTGCTCTCTCCAGCTCTCAGCCTCAACCACAGCCTGGTTCTCCAGCTCCTGTGTAACGAACACAAACATGGCTATGATTATACGATCAGTGCGTGAAGACACACCTCATAGTTTTGTTTACAGAATAAATACTCCTCACATCAGGGCTGTGTTAAACCAAATATTAATAATATTTGACAGTTTTTGAGCAGACAGATCACTGCTAAGCAGCAATAAAACTAACGCTAGCTAGCAAGATTCTACCTTCGTGACTGCTCCTGTTTGCACTGAATATAACCAAGTTAACTCCTGATGGCCCTCTTTGATCATAAAAACAAATAAAAAGGTATAAAAACTCTAAAACACGTATATAGAATTTAGTTTTTTTTTACAGGTTTACACAGTGTTAATTAATGCTGACTAGCCGAGCTGCTGACTAGTTTAATAATTATTTCTGGCCATTTCTAAGCAAAAAATATGACCCCAAAAATGCTCCTCCTGATTAATTCACAGACTGTAAAGTGTCTGTGTTAACATTCTAGAACTTTAAGGACCTGTATTTCAGAACGAAGGCTCTGGATCTGAGCCTGAAGTTTCTGAATCTCCTCCTTCTGGAGCTCCTTCTCGTGCCGTAACTCCTCAAGCTCCACTTCGCCCGCTCCTCCGATGTCCAGCGCCTCCAAAGCCGAGCCCTCCTTCAGACTGCTGATCAGCTTTTCTTTGGACTGGGAATAATAAGCAAATAAGTCCATATTTCTTTTAAACATTTTTTTTTTTTAAATACAGAATATGAAACTATAATCACCACTAGAGGTCGACAAATACTGGATTTTACCGATACCAATAGCTAGGTTGGATTAATACAAAATTTTACCGGATAAATAAACAAACATATCACTCTGTCATGTGTTAAATAGTAGAGACCTTAAATAAAAACATTTTTTTTTTTTTAATGCTTTGGCCTTTGTGAAGACATTTTAAACTGGCCATTTCAAGCATTACTGTTTGGATTTATGTGAAATAGTAACACTTTAATGCAAGATTCCATTTGTAACATTAACTGAAGTTAATAAATGCTTTAGAAGTATTGTTCATTGTGTGTTTCACCATTTACTAATACATTTTAAGTTAATGCATTATGAACTAACACGAATGAGGAATAGCGCGCTGTCCCACGTGTGAAAACAAACAGCACGTGGTGTCAGTGATTCGCCTCTAGAGGCCGCTCTCGTACTGTATAATGAAAGCGGACACAACCAGGGGAATACTAACGGTGTGTGTTTTTGTTTCAGCAGTCAACTATGGATGCCGATTAATCGACAAAACCGATGAATTGGTCAACCACTCCTCACTGCAACCCCTAAAATCCCACGTGAGACTGAGTTTCTCTAAAAGATGTTCGATGTTGTGGTTGAGATGTGAGACCTGGAGGATACGGGAGGCTTTGTTTTTGTAGTCTTGCAGCTCCTGTTTGGCGTATTCGGCTGCAGCTCGGGCGGTTTTTGCCTGCTGCTGGAGCTCCTCTGCTTTTTGTCTCTCCTCTGCCACTCTGCGCTCGGCACTCATCAACGACTCGGCCAAGGTCTGCCGCTCCTCTTCTGTCCTCGAAAGCCGCGTTGCAAACTCGCTCTAACACAGAAACAACAATCTGGGGTTCATTTGTGAAGAGACAAACACCTGAACTTTATTGAGACGCTTTTAAAAGCAACTTGCCCACCTTGTATTTAATTAATACAGGATTACCAGGCTATTGTTAGCTATTAGGGGCGTAACTGTACACGTACTTGTACAGAAAAGTTTAGCTACAGGATTTTCGGTTCTGTGAGTACCAAATGCAACCTTTTTCATGCACGTAACAGAGTTATTAAGTGGCGGATTACAATTTTGTTTAGTCTCTGCCTCACACTTTCGGTATTTGTCTTTTTATTACTATTATTATTAAACTTAAAAAAAACATACTCAACAATGTTAGGGGTATAAAAAAGAAACTGGCTTTTCACTCTGTACCAGAAATATATGATTTGTACTGAATTGTTTTGCACGTGTGCGCCCACTTCTGGTCATCTCTAATACTAGCACTATGGATTCTTTTGTGTTTTATGTCCAGGTTCAAGAATTTCTCTTAAAATGAGAAAATCCTGACAATTTCACATATTAAGGGAGTGAATGAATGAAAGATGGAAGAAAGCAAGACATTTGGTGAAGTATGCTGAAATAAGTAGACCAGGTGTGTAGATCATATCTTTAGAAAATTTAATATTAAATATAAGACACACACACACACACACACACACACACACACACACACACACTTATATACACGTCTGTATTACCCAAATGGGGTCCAACAAATGTAAACTATTTAATTTTTTTCAATCTATTGAATTTGTATCAATTTAATCGATTACTTAATTTAATGAATAAACACTAGCATTAATTTGATTTATTGCATTATATATGTTTTTTTTGTGTAAAATATTATAAAATATGGTTTTATATATTATTTACCAAAGCAGGCATTTAATTAAAAATTGTTTAAAATCAATAAGCAATTTTTTTGCATTTCCTTACCCAAACTGTGACCTAAAAACCGGGGTACGCACCGAACTGTGAATTTTGTGTACCGTTACACACCTACTAGCTATATCTGTTACTGACCTGCATCTGTCTGTAGCTGTCCTGCTCTCGGGTCAGAGTTGCCTCAGCCTCTCTAAGTCTCTCCTGCACAGTGTGTAATGCCTGAGAGTGCAAACTGCTTCCCTCACTGTGGTCCTGCAGAATCCTGTCATCACAAACACCACATCATCATCATCCTCATTTGCAGGCACAAAGACAACCATTCGAACCATTTGTAGAAAAATATCAACAAAAGGAGAAGGGGAGGGGTGAATATCTCTGTCGTTGAGATACCTGGTCCTCTCGCTCTGAGCCTCTTCCAATGCCGAGCTTCTGGACTTCAGTAACTGATCCGCCTCTTCCAGTCGCACCCTGAGCACAGCCAGCTGAGCATCCTTAGCTGTCAGGGCCTGCGTGAGATCATCAACCTGCGCCCTCAGCTCCCTGCCCATACGGTCTGAGCGAATCTGCTCTGTGTTCCACTTCTCAGATCGAGATCGGGACTGGTTCAGCTCTGTGTAAAGAAACAGGGAGGAATATTACATCTTGAGATGGATGGGAAAAAAAAAGACAGACAGAAATGAATTTATTCTCAAATAGGTTTCAATCTGAAATAAGTAATGAAATAAGTCCTTTACTAGGGCAGATACAGAGGCCACACCTTCTTCACTTGGATAGATTTGCAGGCAACGCCTTCTTTACAGTTGTACACACCTCGTATAATTGTAACTATTCTTGGTCTGGTATATTTTACATCCTGTTTCAAGGTGGGTGTAAATACTAGAAATGACAATGAGCTCTCGCACCCTCCTGCGTGTCCTTGGTTCTCTGGATGAGCGACGCCATCTCCTGGTTAAGTGAGGATACTTCGTTGCGCAGGAGCTGGTTCTCCAAACGCAGACCAGACACCACCTGACTAAGCTGTTCCTCCTGAGTTGAGCTCGACTCCACCATGACCTGAACATCTGGTGCTGCTTCTGCTGCTGCCAGGCCTGAATCTGAGCTTTCCAGGGTGTCAACTAGAGAAAGGGAGAAAAGGATGTGAGCAGAACAGAAAAGTCAATGTAAAAAATAGTGACAAAATGACTAATATTGACGAATACAAACAGACATTCGGTTTTATTAAAAAGATGTTTTAAACATAATATTATCCACCTCTATGACTCTATAGAGTTTTCTATATCAGTACCTTGGCTTCCGTCTCGAGCGAAATCATTCTCAGTCTTGGCGCTGTGTGTGCTGGCAGTAAGGGAGCCAAGGCTGGAGGTCCGGGACAGAGCCTGTGTAGAAGGGGGAGTAGCTGGGGCAGATGGGACCGTCGCTTGCCCCAGTAACATCCCTTCAGCCACTGCAGGAGCCCGGACCGCTGTGTCTTTCCTCACCTCTCTCCTGTCGCTCTGAGGCGGATCTGAGCTGTTCAGAAAGTCGAACAGCAAATCATCGTCCACTTCAGCTCGCTTGGGTCTCACAAAGTTGGACGAGGCTTTGACTGCAATGCCACTGCTGCTTTTGCTAACAGCTGAACCCAGAGAACTTGTGCTGGACACATTAGCTGTGCCTGCTAACACGGTGGCTTTGGATTTCTTAATGTTCCCGGCAGCAGCAGAGATTAAACCGTGCTTCTCCTGGCCAGTGAAGATGTGATGGGATTCGTACGGTGTTAATTCCGGCTCCGGGGAGTCGAACGCTGCCAAGGAAGAACTGTGGCTTGAGTGTTTGACCAGGGCGGTGGCAGCTCCCTGGTCCACTTTGTTCAGGAAATCCTCAGCTCGGCCAGCTAAATCAACCAACCAAGACATCGTGGGATCTGAAAGTTCACAAATGTACATTTTATTTGCACCCTGCAGGGAAACAAGCAGTAATTAATTTGATCCCAAACCATTTTAAATTGCAAATTGTAACTAATTTTCACACTATTAAATTAAAATTTAAAGGGTGGGAGGAACTTGCAACAATCCAGAACATTCTTCAAATTCATTTTTTTACCTAGTTTCCACAATAAGGGTGATGGAACACATGGGAATTGATTTACCATGATTTTTATTAGCTCATGTTAGCATTTATATGAAACAGGCAACAATACCATTTCCCACGTATTTTAATTTAGATAGATGGCAGCAAGATGTTTCTTCTAGTGTTTAAATAAAAATGTGAAATTACTACATGTAATGTGTGTCTTATACACCTTAAGGGTGCCAATACTTTTGTAATTGACTGTATAAGGTTAATAAAAAGGTGTGAGCTTTCATCACGACCTCCATACAATCAACTCTACCATTTTAATCTAATGCACAACAATTCAAATAAACAACTAACAAAAGCATTAGGTATTGTGCTAATCAATGCCTAGCTTCTTTTACTTTTCTCCGCATCCGTATTCCGACAACCACGCCCCCTGCACTGCTATTGGCCCGCATCTGATAATGACGCTCACTTCATCGACTAGACAGCTAAACCAGCCAATCGGAAGAATATCAGGAACCGCGCTGACCAATACCAACACAGGAGGCGTGATGTACTCGAATGCGCTTGGAAAACCTAACACCGATGCTCGGGTGTGTGTGTATATATATATATATATTTAAAAAAATGACTTTATTTTCAGCTACGTTACCCGCGGTCAGGTCTCTGTATTAAAGCGAGGAGTTCAAAATTCCACCAGCATTTTTTAAGGGATAAATAATCCGTTTACTCGCTGTCAAATCTATTTTCTATTATCATCATAATCGCAAATCCTGCTTGACGTGGACCAGGAACTGAAAAGGCCCCAAAACAGACAGCCCCTGGAGATGCCTGAGTAAAACTAACATGTTAAGGACCCCAAACAAGCTGTTCTTACCGATGCCTGAGTAAAAAAAAATAGTTTGAGTTTATTTTAACGGAACTAAATTTGACAAGTTTTATTAAAAATATAAGATATAAAAGATGCCAAATTAAAACCTTTAACGCAACACTAATTTATTCACGACGTTCTTTCTTTACTCAGAGAAAAAAAAACTCCAGAAAAATAATTTTTAATAAACATTTTTTGTTTAAACATTTGATGTACCAAGTCTCATGCACCAAAATCCACCATAATGCACACATCCAGCAATTAAACCCGTCCGTGTGGAAACATAGCAAAAGTTCAGTTTAGTGTCCTGATGATTTACGTCATTTAAAACACCATAATTACTTTAAAACATTTACAATATTTTGTCTTCATGCACATTGATGTACATTTTCACTAATAAACATACATTTGCAAAAGGCATCCATATTTTACTCACACCATGTTGATTAGAGTATTACAAAACTAGAAAAGCATTAATTTAAGGTACTTTTAAAACAGATAATGTGTGGTAGATAAGTTGCCATTAATCGTGAGTTAACTCAATCATGCGATTAAATATTTATTTTATTGCCAGCCTTAATAAGAAATATTATTTGCATATGCACACATGTACAGAATGTAATTTATATTTCTTTCTAATATTTTTTACTTTCTTTTTTATACAAGTAAGTGGTTGAGGCCCAAGAAATGCTTGAGCCCAGCAGTGGTGAGCCCCTTGGTGATTCTGGGATTTGAACTCGCAACCTTTTTATTAGAAGTCCAACATGTTAACCACTGAGATACCACTACAATATATTTAGATTAACTGTTAAAAAATAATAAATATCCTATAGGAAGAGTCCATACATTCGAGAAGACTAAGTGACTTCAAAATCAGTTTTAATTTAAAAGAATTGAGAGAAATAAACCACACGTGAACAACCAGTACGAAACAGTGCTTCTTTATTGTTGCCGCACTCATCTGAAATGGCCAAATCTTATTTACAAAGCATGCCACATGAATACGAGAACTGACCAGAAGACATCATTGAAAAACCAATAATAGTCACATAATCGATCTGGAACAAAGATCGCCAAAGTACAAGGGGGAAGGGGGAACAAAAACAATGTAATAAAAAATATTACGTACAACTGAAGTGATTTTGTCCAGTACAGGAGTGACGTCATTAATAGTCTCTTATTTTTCTTCTCAATAAGACACCAGGGTTGAATCCAAAAAGTGTGCCTGACACACATGACGCAAACAAGCACACGGATTAAAAAGCTTCAGGGGGAAGAAATACAGTTTATAAAAATCCCCCAAGTTCTACATTTAAATAGCATTGTCATGTGTTGGAGGAGAGATTTAACAACAACAACAAAAAAAAAGTATAATAGTAGAGATACAGAACATCAGGTAATTGTGTATAAATTAACCAGTGGACAATTTCTCTCCTATAAAGTACGGCTATGAGTGAAAAACAAAACAAAAACAAAAAGCCGCCACATTTCACAGGATTTACATATTTAATTTCTTTTTTTTTTTCCCCCAGAAGACTTGCGCACACAAACTGCACAAGTAGTTTGAAGTCTCATGTCGGATGGATGTCTTGCTCTAGTCATGCACACTCGCTCATTCACTCATTCACTCTCTGACTCATTCACTATCTCACACACACACACACACACACCACACACACACAGGTTTACATGTGTACAAGCTCTCATTTAATCTTAAACTCTCATTCTCTCTCCCTGCCTGATACACACACAGGGGACAAGGATTGTGTGAGAGAGAAAGCCTTGGGCTCCCTGGTGCAGTCCACTAACACATGCAGGGGTTTGATGGGGGAAGCTGGAAGCTTCAGATGAGGCCTCGTCTCTTTTTGTAGTCCTCCAGGTTCAGGGAGCGTCGAGGGGCTCCGTCTTTCACCGGCAGTGAGTTGGAGCTCACTGACAAAGACTTTGTCTCTGCAATACACATTCAAACACATACACGACTGAGAACATATCTGGGTTTAAAAAAAATAAATGCAATCTAGTTTTAAGGCAAAGAAAGAGAGCAGAAAAACAAACTGAAATCTGATTACTGATCAAATGACACTTCTTATTGCATCATAAAATCTAAGAGCCAATCAGATTGTAATCCAAGCCAGACAAGACCCCAGACCTCCTCACATCAATACATGACTTTACTAACACCATTATGGCTGAATGAATCTCACACAAATCTCTGCAAGCACATTCCAAAATATAGTGAAAGATATTTTCAGAAGAGTGGGGGTTCCAGCAAATGGGCACTAAATGTGGATTGAAATGTTCAAAAAAACAATCTTGTGGTCAGGTGTCCACAAACTTTAGCACAAGTTATGTTGGATAAACAGTACTCGTTTTCAATAAAATAAAACATATCTTATTGAAAACAAGACGACAGCATCTGTGCATCTTTTAAATAAGAAATATTGACTGACACACACACACACACACACACACTCACCAGCACTGGGGACCTGCAGGTCAATTTTGACATCAAAGTCGTGGACTTTAAACAGGTCCTCTGAGAGGTCGCTGTTAGGTTTTGTGACATCTTTGTCTCTTGGGTTCAACGTGCCCTGCTTTACACACACACACACACACACACACACACACGTTAATGGTGTTGCTAAAGGTTAGGTTGTTCTGGAAACCAGTATTCAGGAGAACACAAATGTCCTAGAAGATGACTGTTTACAACGTTTCAGAAGCAGTGAGGAGATAAAACTGTAAAAGATGCATGACATTATTAGTGGATTATGACTGGGTGCTCAGGTGGAATTTTCTCAGCCTACCTGTTTGTTGACCTGCTGCGAATTGTCCTGTCCGGAGCCTGAACCGTATTTCTGATTAAGGTGGGCAAGAATAGCAGCGTGGACAGAAGGGTCTCTGGCCTGGAGGTTTCAAAATAAATAAATGAATAAATTTAGTGTGTACTGAACTGTATATGGTTGAAATGACAAAGCCTACTTGAACTTGAAAATCATGAATCAGCAGAAAGAAATATAGTTATGAAGCTTGTGGACTGTTCAAAATCTATAGCATGATTTATTGCTCTGTACTAAAAAAGCCACTAAATTCAATCTCCCACCTTTATGGTTTGTAGCTGTTTTTCCCCATAAACTGTAATCATAACGACGTTTTTGAATTGTGCAGTAATTACACTATGTTCTCAAGCATTTTAAAAATGTTAGTAGTGCCCCCTGTTGGGAAGAAGTATATTGAGTTTTAAATGGAGTATTATGTGTTTTTGTATGTGTGCGAGCGCGAGTGCTCGGTCTATCCAGCGAGAATTATCACCTGGTGCTCTTTGCAAGTTTGTCCACCACAACAAGGGTTAAAGATACAGTAAATATCTTGGAATGTGATTGGTCAGAAGCCACTGTTTAGTTGTGTATAAAGTGCAGATGCAAATTGTAGGTTTATATTAGTGTGTAACTGCTGATATCCCGCATCTATGGGAGGAACCTGCAGTGTCTGTGTTAAAGATCTAACTCTTCATGACCGAATTTATAGCCGCTGTAGCGTATGTGAGAACGGGACACTAACCAGTTTCAAAAGTAATTCACTATAGATAAAAACTCCTTTTTCATACCTTCTATGTTGTATGAAATGAAACAGAGGAAACTTAAAAATAGTGTTTTACCCCCTATACATTTGATCAGATTCCCCAACTGACATTGTTAACACGATAAAAAAAGTTCTTACATTGGACACCATAGTGGGTTTGCACTGCCTCCTGGTAAAAGGGTCCATCTGCTGGTTTTTGGAGTTCTGACCTTCAGCCTGGGGAGGAAAAAAAAAAAAAAAAAAAAAAAAAAAAAAAAATACAAGGAGAACAAAGGTGACATTCCTGGACATTTCTGTGATCAAACGCTCACACAGTGCGCAAAACAAAAACCTGGATGTACCACTAATGCTTTCTCAGACTCCACGATGTTCCAGCTGCGATTCCTCTGGTTGATGTAACTAAGAAGCGTAAAAAATGGTGTTACTGAAACGCACCTAGGCTGGCTGTGTGTGTGTGTGTGTGTGTGTGTGTATACGTACGCGTGTGCACGCTTACCTGATGGCAGAGATGTTTTTAGTTCTCTGTCTGTCTAATGCTTCAGCTCTCTCCTCCAGCTCGTTCAGCTGATCCTGCAACAGCTTCACCTTATCGCCATCGCCGGTGTCCTCTGCCATTGCCTAACACACGCACACGCGTTTTACACCTCCAGCTCAGGTTAAGCATGATATAAAACCGTTAATCTTCAGCGACCGTCACCTTTTCTTTGAGGAGTTGCGTTTTCTTCATGGCGTAGTTCGGCGGCGCCTTTCGGAACCGGTCCTTCTCCTTCACTATCTGTTAATTATGCACAAAACATCACTTTATTCTTCATAGCTCTAGCTCTATAGAGTACTTTAAATAAAATACAAATTAATAAAACTTAGTCACCATTCTATAATATCTTATATAATTTATATAATAATCTTATATAATTCTATAATATCTGTTATTGGAATTTATTATTGGATGGGGTGGGAGAGAGAGAGAGAGAAGTAGGGGGACATAAGGCCATGACTCACATCCTCAATGTCTTTGTCATTGAATTTGTAGTTCACTGCTTCTTTGATGGACTGCTCTTTTTTAGCGATTTCATCCAGGGTAGGAATCTGCATTCCTGCGACGTGCATCTGCAACGGGCGAGAACATTTAACACCTTCCACTATGCCCTTTGCCCAATAAAATCTGAGACACTTTGAGAGAGCTAAAACTATGACAACGGCATCACAAACGGGACAAAAACTAAACATATGAGTAAACCTCACTCACCGCTTCCTTCCATTTCATGAACTCGCTCTCTGTGAATTCCTGATTGGACACAAACTCGAGCCGGAACACTCGGGTGTCGTTGCCGTGTCTTTTGGACAAACACACACGATTGCACGTGCATTTAATTCCAATTCAAAATGACTGTACACATATATTTTATAAGCCCTTTATTTCCTTCACATGCACGATAACTCGCTACTTAAATGTATCTAATACGTGTCTGATTGACGGCTTACCGTAACTGCAGCCCTTTGTTTGTTCGCGTCGAGCCGAGCTGGTAGACCTTTGCTGTTTCTACCACGTCTACAATCTCAGCCACCTAGAAACAGCGTGCAAACACCTCAGCTATAGAAGGTACGACTTAGAAAACATCTACCGCAACGTATAGAATAATAAACAATTATTTCTATTCAATTCGTTCTGAAACCGTTCAATATTTTTATTATATTACTAATAATAAAAATATTTTAATTATAGTTAAAATATTTATCCGAAACAGGAAGTCGCTTGTACCCGGTAGACGGGTTTACTGCTGCAGTTGCCGATGCCGATGCGTACGTAGCAACCGGTGACCGTTTTAGCGAAGAAGGGCATGTGACACCAACGCTCCAGTTTGTGACGTGACAGACGGATGCGGTTCAGTTCCTCGGGCAATGACACCGGCTGAGACTTAGGTGGCGTTGCCTCTTTCCTGAAGGAAAGGAGATGAAATTAAAAGGAGTGACTGATAGCTTGTGTATAACACACATTACAATAGATATAAAGTGTCCACAAACGTTTTAAAATCGCAGGGTTTTTTTTTTAATATAAAAGACAGAAATAAAAACATACTTGTTGCATCTTTAACGTGAAAAATCCCCACAAAGAAAATAAATATTCAACAATTGGGCACATTTTAAATACAAAAGAAAACCTACAAAACCCTGATACATTTTAGAAACCTGCAATTTCATAAGGGTGTGTAGACATTTTTTCTCTTAGGCCATACTTACTCCTCTTCTTCATCGGAGGATGACAACCTTGAACTGCGGTCGCTCTTTACTGAGGACTTATCGTCGTCTTCCTCTTCCTCCTCCTCGTCGTCGGAGTACACGTCGCTGGCCTTCAGCGGCTGCCGCTTGGTCAGGAGCTCTGCTGAGGGGGTGAAGGTTGAATTTTAAAATATGCACAGTGTACTAACCTCGTGTTGGTTCTGACAGACTGCAAGACACACCGTCGTGAACATTCAGCAGAAAAAACACAAACCGGTTCTGTTCTTCTTCTTCTCGCGCTCGGCTTTCAGCTCCTCCATGGCCTGTGACTTCTTATCCAGCTTCTCGTCTCTCTTTGACCTCCTCTCTTTATTATGGGACATCACCTACATGAAGATCGGCAGACAGGTAAAACAACGATAAAAAAAGAAACCTTGAAAGGTAAGATGGTCAGATTTCCATGAGAAGGAGTCGAGAAACAAATCCACTCACCACCTGAGTGTCTGTAACCTGAGAATGCTTTTTCTTCTCCTGCTCTTCTTCTTGCTTCTTCTTCTTCTTTTCCTCTTTGACTTTCTTCTTTTCGGTCTTTAGTTTCTGTTTGATTTCGAACCTAAAATTTAGCAAAAGAGAGGTTCTGGGTCACAAATGTATCTGGACGAAAGGTTTAGAACCGGCGGTCAAGTCTAAATCTGCACACTAGTTTACTAAATAATATGATAAAAGTGTAGTATTGTTGGAGCGTGGACACATTTATATGTACCATATTTTCCGGACTATAAGCTGCTACTTTTTTCCACATGTTTTATACCCCGCGGCTTAAACAATGGAGCGGCTAATACATGGATTTTCCCTGGGTTTTTCCCAGTTTTACAAGCTTCAAGCCAAAAAACTGACCCCCATAACATTAGACCAATGAAATTGCCGAACAGTATCAGGTAAACCAATTAAATTCTTTATATTAAATCAGACGCGCTACCACTGAATCGGGCAGCACCACATCATAAATATGGATGATGTTTCTCTGACGTCTGACCTGCCGATCACTCGGACTGTCTACAGGAAATGCGAATCATTCGTCACGCTGAAAACAACCGCCATGAAAAAAGAAAAAAAAAAACGCACTTCACCTGTGTTCTGAGCTGCACGGCATCGTGAGATGCTAGAGATTTAAAGCACTTTTGTACGTCGCTCTGGATAAGGGCGTCTGCTAAATGCCGCAAATGTAAATGTAAATGTGAGAAAAGCTTCACTGATGGTGACTTTTTAAACGCATGACGATGCCAAAAGATAAACTCTCAAAAGAAATAGTTTTGAAAGGAAGGAGGGAAACAGTAAACAATGACTTTCTTGGTAGGCTACTGTTAAGATACAAGCCGTATAACAGACACTGTCTTTCATTAAAGCCTGGGTAAAGTTTATTAGTTTCAGCGTAGACACCTGCTTATAGACAGGTGCGGCTTATTTATGTTCAAAATAAGCTCGTGTTAGCTTGTTAGCTTCCTGTTAAATTATGTCTGTTGTGACTTTATATTTGTTTGTTTATATATATATATATATATTAGTGTGTGTGTTTTTCCTCACCTGCGTTTTAGCACCTCTCTCTTCTCAATACGGTTGAAAAGCTCTTGCTCTCTCTCTTTCTCAGTCATCTGCTCCAGCCTTGCCCGGTCCTCCTCGTCTCCCATCAGATCGTCTCCGTACCCGTCCCGGAACACTTCATCCTCAGAGGATGAGTCTGAATCCGAGCTCGAAGAGGAGCTGTTGCTCTCGGAGTCGGATACTTCGCCTGAGTGATTATTAGCGACATAGACACTGTGTGAACAAATCGGCTCCCTCCAACAACGAAATTCTAATTCAGAGACACGACAAAAGCTTTGAGATTTCTTTCAAAATTACCCACTTACCCTCCTCTGGGGCAGAGCTCTCTGCGGAGCTGTCTCCATCCGAGCTCCCTGAGGAAGCAGCCTTGCTCACTTTCTTTTTTGTAGGGTTCTTCTTGTCTGCCCCTTTACCAGGCTTTGCCTTTTTCTTGGCTTTGGTGCCTCCAACAGTCCACTACACACACACACACACACACACACACACACACACACACACATTATACATATTATTATTATAATTTTTTTTTTTAACAAAACTGCCTCGAGACAACCTGCAAGCTGATTTGGGAAACGTGGATGTTGTGCTGTACCTCATCATCGCTGTCGGACGTCTCGGAGTCTGTAGATGCTGCGGGTTTGCCGACAGGCTCCTCCGGTTCTTCAGAGTCCACACGCTTCCTCTTGGCCAAACTCAGCAACTCCTTCAAAAAGTTTCGACAAAGAAATGAGTCACTGTGATTTTTTTTTTCTTTAAACACGTGTCCCTTTCTTGTACAAGTCACTCTAAACCACAAATGCCAGAAAAATGTGCCAGATCACGGAGTTAAGGTGAGCTGGAAACTGCGAGAATACAAAACATATATTATATAATAACATCGCCTCAGCCAGAGTTTCTTCTTAATTTTCAGGACAATCAGAACCGACTTGAATCACATAAGATATAGAAGCTGTAACGTCTCCTATTGGTCGACACTGATTAATAACCTTAAAAGAGTTCACCTCCTCGTCGTTCCCTCATAGCCACTTTCACTTCACCAAACACGGCTTCGGTGAAATCCATGGCTTTGCATGGAGCGTCTAATTTTCCTAAAACACTTTGTGTAAAATTTAACAGCCAATGATTAGAAAACAAAGTAACACTGAAGTTTACTACCCCAGACACACCCTGAGTATTTCTCCTACATCTCTGTGTAGGAGAAATCTGTGTAACTATCTGTGACAGAAGTCACAGATAGTTGGTGGGAACTGTGTGGTTTGTAAAGAGGGGAGAAATTTAAAGAGGCGCTCTGGACCTCATGAAACCTCAGTGCGATAAAGGAGGAAGCACCAAAATGTTCTGGTACAATAAAGAAGTACAAAACACCACCCCATTTTTCACACTTCAGGTTAAGAATCTGCTCTTGCAAAGCAAAAAATTCCCACCCTATATTTTTACACTACCAACCTTTTAAAAACATTTATCATCATCAAAAGTGATGCAAGATAAATAGGAGGAAACATCGCAGACGATAAAAATATAGAGCACGCCGGGTTGTTTCAGGTGCACGATGGTTAGTCAGACTTGAGGAGAACCTGTGCGGGTCTTCGGGCCAAAAGCATCAGAGTGACAAGCAGTGTATGTGTGCTTTGTTTGCGAGATTTGGACAGTAGATAATGGATTTTTGGATCTATCGTTTTTGGTAAATTAGGTACAGCACGAAACCAAACCAAAAGGGATATATTTTAGACCGGTTCAGACAAGTAAATATAAAAGCAGCCAGAATTCCAGGAGTTATATTCAATGACTTGTGAGATTTTATGCTCCTTGAAACTAGCGAGTAGAAGAGCATGTTCACAGTGCTGGATGGATTTGTGCATTACTGGTATCCAGATTCAAGTGCATGGCCTGAACCCTGAGCTGAATTACCAGAGTGAACATGTGAGATGTGTTTAGATCCAGGCGGATAATCCTCCTTTTACAACTATATATGTGTGTGTGTGTATATATATACACACACACACACACACACACACACGATGGAAGCTAAGCACTTCCATCATCATCCAGCAAAATAAAACGATCTGAACCAAAACTGGGGTATTTGGTCTGGTTTCTCTAGGAGGAAAGCAGTGAGACTGAATCACTAGTGAAAATCTGGTAGTGTTTGATGATGTTTTCAGCTTCAGACTGCGATCAGTTTTAAACACCCCACAAAAACCTGCCACGTTCCGAAATCCTAATGTAAATATACTATTTTTCATCTCCTAAATTACAGAAAAAATACAGATCCCAGGAGAACCTCGTGTCGCGGTTCATCTGCGTGATGTTTACAAGCGAACAGGACTAACCCTAACCCGCTAGCTAGCATGAACGCTAGCTAGAAAGCTAACATCCGATATCTACAAGCACCAGATAAAATGGTTTTAGTCATGTGGATTGTGATTTGTTGTCAAATAAAATCGTAGACTAGCTCGTTATTGTGCACGTTTAATGCTTTGTCGGAGTGACTTTTTACTAAAATAGCCCGGCCTGTTGGAGCAGCTCGCAAGCGCTCTTTTCATCTGCGTTAGCTGCAAATCTCTTTCCCACTTGTTTTCCACACTAAACCCGCCCACTCAATTCCGATTAGCGGACATTCCCGATTTCTGCACAACGATTGGTTTAATCTTCGGAACGATAGCTAAACCCCAACTAATCACCGAGCAGCTAGCATTGTGACGCCAGAGATTCCGGAATCAGCGCGTACACATTACGGGTAGGATTTAAAAGAAACAAAAAAGCACATACTAGCATGGACGGCCGTGCTAATGTTACCCAAGTGAAACGCGCGCGCTCGCTCAGCCCCGTTTGCGTTGAAGCTTAAATAATAGAAACATCTCCACGTCTGATACCTGATCCAAATTGTCATCACTCGCGCTGTCCTCCGAATCGGAATCAATAACGACCCGACCTTTCCGTTTCTTGACGTTCACCATGGTTAGCTTGGATGCTAAGCTACCCGCGGCGTCTGCCTTCGTGCTTATTGGACACGATCACAAACGGCGGCGCTAGAGAGGTCCGCTGCGCATGCGCGTTAGTGAAAACAAAACCCGCGCATGCGCGTTACGTGTTTATGCTTGTTTTCTCTCACACTCCACCACGGGTTTGTGGTTATTTAATCCCTTCATTATTTTCTATTAATTATTTCACCAAGGATTTATTTTACGGTTGTATGTTTACATGTATTTTTTATTTACATTTTAAAAAGCATATATAACAATGGGAAAATAATAATAATTTTCATTGGTGTTATACACTTTTGAAAACCACACTACCTGCATACATACAATCAATGCTAATTATTAAAATAATTTGTTTTTAATACCAACACTTAGCTATTGATAATGCTTTAAATAGATTTTATCAAATGTCAATGTATTTTATTTCTTTAATGACACTCAAACCTCCACACTTTACAGGGCCGTTTTGCAGCACAACTTTGTTTCCATACGGACATTTTACTATACGGACTGTAATGGCAGCTCACAGAAACAGTATGTCAGGATGTTTCTTAGACTGAATCCTTCTTCTGGGTCGTTGTTTGTAAATTGATGGTGAATAATAACAGTATAACAACTCTGACTTTTCTGATTGCTGTTCTTTCGTGTAAGTAAAAGCGATGCTTTGCTGGATTTGAATCGTTAGTCGAGATTATTTCATTTACAGAATTTAAGAGTTAAGGTGAGCTATGTGTATTTATCTTTGATGAGCAAACAGTGGCGACCGTGGCAAGGAAAAATTCCCTTAGATGTTATAAGGAAGAAACCTTGAGAGAAATCAGACTCAAAAGGGGAACCCATCCTCATTTGGGTGATAGCAAGTGTGTGATTATAGTCTTTAAAGAATACAGAACACTGGAGAGTGAGAACTAACATGAGCACCGGCATGTAAGATTATGAGTAATTACAGGCAGATCCGAGGCACTGCTTAGCGTTAGTGTATAAATGATGAAAGATCAGGAAACAGAATAAGCCTTAATTCAAACAGGTGAATTTAAGACTGGTATGAAATTGTACGTTGTTGTTCTTGCTGCTCCCGTTAGATGTCGCCACAGCGGATCATCTATCTCTATATCGCAATGTCCTCTTTCAAACCAAATTGCACTTTCTTGGTCTGCTGTCCTTGTTTAGATGTAAGGTAGTGACTGCACACCTGCTCAGTCTGTCAGTCATTCTTTTTTTCTCCTTTACAGAAGACTTTTGAATGCTTTGAGCTCAGCGGATATGGCTGTTTCAGGAAGGATACTAAAAAAATCCAATGTCTTCCGGAGGTACCTTTTTCAGCCTCACATCCCAGTTACTGTTTCCCTGAACTTCAGGAACATGTATGAGCGGGACTACCGCAGACCAGGCCAGGCTCCGGACAAGCGATGGCCCTGGCAGAAAATGCGCTTTGATTTCTCAAAAGGTGTAGAAGGTGTAAAGAAGCACTTTGGGCTGCTGAAGGACGAGTTCATGGAGCGCTGGGTGGGCCCTGAGGGTCGGCCCCTAGAGGTGCACATGCTGGAGCAGACGCGTGTGCTGTGGGAGTTCCGTGGCCCAGAGATACTCAGTGAGTGGACAGTCACCTCGGACCGGGAGATCGGCGGCCGGAGTGAGGCGTATTTGAAGCTGGGGAGGAATAACTCCACCTGCATGCTGTACGGCTCTCTATGCTCGACCCCACCCCGAGATGGAGAGACACGTTACAGTGGATACTGCACCATGCGCTCCAAACAACCTCTGGTTAGTATCCCGGCCCTTCATCACGAAGAGCCAAACCACCACAAATGATCTAAAAACTACTTCAATAAAAGGTGTATTAATTCAGATTTGACTTTTCTGTGTTTTCTCAGATTTTCTTTGTTTTGGATTATTTTTTCACAATTAGAATTAAAATGTTGAATTTGTTTAATTTTAGTTAAAATGGTGGAAACCCAGCTGCTGGAAGTGAACTAGAAGTCATGATGGCCCTCTTCTTGAACTGCAACTGTGTTTTCAGGCTTCCTTTGACCGGAAGAAGCACTACGATTGGTCGAACTTTAACACTCTGTATCTGCGTATCCGTGGAGACGGCAGGCCATGGATGGTGAACATCTCAGCAGAGACCTACTTCTCCCATCAGAGAGATGACATGTACAGCTACTTCCTGTACACCCGAGGGGGTCCATACTGGCAAGATGTTAAGGTGTGCCTCAAGTCAATAAATCACACACCCTACAGAATTCCATAAAGGTTCCGCTCACCGGATAAACAGTGGATATTTTCAACATCTAATAACTATATATACTTTAAATGCTTCCTTTTTATCTTTCTTTGACAGATCCCCTTTTCTAAATTTTTCCTCTCAAGCCGAGGAAGAATACAAGATGACCAGCATGAACTTTGGTTAGACAAGGTCTGATGGATTTTCTTACCATTTGTAACTTCCTTCTAAAAAAACTTCAAATAACAGCTTTAGCTCTGACTGTAGGGGACTTTGTCAATTAATAAAGAGCTTCCTATAAGTCAGGGGTTTTCAACTGGTTCTGTGCCAGGGACCACCTTTCTGACTAACAAGTAATCCACGACCCACTATTGTAAAAAGCGATCCATGCTGGTGCTGACTAGCAAACTTCACCTTAGTTAGAAACGTTAGCTAACAGCTCCACTCCAAATTTCAATTCACTAAAACTATTCAGCGTCTATTCAATAAAACCTGAATAATGTGTTTTCTTAACTTGGAAATGCTGGTCTATTTCACGCGCAAGATGAATGTGTACGTATATGATGCAAAACAACGTTAGCAAAGCATAGGCCTGATAGGTGCAAAGCAAGCCTATTCTTTGTCAGTTTTAATATTTTAGATATTTTAATTAAATTCAGTTTTCCCACTAATGTGCAAATATTCTGGAAATGTTTGGAAAAATAAATGATGGAAAAAAAGTGATTTTAATAGTGAAATTATGTAGGCTGTCATGGACCACATACAATGCCGCCACGGACCACCGGCTGAAAACCCCTGCTATAAGTGATTACACAATTATTATCTAGTAATGTGAACTTTTCACTTGCTGTATTGTCAGAGCTGCTGTTACTGATGCACTATAGTATATGGGTTTAGTCATGAAAGAGATATATATAGATACATCTCTCATATTTACAGTTTATTATAATATTTGTATTGTCTGGAGATGTGCATGTCACATCTAAATTGTAACATGGTTTGGTTTTTCAGGTGAACTCTCTGGGATTCACGCTGGGAGATAAAGCAGACGGACCTTTCCAGTTAGAAATCGACTTTATCGCGGTGTGTAACGAACGCGCTCACACCGAGGAGTTTGCTTACGAACTGTATAAGAGAAACCCGGAAGTGTAACAGAGTGAAACTTGGATGCTCGATTTCATTAACTTTTGACACACAGAAATAAAAAATGAAAAAACACATTTAATAGTAAATAAAAACAGAGCTTTAACCTCGACAACAATGTTCTTCCTCAAACATTAAATCATCCGGACTACTTTATATACAAAGGGATTGTTATTTTTTTTCTTAAAACAAGGGAATGCATGGGAATACAAACAATCTGCTCAACACTGAAAAATGACAGACAAGTGGATAAAAAAAATAAAAGGTGCGAATAGGTACAGTTTAAACATAGAATTTAAAAAGAAAGACAACAGGAACATTAAGCCATGACCAGTCCGCGTCTGGCGCCGAGCATCTTCTCCCTTTTCTGCTTCCGGTCCTCTGTTTGCTTAACACGACGTTCGGCTCTGTTATAGAGAATGAATCCGATCAGAATTAAGCAAAAGAACTAATAGCGTGACAGGTTTAATTGGGGCAGGACAAAAAGGGGTGAATTAAGGCTCGACTTTTAAAGAGCTGCTAGAAGAGCCAGAGGGTATTTCACATCGTCCATGTGTTTTATGAATAAATACTTTCGATTTACTTTCATTAAATATACATTAGTTCTACAGTAATCAGCTTTAAAGAAAGTGACACTGTTGATCAAAAAATCTTGGGTGCATTGGAAATTGTGAAAAAATACTTCAAGTTTTAAAATGTCTATAAAAAGGTCTAAATATATTAAAAACATGTTCTAAATAAAAAAAATTAGCATCAACTTTAAAAATATGGAGAAAGAAAAATAAGTGTAGTTGTTAGAGATACTCTAACAACTATAGACCAATGAAAGAAATATAAACCCTGCCGTGTACGGTGCCCCACCAGCGAATCTGTATTCCCCACGCATTAGTGCATTTTTTACCCCCTTCGGTGTCTTACTCACCGTGTCTGCACCTGGTGCTGTTTATAGTTTTTCTGGTGAGAAGGAAGCGCTTGAGAGGTGTTCAGTGCTGAGTTTTCCTGTGTGCCGCTGAAAGGCTTCAGTTTTCCTAAGCATGGGGAAAAAAAACAAATAATTTGGGGGGAAAAGATGATATAAAAATAGATAGAAGAGAATATAATATGCATATGGAGAAGCACTTGCATGAACCTAATAACATGTAATATCAAATGATAATCATATCAATTTTTTTTTTACATAATTCAGCGACTGGGAAGTTTCATTGCATTCCCTATTTGTAAATAAAACCCTCCCTCACCCTTGTGGGGTTTGTACGTGAGAGGGCGAGAGAGGCTGGCTTTCAGATCGAAGGTATTTTTCTTGTTGGTTGCCGGAGTGTCCGAGGTGCTGTTGAAGACGAATGGGGTCAAACCTGAGGAAGAAAAAATGCAGACGTGTTACTCTGATGTTGCGTCAAAACACCATGAGCAGCAAGTCACATGGGGGGTGTGTGTGTGTATACACTGCTCGGACCTGGAGTTTTGTTGACAGAAGTTGCGTTCTTGTTAACACGCACTTCGGACTTCCTGCCTGACACGGGCGTGAGTGGAAATGCGGGAGACATCCGGGCCGGGGTCTTTATCAGAGAGCGCTTGTGCTCATTGTCTTGTGTTGCTTGAGAAAACCTAAGAAACAATAATCTTTAGGTGAACGCGTTCTTTAGACCATCAACTCTGTACCCAGTATTAACTAAAGGTCGACCGATTCGTCGGTTTCACCGATCGATACTTTGTTGTTGCAAAAATCCATACCAACAGTTTTTCCGGATTGTGTTCGTTGCTGGAGAGTTTTAGAAGGTTCTCAGTCATTACAAGAGCGGCCTCTAGAGGTAAATTACCGACACCACGTGATTTTTATTTTTACATGCAAGACTCGGTGCAGCATGAGAAGCACTATACAGTATTATACAGTGGAACCCACTTATCTCGACCTCGGTTACCGCGACAACCCTATTAAGTCGACGTTTTTGAAGTGGAACCGCCAAATTCTTGCTTTTTCTAAGCAAGCATTTTTTATCGGTTATGTCGATATCTCAAGCACAAGGGGGGAAAATTTGCCATTTAGCGTCGGTTATCTCGGTGCAGCCCCATAAGAACTCACGGAAGTGGCGGAAGAATCAAGTCTTACAGCTGCTACAGGTGTTGCATTGCATACTGGCCTTTTGTTGTTAAATGTTACGCGATGAACGGGAGGGGAAAGTAGATGCGAGGCGCTGAACAGCACACGGGAGAACGTTGGATGACCAGCAAAAGCATAAAATGAACACCGGCAGGATTGGGAGGCGGGAATCCGCGATGTGCTTTGGGAAGAAAAGCGCAGCCGTTGAGAGAGTGCCGGTGGGAAGGCACGTACCGGGATACTCATTTGCGATAACAACGACCGCCGTGAACCATATGTGCGCGATTGAAGCGGAGCTTCAGAGAAAGGCGGCAGAGAAAGCACCTGCCACGCTGAAGGGGGCCATAGGTGGCGTGGCAGGTGGATTCCTGACAGATAAACATGTACTGTATGTATTTTTTTAGCATGCCTTCATCAAACAAATCACAGCAACGCTGTTGTGTAAAAAAAAAAAAAAAACCCTTAAAAAACAAGTGCATGAACATTCTCATTTATTAACCTGAGATTTATTACCTCAATGCTTTTTGGCGACCCCCTAGGACATCGACATAACCGGGTTATAACAACGACCGCCGTGAACCATATGTGCGCGATTGAAGCGGAGCTTCAGAGAAAGGCGGCAGAGAAAGCACCTGCCACGCCGAAGGGGGCCATAGGGGGCGTGGCAGGTGGATTCCTGACAGATAAACATGTACTGTATGTATTTTTTTAGCATGCCTTCATCAAACAAATCGCAGCAACGCTGTTGTGTAAAAAAAAAAAAAAAACCTTCAAAAACAAGTGCACGAACATTCTCATTCATTAACGCACATCATGTACATAAAGAAATTTCAAGCACATTAATATACTGCCGCCATTTTAATTTTCGTTTATCTCGATCATTGGTTACCTCAATGCTTTTTGGCGACCCCCTAGGACATCGACATAACCAGGTTCCATTGTAGTTAATAATTGTTAATGATACAATTATATGTATTAATTAATATACTCATTAATTTCATTCAGCAAATTTTCATGATTCAGTACTTTTGTTTAAATTTTTGTAATGAAGTTCAATACAACTTTCCAGTATCAATTTTGAAAACTATTGGTTCATCAATCGTTTATCGGCATGTGCAATCCAACCTGGCAAACATTATCTGTAAAATCCATTAACACTCAAATTCTACTATTAATCTCATGCTGCTGACCTGACGTTGATCTTGTTGGTTGAGAGGATAGATGGCCTGAAAGGGCCGCTTTCTTTCATCACTGACTTCCTCGCTGGAGCCTGAGTGACCCTGCGCTTCTGCGTTTTTTTCTCCTGAACTCCTGGGCTGAAGAGTGAGACTCGGTGGACTCGTGGCATCTACAAGCAAGTACACGGAAATTGTGGATTTGACACACAAACGTTTATTTAAAGAGAGTGTGTACCGCGAAAAGTGAAGAAACTGCACTTACTGCACGAGTCTTGGTCTCTGCTGATTTCTTGATTCCAGTTTCCGACTGAGCCTGGAATCACACCACACTTAGTTAAGGAAGAAGCATATGATATAGGAAAATAATCTGACCATGTGGTCATACATATTGAACTACAGCAATTCAGAAATATTTTTCAAATTTGTTTTCATGTTTGATATATTCAAGTGAAGTTTTTTTCTGAATGCATTCTAAAGCAAATTCACAGGTTCACGGTCATGTAACCTTCAATTTTATGATGTTAAAATATATATTTTTTTAACATGTTATAAAAGATGTACAAAGGATTATCTTAATGTTGCTTTGTAATTTTTTATTATTATTATTGTTATGCACTTTATTATTTGTATTTTATTCATGGGATTTGACAATTGATTTGCAGTCATTCACAGTTGCATATTTGTTATTATAATTATTTGTTCCTTTAATTAAATTATTTTTTTCTATTATGTAGGTTGAGGTTTTAAATGAGCCCTTTTGGGTTTTCTGTCTCTTCTGACAAAGCATATGAATTGTACTTTTTTTATTGGCTATATTTTATGCTTGTGCAAAAAAAAAAAAAATTAAAGAGATAAACCTTCAGGTCCTTCACAGTGTTCCTGAGCCCCTCCACCTGCTTGTTCTTTCTCTGCACGTAGGAATCGATGGACTCCATCTTGCTGAAATGCGCCTCGTGAAGTTTCTTGAAGTCTAGAGAATTTTAAGAATTTTAACATGGGGCACTTCACAATACAAACTGTGTAAATAATGAAAGGTGGCTTTACTTGGTGTGGTCGGCCTCAGAGCTGCTTTCTTCTTCATCAGACCCTCGTGACGGGGAATTTTTCCTGCGGTCTTTGCTACCATACCTGTGTGTTTAAAAAATTATATAAATAAATAAGCAAAAAAATAGAAACATTCGTATTAACAAAACATTCAGCAAGTGACATCAAATCAGCGGTGGCTTCTCTTTTTTAGTTATTTTTTGCTTCATACCCACCTTTTTTGCTCTCCTGAATGACTACGTCATCCTCAGCGGATTCAGGTTTGTTCTCAATGACTTCGGGGGAGGACACTTTCCTTCTCTTGGAGCTCCTTTTACTCCCACAATTCTCTTCCTCCTCTCTGGGCAACTCGGTGTCATCCTGTAATCAAACATTTTTTTTTTATTTACGGTTTTCTTCACAGCTGAAGAATTTTGTGACATCCTGTCACACTCACCTGAAAAGGTATGGGATTCAGATCAGCCCCATCTCCAGAATGCTTTCTCTTGGTCTGTAGTTTTTTTCCACGCCGTGTTGTCACCAGTGAGTCAGTCACGGCTTTAGGCTCGGCTGCTGCCTCCTCTGGGACCTGTGCATCATCGGAGGCGATGTTGTTTCCCTGAGGTGGCACATTTGTAGCTTGGTAACAACTCATTATGCTGTATTGAGTCGTTGCATATAAATGAAAAATCCTTTTTACACCTGATCTAGTGCAATTGGGAGGCAGCAATCATTTTAGAGATCCCTAGATAAGCACAGACACTCACAATTTCC